>JAODKC010000049.1:11015780-11030821 GCA_026777985.1 Mormyrops attenuatus | reverse complement strand
CACTTGCTGCTTTCATGTCAGTGCAGTGTTCCTGAGAATCCCTCTTTGCACTGCAGCCACCCTCCTCCAGTACCTACTTCCGTCTCCCTTTCACTCATACTCTGCAATCAGGACCATCATGCCCACTCCAAGCAGCATAGCCAGGACCTCCAGCAGCGACTGACCCAGGGAGGATCGCCCCGCCAGCAGCTCAGGCAGCACCGTCACTGTGGCGATGTACACAAAGCCCCCCGCCGTGAAGGGCAGGATCCAGGCTGTGGCGGCGGCCCCCACACCTTCAGCAAACAGGGAGCAGGCGGTGCCCGCCAGAGCGCCCAGGGCTGTCAGGAGCTGCAAACACATGGCCTGGGGGGGGGAGGGGCAATCAGGAACCATGGCAACCGTGCAATAGGCTGAACATCAGCAGTATATTGCAAAACTTCAATTATTTCACATGCATCCTTAAGTTCTTCTTGTGGACTCTAGTCATAAGAAAGGATAGAGAAATCCTACTTTGGTGACTTCATAGACCATAACGTCACCAATCACAGGTGTCAGTGACAGGAAGTTGTTCAGAACAGAATAATTATACTTCATTAATCCCCATGGAGAAATTCTCTTTTCACCTGCCCCATCTTGCTCTCCATAGCTGGGGGGGGTCACAGCACAGGGTGCAGCGCCCCTGGAGCTGGGGGGTTAAGGGCCTCACTCAAGGACCCACGGACATGTGACTATTCTGTTGAGGCTTGAACCAGCGACTTTCCAAACACAGGCACAGAGTCTTAGCCCACTGAGCCACACACTGCCAACAAAACGCAATTTCAAACTCCAAATGGGATTAGCTTTCGCCATCAGTATGCCTAGCTGATGCCCACGTACCTTCCTCTTGGTGCACCCCGACTGGACCAGGATGGCGAAGTCGCCAATCTCGTGGGGCACCTCATGCAGCAGGATGGTGAGGGTGGTGACCGCTCCCACCCCAGAGCTCACCAGGAACGAGGCGCCGATGGCCAGACCGTCCGTGAAGTTGTGCGTGAAGTCGGCCGCCAGGTTAAGGTAGCCTGACACTTTGATGTCTGAAGACGCAAGGACACTGACAGTCACGACCCACAAAAAGTTTTATTTGGCAGTGAAGTTGAAAAAGAAAAATCATTCACAAATAAAAGTAAACGCGTGGCATTGGCCGATGTCGTAATGACCTTATTTTGGCAAACAGACTGAAAAATAATAGTTTCATAAACCTGAAAATACATAATCCTGCCCTTCTGACCCACAGTAAAAGTAAATCATTGGTAGTGTTTTTTCAGGTCACTGTCAGACACTCAACGGTATTTATATAGACTGACGAAAGACCAGAGGTGGAAAGCTCAAGTCCTGAAAGTAAAAAATCCAGACCAAGATTTTATTTCAACCAACCAGTTGAGGATGTGACTCTTTATACTCAACTGGTTGGTTGAAACAACATCTTGGTCTAGACTTTTACTTTCTGAACCTGAACTGTCCATCTGCTAAGGATTACAATTCCCATTTTTTCCTGGCCCTCTCTATTCTGCAGAGCCAATGTGAAAATGGAGCCAACCACATTAAAATAAATGGCAAGCACACAGAAAAATTACTAAAGAATGATGCTAGTGTAACCCAAAGGTGTGGAGTCACAGTAGGTTACCGGGGTGTCGAGCAGCATGCGGTCTGCCAGCTGACTTACCACTGCTCTTCTCCTTTTTCTTTTCTGCCCCTGTTTTTTTGCCTTTCTTCACTCCATCTTTCTCACCCTCCTTCTCTTTTTCTTCCTCCCCATCACTACATTTGGCTTTTGGAGCAGCTGGCATTAAAGAAACAAAGAGCACGATTGTTGCAATGACATTTACTGTCTAATGAGTCATTGATTGGGAGTTGCTCAAATGCTGTGTCACATGGAAGAGTCAGCATCCAATAGCTGTGCAAGACACATCTAAACCAGCAGTTTTATCTGGAGCTATAAACATATCAACGTAATTTGAAACTTGTTTGAAAGCATCTTTAAAGGTGAACATGACAGAAATCTGATATTTCTACCAATGCATTCACTGCCTACGTCGGACAGCAGTCAAACTTTAGAGAACTTTAAACTTTAAAATTAAATCTGGAGAACTTCACCTGAAGGCCACATCTTGCAGGAAGACCTACCATGGGAGTGTCCGTGTCCGTGTCCATCCTTCAGAAGACGCACAAATTTCTCAACCACTAGGAAGGCTATGATCCCACCCAGGACCCACAGCCCCACGGACATCATGTGACCATGAGCGCCACCTGAGTGTGAAACATGGTAATGCATCAATGAGATCGCGGGGGAGGGAGACAAGATCCTGCAAGAGGGATTTTTGAAACCATGAGCATCATTGTTCACGTCCATCCAGTATATCTGAAAATTAGTTAACTGTACTAGATATAAAACAAAAGGGACATAAAACCATAAACAAGCCTCACCCTGCTACAGGCGTCGTAATTTACACAAGCCATTCATATACAACACAGTAATCGGAGGGGAAAAAAAAAGAAAAGAGAAGCTTACCATGTGAGTGACCATGATCATGTGACTCTGCCGGGTCGTGTGAGTGGCTGTGCTCCTCGCTTCCATGGTGAGAGTGAGGCTCTGGCGGGGGAGACGGCACAATGCAAAGAACTCAAGTCTATGGGGATAATACATAACACTATGCAGAACAAACCACTACAAAGCAAATCTGACAAAACGCAAGACGGCTGAATTGCAGTTGAATGTTATGGTACAGATCACTAAAGCATGACGTTGTGGAATTCACAGCAGCTATGTGCATTGTCAGGAATAGCCACTAGATGGAGACTCCACCACAGATTTCATCCAAGTATTTAACTGCTCATAATGTGCTTAAAGGCTCCCATTCAATAAGGCCCCTATAAATCAAAACGATTATGAGTATAAAATAAAAATGATCTTGCTGATTATCATCAGGCTAACCATGACTCGTCATTTCATAATGGTTAAGGGCAGGTTTGGCATTAAGCAGGCTGGTCCTGACCCAGCAATTACAGGCAACTTCAAACTCGGCAGCTGAATTAATCGCCCAAGAAGATCAAACCGCCACACCAGAATCTACAGCCACTCCAAAAGTCATTCCTATTGGTTAAAGACACCGTTTATGAAAACCGTCGCTCGCTCCTATGCAAAGTCGCGAAGCCAAGCGCACCATAGTTCACGTTCAGCAAAAGAAGGCAAAAAACAGCAGAATATTGAAAATAAACACGTTAACGAAGATCGCCATTACATTACAGTTACACTGACCCACAGCGTCCCTGCACCGCGTGACGTCGGATGTACTAACCGAGAGCGTGCGGAATAAGGTGTAGGAACGCGTCTCCGAGCAGACCCCCGGACGCAAAGCTCAGCAGAACCTTCAGGAGATTCTGGTGCTGGTCAGTGTTGGACTGGACTGGGATGAAGAACAGGATGAGGAAGGGGGCGGCGCTGATCAGCACGGTGGCGCCAATTGCCTATTCAGGCCGGAGCAGAGGGAGAGAGAGAATAAGATTTTTACAAATATTCAGGAGTCTCACTCTTAGATTTTTCCTCCAACAAGCTATTCATTGGCAAAACCATTTAAAAGAAAATTACATCGCTATCAATATATAAAAATGACAATATGCAAAATGCATATGTAAAATAATGACACAAAATTAGGATGCAGTGATTGCATTTTCCTTGACTGATCCCGATTGTCGATTTTTTTGATCCTGGCCAATTCTGATTTTGCTAATATAATTAGCAAACTAAACATTTTTGAACAGTTCTTTAGTGACCTTAGCTTTCCGCAAGCAAAATATTTTCAAACGAAAATGACTGCAAATGTTTATATGGCAGCTCCTCCATGGACAACTTTTCGTTCACAATGTAAAGAATCTCCAGACAAAAGACGTTTCCCATAAGTGTTTTACCTTCCCTATCACGCAACATTAATGGAGAGAACGAAAGGGACACAACTGTGTGTGGAAACTGAGTGGGGAGGAGGGCGATATGTCATATCATAACACATGTGCTTATAATCACGATCCACAATATATATCACTGGTTTTTTTGGAATGCATGTAGTAATATTAATTAATCATTTTAAAAGATTAGTTGTGTTGCCACCTGTTGTACAAACAGTATCTTTAAATTTACAAAATACAGTCGATTTGTATATGCGAAATCCAACATGGTCCAACCATTTCCACACAAAGTGGAACCTTTTTTGAAACAAATTCTTCCTCATCGGCCATGCCACACATTCTACTTATCCAACAGAGTAATTTTAGCAGTCCGATGGTATATAAAGTTTATTTGCTTTTTCACCATGTTAAAAATGATCAACTACATTTTTAATTCAAGATCTATCCACTAATAAGAGATTGACTGGCCGAATGCCAGTCAGCACTGATCAGGATGAAAATTAACCGTTTCTGGTAAACAGTCAATCGATCAATGCATCCCTATACAAATCACAAATTCAAAATGCCAGGTTTAGGTTTAGATTATAGAAGAGGACATGACACAACAAGCTGAATTTTCATTGTCGGGGTAACACATCAGTTTTGGGAATGGTCTAGAAGACCCAGAGGTACCTGCATCCACAGCTCGACCATGCTTCTCTTCTCTCCTGCTACATCTCGCCGAGGGCGCTCTGCACCATGGGAATGGGAGTGGCCATGAGAGTGGGAGTGGCCATGGGCTTCACTGTGGGCATGGTCACGAGCTTCACTGTGGGCATGGCCATGCTCCTCTGCCTCCTTGAGGTTGTGGGAGTGACCGTACAGTTCCTCATGTTGGTCGTGGGGCTCCTCACTGCCATGGTCATGTCCATGGGAGTGCGAGTGCCCATGCAAATCCTCTGGTGGAGGCAGATTAGCTTCGGCGCTCCACTTGCTGGCGCCGTGATGCATCCTCACCCCCGGTGCCTCGTGAGAGTGGCCATGGCAGCCACCTTCCCCATGTGAGTGGCCGTGGTGGCCGTGCGAGTGGCCATGCGAGTGAGCATGTCCGTGAGCACCATGGGAATGAGAGTGAGCCAGACTCAGCACCATCAATGTGCAGAACACTGCAAGCAGCAGAAGATGTAAAGAGGCCATTGTACCTGGCAGAGGGACACACAAAATCATTAAGCTGCTTGTAACCGAGTGTGACAAGCTAATAAAAAGTAACCACACTGTTTTTTCATTATTGCTTTTAAATGCTTAGGACCGAGCCGAAGCAATGTGCCAGTAGTGTTGCCGATTATATTATGATACTACAGTTATCATGTAAATAACTTTTGATATGGGGTCCATACTATTTGTGCATGTATTAAAATCTGATCTGATAATGCAGTCTGCAAATCGATCTCTCTCTGACACACAGACACAAACACACACACACACTTTGCAATTGGCTAGGGTGAAATCTATTGAATATCTACGAATCAGTCAGCTATACAGGTCCGAGGCAAAATAACATTCAAACAGGGATCTAATAAAGATCAACCCTCAAGCATTTGAGAAGTGTTAGGAGTGCACAAAGCGTCAGTTATAACATACAGATGCAATGGCCGTGTCTCTGGAGCGTGGATCAGGACAACATTTTTAAATACCTCAAATAAAACTTGGAGAGTATTTATGAAAACCCAAGGAACTCTCATATATATATTAATAGCAAACGTCAACGATGAATAAGTAGCTAGATAGTCAGTTAACGACTACGTATCAGTATGTGTTTAAATAGACAGTTATAGGGCTAAATAACTGGGATGCATAATATTCAGTGTAAACTAGTTAACGCATTCCCAGTAAAGCACTAGCTAAGCTTCGGGTCTGCTATTTTCATTGCACATGCCGTAGTTATAGCCGGGTAAACTGAGATAGCTAGCTCACAAGCACTCAAACATGTTGCACTTTAGCAAGCATCAGTGAATGGTTTGCAAGCTTTGCCGACCAGTTAAATACTGACTTACCAGCCAATGAGTCAGAAGCCCGTGGTACAAACAGTCAATAATAATAATATACGAACCGTTTTTTACTTTAATACACCCTACGCTACCACTTTATCATATCAATTCTTTCTCAGACGTGGCATCTGGTCAACTCATTGCAGTCTCGCGTGATTTCCGACGACGAGCCGCTTCCTCCGTATGCCGGCCGCTAAATCATCGCGAGATCTTCCCGGGCTGCGGCGCTGACTGTCCTGAAACTGAATAAATAGCCGGATGCGAGGCGTGCAAACTAAACGGAAACACGAGTCTTCGACTAACTAACCAGACAGAGCTATGTTCATGTGGGCATCTAGGCATGTTCGAATCACTAGTAAAGTCACTGCAGTTTATATAATTTATGGTAATGTTAATGTAATACAAGTAGTATGTATTAGAGGATAAACACGTTTTTACTTGTCTACTTTGTTGCACATAAATGCGGATCACTTGGGTACTTTCTGTGATTCACTGTGTAATGTTTTTCAGTTTTAAAGCTAAATATGGCTGAAAACACGAAGACGAATTAACGCAGATTTACATGAGGTAGAGCTGTCATTGTCGAATACATTAATAATTGAGTAATTTGCAGATTAATTTGACGATTAATCGGATAATTGTTTATATGCCCCATGTTATGCACAATCAATTGTCACATTCGAAGAACCGATATAATCAGCAGGGTTAAGACAAGTTAAGCGACAACATTTTTACTCTGTCATAGAAAACGAAATTTTATAATTTAAGATTATTTGGTAGGCTACATGTTAAAAAAATCTGTAGAGTTCACCGCTGCTGCTTTTTCTTGAGTACTGTTTGCGCTCTCTGACTGTTATTTTCGTACTTGGTGTTGCACTCACTCAATGTGGAGTGCTTGTGAGAAATTTTACCAAATAAATGAAGAGGCGAAAAGAGAATTGGTCATCAAAAACACTTGTCTTGTGTTGTATCGGCGTATTTTGGATTCCACAGAGACCATTTTGATCACAAGCAAGTGATCAGAAGTCACCAACTTACAGACTATTGGCAGATAACAGCCTAAGTTCTGTTTGTCTATAGTTTATCCTGGCTAAACTTTCAACTCCATTTTTATAATATGGAAATATTTATCCAAAAAATTGAAATATGGCAAAGTGAAGTTTTTTCCAGTATTAATGTGATAATTAATTGTTCATCACTAATCAATATATATAATATATTCACCAAATAATAATATACACATCTGTTATGTAATAGGCCTGTATTAATTAATATTATATAGTTATCATGTAGGCTGTTATGTAAGATGATGCAGCTAAATGACGGGACTAGATATATAGGAATCATAGAAAGTAATCAAGCTAAATAATTTAAGTCAAAGTGATGACAGATAGGCTAGACTACTCCAGGAGGCTAATGAACAAATAGATTATATAGTTATCTATGGCTAACCTCGCATTATTCGGTGAGTCCGTGAATGTCTTTTTTAAGATGTTCTATTGCAGTTGTGCTGTTGCGATATATAGGCTCTGCAACGACTGTATATTCATTCACTTCTAACTGGAAGGGCTTCCACATAAGTGAGGCTTTCGCTCCTTTTATTTATACCGTCCTCCGCTATACTCCGCCGAGTAATCCAGAAAGCATTTTTTAATTGATGCTTTAAAAAAATCGTAATAATAAAAATCGATTAATCGAGTTTAATCAAGTAACCGTGTATGCTCAACACAGTAGTATATTTGACAAATAAATAGTCATTTCTTATGGTAGTCGCATATGAATCAAGCTGTAGGCTTAGTTTTTACCTTTCACGAAGCTTCGATAAGTTTTTTTATAATGCATACTTGAATATCTTATAAAGTGTTCTTAAGTCAGCCGTGTAGCACTCTTGCCTAACACATCTATGTTTGATGGTTCATGTCGCACCTCCGCTTTATTCGTGCAATTTGCATGTTCTTCCCAGCCCTTACAGTTTCCACCCATATCTAAAGACACGCGGTTAGGCAAAATGATATCTCTGAATTGTTTGTCTTTTTAGTTTGTCTTTATAGGTGTAAGCGATTGGCATCCCATCCAGGGTTTAGCCCAACCTTATGTCCGTGCTGACTGGGATAGGCTCCAGCCCCAGCTACAACTCTAACTAAAATAAGCAGTTTGAAGACAAATAAATCAACAGTTATATTACGTAATGAATGCCTAATAATTCCAAGCACCGGAACTGCTCAAGGGATAGGTTGCTGCTATTGCTGATGGTGGCCTTGTTTTTCATGTTGGCTGCAAAATCCAGCACATACAATTGATCTTGCTTTCAATGTATCTTTTAAGGGGTATGAGTTCATTTTACATAATTATATTACTGTTCATTAATACTTCATGGCAGCAAGCTGATCTGATATATTTATTAAACATGTTGCCTAAGGTGGGTGGCCCAGTGGATAGGCACCTCCACTCTCATACCTCAAGGGCTGGGGGTTCGATTCTTATCTCCACTGTACATGTGGAGTTTTCATGCACTCCTTGTGCATTGCAGGTTTCATTCTGTAGCTAAATGATGTGCAGTTATGCTAAATGGTGCCTTAAAATTTCCAATAGTGTGTGAGTGTGTCCTGTGATTGGCCGGCATCCTGTCCAGGGTACCTGATGCTCTATTCTGCCTGGGATTAGCTCCAGGCTGCCCCATAAGCAGTATAACCAGTTCTTAGCAAGTTTAGCAATTGCTAGTCATTCTAATATGTTTATAATCAAAGGGTTTACATTGTATACTTGCCCACATGGTGTCAAGATAGCAAAAAACTACATCTTTCTTGTTGTTCTGTATGTTTTATATTGGGTGATATGTTGGAATTTTGCCTGGATTCATGTTCACACATAATAAGACGATAAAAGTGATTCATTAATTAACACAGCTCATCGGTAGCAGGGCTCCTGACTAGCTGTTTTAAAGCTTATACCCCTTTTGCAAACATCCTTGTTAAAATTATTCGCTTTACATTTAAGCTATTTTTAAGCTTGTGACTGAGGTGTAAACACTGGAAACTTTCAAAAATGCTAATCGCTACATTTGAATAACGTCCCGGGGGCACTCATACATAAGACATCTGCCCCGACGGCCCCCCCCCCACTCAGAGTAGCCCCCTTGACCGCTTCCCCATTGACCTGGGGGTCCCCTTAATTCAACCCACTCCTCATCCGTGACCCTTCCACAATCAGCGGCCCTGCCGTGGGGACAGAGCGACCAGAGTTCAAGGTAAATTTCCTTTTCTTTCCCTCTCCTCCCTCACTCCTGTGTCCTCTCTGTCTCGCGCTCAAATTCTATACCCAGTTATTAATCATATGCTGCTTCTCAAAGATTTGTCAGCAAAAAAAAGCATGACTGCTTTCGCAAATTAAAATCTTTTGAATTCAGCATTTCTGCTTTTAAGCTGTCTGTCGTTTCCATTTTAATTCAAGTGACTCCCTTTTAATTTAGATGCGACAGCTTCGTATAACAGAACCCAATGGCATATATTCTTAAATTAGTGAGAAGAATGCAGGGCTAAGAGCATCCGGAAAAAGATTATTTTTAAATCACCACGTTCTGCCTTCTCAAATGTTTATGCACTATTGGTTTGTTGAAAATGCAACACTATCAAATTAGGAATAATCGGGTCTGAACTCGGCTTGTTAATGATCCACCATGTTAACGCATCATAAAGGAAATGCTGTGCAACTCAACCCACCTCATTCGTTGTATGGCAATTGTGTGTCAGTCTATACCTACATTTTTCTTTAAAAGATGTTGTTTATCCCAGAACATCACTGCTTGATGTTTGGGTTCGTCTAAGTCAGACATTTTCTCCCCATTCCAAAGAAGGATATCTAATATTTCCCAGAAAAATATCTTTGATTACCATGTCCTACAATAAATAATTGCAATCTAATAATTGTAAAATAATCACATATCACTATGGAGCACTGATTAAAGTTTGTAAGTGGAAGGGTTGGTGTGGTTCACTGTGACGTGGAACATCATTTCCTGACTAAAACACATTTAAGGTTTTCTCTGGTTACCATACTGCTGAGATATCAGAAATTTAACACTCAAAACTGGTTTCTTATCCAACTTAATTCAAACTGTGCCGTGTGTCTACCAGGGTCACGATTTCCAAGGCAGGGGAATGACACTTTTGGCTTATCTTAATAACGTGCTTGTCTTAGTTTTAGTATTTGCCACCTTCCTGTTACAGTTTAATGTTTTGTTATCCACGGAATCCCAGGATGGTATGCTTTCCACACTAAGAATATTTAATTAACATATAATAATTGTTTTACACATTTATGCCAAACTGCAATTTTTAAGAAATGTACGCTCTAACGTCTGAAAAATTTTCTATAGCTGTGCTGAAATGAACAATTAACACTTGGCATTAAACCTGAATTCCATTCCTGGTCAACAGCAGATTATTTGTTTGTCAGGAGGCAGAGCCTGGTTGGCTATTGACACAGACAGGAAACAGCTGAGCCTTAAGCAAGACGGCACTCCCATCGGCCGCTGACAACCGCCATATTCTGCTCAGACCCATATGGGTACCAGGGACCAAATATTAAATCCAGGGCTACCATGGTTACATGCATGCATTGGGCCTGAAAGTGGACAAAGAAAATAAACTGACTCCTTTGGGAAAAATGATCTATATTACAATGATATATGTTCTGAAAAGCAAATTCAAACACAGTGGAGCCTTTCCATTTTCAGGTAAAAGGATAGTTGGAAAGACTTTGAAGGTAGAACATTCCTAACAGCGTCTCAATGTATTATTGCAATTCTGTTACTATTTATGAGGTCAATGGGCGTAGTTTATATGGTTTGTTAGCTATTTTTCCAGTGACGTAAAATTATGTAATCTGCGCTGAAGGGTCTGATGTCCTGGGTGATTTCCACAGCTGACAATTTTGTTAATATTTGCAGTTTGTTTTCTATTTACCGAAGCAGTTCAATTTTGGAATTTATCCAAGTATGGGCAAGTACTGGCTTCCCCAGGATAAAAATCAGCAGTCTACTGATCACTAGTACAGTTAATTTCTTGAATTCAATTGGAAAAACCATCTCACATCAGTTACATTATTTACTTAAATCATTTTAATTTTATATGAAAACTAATCGGCTAATTTGTTGGTTTTTTTGTTTGTTTTTGTAACGTTACCCCCGTGAATCAAATTTTCATGGCAAGAGCTACAACTTTTGAAATTTAGTTGATAGGAACCATCATTTTTATTAATATCAAACATTTGTATCTCCTTAATGTTATGTGTAATAATATTGTGAATGAAACAAAATAACTAGTCTGAAGTTTCTAAACAAATAGTTTTGCCTGAGGACAGGTTTGTTAAATTCTCCAATCTTTTTTTCCACCTATTTCCTAGATACCCCAAAAAAGATGTCAAACTGTGCCTTAAAGTTAGGTTGTCATGTTTTTGCATGCATAGATGTAATCTTATTACAGCCACAAGCACGTGCTGCATCACCTTGCCGTGCTTCAAAAGGGCCGCGTTCCAAAATCAGCATGACTTCCGGGTTTATGTGTCTATATCGGTTTGCATTCACTGCACTGGTTTTACTTCATTTCATCTTTGTCTTTCCTATGTTCTATTTTGCAGATGTTGAACTTTAACACATTGCCAGCCTACTGTATGTAGATGATAAGCACCCACTAAACTATGTATTATCAACTAAATGTGTATATGTTTACACTCTAGTTAAATATTCTTAAGTGATTGTAGTATATATTAATATATTTACATTACATTATCTTTAGAATGGGATTTGTAAGACTGGAAATTGTAATATTATGAAGTTTTAAGCAGTTTCAAAGTGATCCAGGCCCTACAGGATGATGGCTGCACATTGCAAACCCTAAGTGATTTTGCTTTTCGGTTGAGGAAACTTTATTCGAACAGTCACTGGAATATATTTATTTTCCCAGCGCCAGTTAGAACGCAGTCCCCCAAGTGCGCCATTGTCTCCCCGAGTATCGCTTATTGGTTAAAAGCGACAACATGCACAGCCCGCCAAATCTCTCAAAAGCCGCATTTGCCCGGACATTGATAGGAGTCAATTGCCTGTCAAATGCCATGCACGATTAGACATCAGTAGGTATAGTGGCAGCGTAGGCTGCCTCCCAAAGATGTTTGTCAGTGGGCCCCTCTCCGATTCTTCTTTTATCTTCACCCAGTTCAATGTTAATGTCCCGTTGTGTCCAGTCAGCCAGCCCTCCAGCAAATGGCCCTCCCTCTTTTCTCACCCTCATCTCCTCTTGTCTGCTGTCCAGCTGGCTGTGACCTCTGACCCCCTGACCCTCACTCCTGACCCCTGGACTCTTTCCCACGCCACGCCCTTTTGTGCAGACCTCACCATGGCGACGCAGTGGTCACCGCTGCCACGGTAACAGATGGACAGAACCCTGGAAATGACTTCATTGAACCGGACTGCGGACAATCTGCCCGGGATGCCCGCCATCAATTCCACCACAGCACAGTACTATCTGATTAAATCATTGTCAGAGCTATCCTAGATCGGCATGTTGATGAGACAGAATAATAGAAATAAAACATTGTTGTTGTGATTACTACATCTTTGGGTCATGTGACATGTCATCTTGCGTTTTCCTGCCCCCCTTTTGAATACAAAGATACTTCAGTGTGTTTGTGCAGAGATTTATGAAATTTTCGCAGGTGGTTTGGTCTACCTGCGCTTAATGATTTGGCCTTTGCCGTAGATAAATTAAGGCTGCGATGAACTCCTGACAGACTCCTAGGACTCCAGGGGAAAAAGAGGACTGGGGGGGGGGAAAGATGTGAATTTTGCGAGGAGCCCATTTACTTGCCTTCTCTGTGGATTAAAATAAGCTACTGAATGGAGCCTTTTTGGAGCAGAGCTGGGCTCCATTGTGTTATAGCTTTAGTCCAAGCTTTTGTTTTGCGTGTTGTTATAAAGGTTGGAGTTACTCTCAAGTCACAGGGTGGTGAATGCCCTGTGAATACAGTCAGCTGTTATTTGAAATCGGTCTTACATATCTCGCTGGACTAAAGTTCCAAGCACAGTAGGAAAGGTGAGCTTTTCCTACAAATATTGAAGCGCGGCACAAAAATCCAAACTGCCACGCATTTCAAGCTCAACCGAACCGCCAGGCCAAGTCTGTTGATGCCCTGACAGACTGACCATTGATGTAAAATCACGCAAGCGCAGCCACGCATTCATTTTTTGATTTTCTATCCCCCCCCCCCCCCTCCCGGCCAGCATCTGCATCTCTATCTTTCTCTCTCTCCCCCCTTGCTCCTCCACTCCCTCCCTCTCTCCCCTCTCCCTCTCTCCCATTTTATTGTACCAAAAGAGATTTTCTCCATTGAAGCCCAGTCTCTTAGGTAACCCCAGTCCTGCATGAAATGAGGAGGATGGAGAGAGAGAGAGGGAGAGAGAGAGAGACACACACACACACACAAGGAAACTGAAAGACAGAGAGGGACACAGACAGAGAGGGCTGAAGACCGAGAGAGTGAAGAACGGGAGAAATTACCAGAAAAGAGTTCAATGCTGAAACAGAGCATGTTACAGAGGCCGAGAGGAGATCAGGGCAACAGCCGGGAGGTAGGAAGAGCACATTACGGTTATTATAGTAACACTGTCATTAGCAGTGGTTTTTTCAGTCTTTAAACTTTATTTTTCACCTACTTTGCGCTTTATATTATATTGTTGATATGTTTTCCACTTGCGCACCTAAAGTATATCGTCATTCTTTCGTAAAGCTCGCATGATTATGGATGTATGTACTATTATATCTCCTGCAGTGTTTATGATGGTGCCGGAGAGGCCTAAAGCAGGATGCTGACAGGGGACGCGCTAAGAGCAGGGGGTGAGGATGAGGCTGTTAGCTGAGCCGCCGCGCTCGAATGCGCGCTAACCGGAAAGTTAACCTGAGTGCTCTGTGATGCCAGGGCCATGCAGCAGGGAGGACACTTAAAATCAGGAGGTACCTGTTGCTGCTCCGCTTCCCCCTTCAGTCAGACTGCATGTCTGTTTAATGAACAGTGCGCTCCAAAATTAATTACAGGCATATAAAAGCTTTGTCATCATTTACTTCTTATTACGTGGAATTTCCAAAATAATTTATATGACCAAAGTACCCAGTTTGGAACATAAGGACTAATATCTCAGTCATATGAAGGTGTCAGTCTTCATTTAGGGGATCTGCAAACCATTTTGCCATTATTTCAGGGGAGCTCAAATAAAGGGCCTTAACTAGACTATAATTTAATAATATTCTTTATTAAATATTTTTATTAATACATGAGATAATATTTCAGAGAATAACACTATACATGACAAAAGAAGCTTTATCACTAGAGCGATACGATTTATTTGAATAAGTTTTTACACTTTTTAAATTTTTAGTAGTAGAATAAATGGATAATACTGTGGTCTGTTAAAAATACATATATGTGTACTTATATTTTTTTAAATCCTCTATTCTGAATAATTCATAAATTACTACTATTTTTGTAATCCACTCAATTTCTTAAACATAATTTGAACTGAACTCCAAAGCGATGGCACTGTGAAGTTTCAGTAACTCCTATCCTTGTCAGAGTGTATGCATCTTTTTGCCTATTAATTGTTCGATTGCGAATGAAATGGAGTTATGGCACCAAGATAAATTACATTTTAACTAGACTTTTTAAACTTCGGAACTGGAAAATTAGGGAAATTCCACACAGGCGCTGGCGTCGGATGGCATAGGAGGTAGGCATTATGTTTGGCCGCTGTTTGATCTTTTCAGCATTTATTGTAGGTCTCATTGGGCTAATTCAGATTTCCACTGCAGCTTACGACGCTGGGCTTCCTCTCCTTCGTGTCTTTGATCAGGTTGACCACGAGGAGCTCCTTTTGTAAACGGTCTTGCTGACCGAGAGGGTCACTCCATTGCGTCCTGCTGTGGGCCTCCCTCCCCGCCTGCCTCTGTCCCTAGTGGCCCCGGGGGGGCGGCGGGGCGGGGGGGGGCGGGGGGGGGGGGGGGGGGGGGGGGGGGGGGGGGGGGGGGGGGGGGGGGGGGGGGGGGG
>JAODKC010000049.1:10997871-11015680 GCA_026777985.1 Mormyrops attenuatus | reverse complement strand
ACCCCCCACCCCCCGTCCATTGTTCCTGGGTGTCCCTTGCTGATTGTCCAAACGCAATTCGTGTGTCGGGGTTTAGGAAATCAGGAGTTGTGGATGGACATCACGCACCTGACTCTTTCTCTCATCAGGGGTGGAATGAGGGAGATGCAGAGAAGCCCTTTATAAAGCTAAGAGACTAGAAAGTTCTTTTTTGCCTTAAATCATCCGCTCCTGCTTTTCAGTTATTGGAAAAAAAATCCTTCAAATGTATTTAAAGGTTTGCTTGGTTCGGCTCCGAAACATGAGAAACTCCTTGTGTCCCTCAAGAACCGCTTGACGTACTTCACATGGACAACACCAGATGCTCTCAAGTGGCGAAGTGGTTCATAAGTCCGTGGTACCTGTGTTCCAGGCTTAATCTTCCTTCTGCCTCTCTTTTAATCAATTTATTACAGAAACACAAAGCGAGAAAGGAAGGAGAAAGAATGGAGGTGAATGAGTTTAGAATGGGGGGGTTGTTTGGCAATGTTGAGGGGCTAGAAAAAGAAAAAATAAAAGGAAGGATTGGTGTGAGAGATGGGGAGAGAGAGGGTTTAGGGAGAAAGTGGGATTAACTAGGAGTGAAAGATATAAGGAGTGTAGGGAAATGGGCAGAGAGGGTAGCCAGATGAGGCAACAAAAAAACTGTGTGGCTGAGTGTGACTCTGGAGTGAGCAGCAGGGAGAGAGCTGGTGGGAGCTGAAAGGGAGAAACTGCAGGAAAGGAGTTAAAATGTACGGGAGGAAAAGGAAAAGTGAGGCGAAGATACATGCAGGAAGAGATCAAGAGGGGGACGGCATTAAAATGCTAATCACCTGACTCAATACACAACAGGCCCGCTGACCGGGCTAATCACTGGTGGACACACACGGAGGCTAATCCCCAGGCTCTCATACGCGCGCGGGCACAAACGCACGCTCTCGCTCGTCGATATATTTACACTGAAGACAGTCTCCTTTGTTTCAGCTAAACATTTCCTCCGAAGTTTGAATGCACTTGAATCGGCTAAATAAATGCCGTTCTAACAACATCCATAAATTTGCATCACCCGTTTTGTACTTTCCAACTTACCGTTACCATTATATTTAATTATCATTCTAATTCCAAAAGTTGAAACCTTGAAGATTGTAGCTTTTGAAGTGCCTTTAATTTCCTGAATTACTCAAATATAGCATGAGAGCTTTTCTACAGAACAGCTGCCCCTATGACTGGCATCTATTTATACAGACAGGTGTTTTACACGCCAGTATTTTTTTGTTCTGGGTTTTGTAATATCCCCAAATACATTACCTAAGATAATCCTCCCTGTAAAAATGTAACATTTTCAATAATCCTGTGTTTTCTAAACCGATACTCACCCTTTAAGGTTTTTGGTTAATGGTTCGTTACACACTTTAGTAGGCTTATGTAACTAGTCACCATTTCACCACCATGTTCAACCACTATTGACGATTCCACTTCAGTGTCAAATCTTTGCCATCGTTACTTCTGTACTTTGCGCAATGTTTATTATAATCAGTCATATTAATTCGATGCCGAGTGTAACGATATCCTGCAGTGTACTTGGAAGGAAAAGGTAAAGCAGATTTCTGTTATTGTCATTGTTTTACGTAGGTTTCACACGTGTTTCGTGACATTCACGTAGTTCATATTTTGTGGTTGAGGGGGTTTTGTTAAGTTATGCTATGCCATTTTAATTAAAGTACCCCACACAAAGAAACCCCAAACCGTATGACTGTTTTTCGCATTATGAATTCCGGGGCCAGTTTGGATATGAGTAATGTTTACTTTTACTGTCATTTGTAGAATATTGTCTCATACATCTTAACATACGTAAAAATACACAATAAACTGTTACGCTATTTGAAACACCGACTTATCTCCTGTCTTTATTCATTAGAATAGTCAATCTGTCATTCATCTTTTACATGATATTAAAAATAAAATCTGTCTATCATTAAAACAGAAAAGCCACATTTGTATATAGATGAATTAATCGATACAGCGTTAGCAACGTTCATAACAGGTGCTTTTACAGTACGTTTTACAGTCTCTGTATTTTCATGTCCTAGCTAAATTCCCCTTTAATATTAATTCAAATATACAAATCACTAATACTAAATACTGTTTTTTTGTAGGCTATTTCTGTGTGTACTTTTCATGTCCGTATAAGCTACATGTTCCCTACCGCTCACCCACAGAGTAATCTAATTGTCAGCAGAGAAAGTTAGGATTTTCCACGGTAATAAAGCGGCTGTTAAATGCAATAAAAGCTGGTCGGGCGCTGAGTGATGGTTCTGCGAGCCGCCGACAGGGGCGGCTGCACGGCTGCGCCGTGGATGAAGAGGACGCCGAAGCTGCCCGGTCGGGAGGCGGGGGGGAACATCCGCCGGAAAGATGGATTCTGCTCGGTGGCGCTGGGGCTGACACTTCGCTCTTATTACTTTCGTTCTGGACAAGTTTTTAAATTGATATTATTACTACAATTTGAAACGATCGGAACAAAAGCGGCCGCCTAGATCCACTACGGGGCGCGTTCGCGTCTGCTTATAAGGGGGAGCGAGTGCTTGTGTGCCGAAGTGTTTGAGTTTCCAGCTCGATAACCTTCCAGCAACCATCGATCATATATATTATTTGGAGGTGAGTAGTTAGTTAATGGTACAGGCAACGGTCCGGCGGCACAGCGGCGTCTCGGCAGCCATCAGATTTCTATAAAATACATTAAAAGTACAGAATAGGTTAGTTATTGGGCTGATTTAGATGTGCATTACTTCCCCGACCGTAACTGTTTAAATTGTTAGCTTAAGCGGCTTAGCAGCAGAAATATTTGAAACTGCTGAAAAAGAGGAACTAAAATACAATGTACCTGCTTTCTGCATTTTTGCCCAGATGGCGTATTTTTGCATGTAGCCCGACCGCCAGCGATGTGTAGTGAGACGCCATATGGGTGGCCGTGCTGGTATAAGCGGTGACATTCACAGACTTGGCGACGGCCGCTTTTCTTTTGAAGTTATTCCGCTACAGTTGCTGGTGGACGAAGTACGTGCGAAAGTGCGACGCCTTTAGCGGATACATTTTACACGGGCGTCGCGATTGAGATTACTGGCTCCGCGTTCGCGTTAATCGACGATACGTGAGATCCACCGTGAGATTTATTAACGTGTAAGTAATGAGTTTCCTGAGAGATCCCGTGTTTTTCATTGCAAGGTCAGCGGCGACATTATTATTTATTAATTTCTTTGGGGCAAAAATAGGAAGAATCTCCGCCCGGACACGTGGGCAAACAACTTTTAAACTCTCATTGAATTTCCATGTCTAACAGGTCATCCTAACATTTTATGATCGTTGTGGTTATTTTACCACTTAAACGTCTAAGACGCCTGGAGTGGTTCAGGATATTTAAAAATCTGGTAAATTAAAAATATTCCAATAGGCAACACATTACGTGACGTCAGGACACTGTTAAACCATACTGGAATGTTTATTGAGTGATATCATGGGGGAAGATATTCTTGCTGTTGACTATATCGGAATGTAATCCTGGTGCCCCTCATCCTTTTTAACCCAGGACACTGAGACACAATGGCCACGCCAGTCAACGCACAGAACCCCAGCAAAACGTGGGAGCTCAGCTTATATGAGCTACACCGAACGCCACAGGTGGGTGTCAAACTGATGGGCGTAGTCTAGCCATGAGAGGTCTGGGGACTGTGAGATTATGGTAGTGCTTCTTCTGTTTGTCTGACATACCTAGATGGACGGGTGTGATTTTTGCTTTGGCAGCTAATGACCAACTTTTAATGGTAATTTGTTACTGTAGTACCAGGGTGTAAATTAAGGTTATGGATTTAGGTTATGGATTTGCAGTGCGGCCGCCATAATTTTCTGGGCGGGAACACAAAGGTCCTTCGATCGATTAACGGCTGTCTGCTGCAGGAAGCGATCATGGACAGCACAGAGATCGCGGTGTCCCCGCGGAGCCTCCACAGCGAGCTGATGTGCCCCATCTGCCTGGACATGCTGAAGAACACTATGACCACCAAGGAGTGTCTGCACCGATTCTGCTCCGAATGCATCGTCACCGCCCTGCGATCGGGGTATCCTCAGACTCCGCCCAGCGTGTGTTTTCATGGTGTTGAGCTTGTGCATGCTTGTGGTTGTGGGAGCAGGGGGGTCTTAATGGCCAAAACCCCCACCCCAGTTCATTTCTGCACCTTTTGACCTTGTGGTCTTTTTTTCCTTTAGTTGATCTTTCAGGAAGATCGATATCATGACCAGTTTCTATGCAGCGCTTTGTCTTTGACCTTCCAAAGTTTTCGTATGATTAATAGACCCCCCCACCCCCTTTGTTTGTGGTCCCCCACCAGCAACAAAGAATGCCCCACCTGTCGCAAGAAGCTGGTTTCAAAGCGCTCGCTGCGGCCCGACCCGAATTTCGACGCACTCATTTCCAAGATCTACCCTAGCCGGGATGAATATGAGGCCCACCAGGACCGGGTGCTGGAGCGCCTCAGCCGACTGCACAACAAGCAGGCGCTGAGCTCCAGCATAGAGGAAGGCCTGAAGATGCAGGCCCTCCACAGGTACGTGTGCCGCGGGGGCGGTTCTGTGGATCAGCAGGACGGCAGGACCCCCTAGCACGTCTCCTACGGCATTGTTACCCTCAGTCCCGCCAAACTCATTCCGTAACACAAGGTCTCCACCATGAGCTTAAAGGGCCGTACACTGTCTCCAAGCAGTGAACTCGCATGAATAGTCTGGAAAGGGCACTACTGTCATTCTGCCCATCACAGATAGAAGCAAGGCAGCAGAGTTTGGTCACACGTGTGACCGCAAAGCCGCTGGTTCAACAGTGTTCCAGCTTTTGGACCTTTGAGACTCCTTGGTCCGTTGTATACAGTGACTGAAATTCTACACTAAGAAAGTCAAGCTATAAATAAAAACTGGATTTGGCATCTTATCCAGAGTGTTCACCTACCTGAAGGGCCTCTGCTTTCTGTGATAGGCAGGGATAGATTGGTAGATAAATGTATTTTCTTCTCCTGCTTTTGCTAGATTTCAATGTCCATCCATCCAATTTCTGTAACTGCTCGTCTTATGGGCATCAACCCAGGATGGTGTGCCAACCCATGGCAGGGTACACAAGCACCATTGACTCACGCATGCATACCTACAGTAACTTCAATTCACCTTAGCATGTTTTTGGATGCCCCGGGGGGGGGGACTGGAGTTCCCAGAGGATAACCCACGATGACATGGAGAGAACATGCAAACTCCACACACGGAGCCATGCTGAAGACTTGAACGCTGGTTCCAGAGGTGTGAGGTGACAGTGTTAACCACTGCACCACCATGCTGTGCCAAATTTCAGTGTCCATGAAATGCAGTTGAAATTGTGAACTTTTTGACAGACATTGTAATGCGGTATCTGCAGTTTAGAGGCTCAAGCAATGACACTGCATAGATACTGTGAGGAAAGAGTCCCACCTCGAACCCGAGCTGTTTGTGACTCTGTTTAACTCCCCACCCAGAGCGCAGAGGGTTCGAAAGCAGCAGCATGAGAGCGACAACACCACGTTCAGTGGGGGCGAGGACAACTGTGACGCTCGCTCTCATGACTCTGCGCCAACGCTCCCCACCCTCCCGCCAATGGAGGCGGGGCCTAGCCGCAACAAGCGTCCCCGCCTGTCCGATGAGTCCTGTCCTGAGATGGACCGGGGCAGTCCCACGCCACCGCCGTCACACCACCATGATGGACCGGCCTCTGAGATCGAGCTGGTGTTTCGCCCACACCCCCTGCTGGTCAACACGCAGGAGTACAGCCAGACCAGGTGAGTGGGGTCTGCCTCACACTGGAAAGAAACAGTGTGGATGGTTTTTGGATTCAGAAATCAGATGGTTAGTTTTGGTGTCATTTAAATATAAATCACTATCTTGGGTGAATTTGACCCAAATAAAGGTTAGCCTTAATAAACCTTTCAGATACAGTTCTCTTTATTTAATCCCAGGTTTAGATATACAGGCAGCTCTCAACTGATGTAAGTAATCCGTTTTACGAACCCTTACATAAATCATATTTTGTTGGATGTACCTTCCCATTTTATAAAAAACACCTAATAGCAAAAACACATATGCCATAAATATACTAGTAATATGGAGTAAAGAACACATTAAATAGATGAAAAGATAAAGTGTAAATTTGCTTAAAAGCATGTCACCTTTTTGCATTGCTTCCGTATCTGATATTTTGGCTCTTCGATAACTTCCTGTATCGGCTGTACTTTTGGGACTGTAACTGACAGATACATCTCTCGCATCCTTAATTTTAAGGAGTACTATACATGTAAATATAAAGTGTTTGTGTATGTCAGTAGTTCCTTCATACCTACATGCCCTCCGTCTACAGATATGTGAAAACGACAGCTAATGCTACGGTGGACCACCTTTCAAAATACTTGGCCCTGCGCATTGCCCTGGAGGAGCGGCAGGCCAAGCGACAGCCAGAGAGGCCAGCGGCTGGGGAGTCGGCGGCGGGAGACGAAGGGGGCGGGGCAGGAGCAGGGGGAGGGGCCAGTCTGCAGGATGTTAGCGAGAAGCAGTACACCATCTACATCACCACGTCTGGCGGGCAGTTTTCAGTGAGTGGGAGTGCAGTTTCTGTGATGGTTCTGATTTTAGGGTCGAGACTTAAGTATGAATACGGCGCAGGAAGCCATTGAAAACCATCTCCCTCCTTCACTCATCTATCATGCATCTTATGTCAGTGTTTCCCAACCCGTTCCTCAGGAACCCTGAGACAGTCCACGTTTTTGCTCCCTCTCAGCTCCCTACGGGCCAGTAGAGTTTAGTTAGTCTGGAGTAGCAGTCATCGCAACCATTAAACTTAATCATTGGTTGTGTTTGTAATGAATCGTTCTCTAAGCCCGTTTCCTGACCCGGTCATCAGGGACCCCGAGACAGTCCACATTTTTGCTCCTTCCCAGGTCCTGGGGGTCCGGGTGGGGAAACACCATCTCATACCATGACCTGCGTCTTCTGTGACTCCTTTAATTCTGTTCTTTTCTGCTTTCTGTCAGACACTGAATGGTTCCCTCACGCTGGAGCTGGTGAACGAGAAGTACTGGAAGGTCAGCAAGCCACTGGAACTGTACTATGCCCCCGCCAAAGACCACCAGCAGCATCAGCCGCAGTGAGGGGGGGGGGGCACTCCTACCCCCCCTCCTGCCTGGACAGCGTGGACCCTCTCCTCTTCTTCCCTCGTCAGCCATGCCATGAAGAGAGTTTTGATTTTCCCATTTTCTTCTCTAAATTTGAAACTGGGAGAAAGCCTGCTGTCACTTTTTTCTGAGCACAATCAAACCTTTTTATATTTATCTGAGTTAGAAGTTAGAGTTCACACTTGACTGAAATGTTGGCTTGATTTCACTTTAACTTTTCAGATCTAGGATGTGGGGTCTGTGTTTCTCACAACTATGAAACCAAGACCCCGTTCCACCCCCTCAGTTCTCTTCGGACCCGATGAAGAGACGTGACTCTTTTTCATCCAAATATGTCAGTTGACACTGTGTGTGTAGCTCACTGCCCCCAGCCTTTCTACTCCTTTCTCCTGACCTCCAAAAGTACCCATTTAACTGTTCACCATTATTTTATAGTGATTCTCCAAGTGGACTGGTGTGGGTGATAATGCCATTCACAAGCACAACATCTCATCAATGGGAGGAGCAACTTTTCTGATGACTGAATCCATGTGACTGATGGATGTGAGCTTTTATTTTTGTATATCACAGTTGATCAGGGGCTGTCTGGAAGTCCCCTTCCCCAGTGGCAAAGATGCGGTCTGGAATATTGATCGATCTAAGTGAATTAGGCCAGTGTTTCTCAAACCAGTCCGCAGGAACCCCCAGAGAGAGACGTTTTTGCTCGCCTCTCAGCTCCCAACACGTCTATATCAGGTATTTGGTGTTCTTGCTTGGCCAAGAGCTGGGAGGGAACAAAAAATGTGGGTTGTCTGGGGGTCCCTGAAGACTGGTTTGAGAAACCCTGTCTTAAGCTACTCTGAACAGTCAGGTACCTCAGACATAATCCCCTACCTTTCGCCCAGTGTTTCCAAGGATGGACTCTGGGATCAGTCTCTTCCTGTACTGGATAAGCGTTATGGATGGATTTTTTTCTACTACTACTAAGTACTACATGAACTGATACCGTCACCTTAGGTGTGCACAAGCTCTCTCCAACTGCATCAGCCGGTTCCACTCACTGTGAGGTTTCCCTGGCATTCTGTACAATGATGGTTACCCATAGACAGCCTCGAGGTACCTCAGTACTTAGTCACCATGGTCAGAATGTTGCTTTGCTGTTGCATTTTTCACCAGGGTCACCTTTCATCAGTCAGCCAATGTATTTACAAAAAGACGGTCTGTAGATTACATATGAGCAGCAAATTTGGTTTTAGACTGAATTTCGAAATCTGGAGATTCCCTTGCTCCTGGGCCAAGAAATGTCTCTAGTTATGGCCTCTCTTAAATTTTTGTAAGAGGCAAACTGCATCTTTTTAACTGAAGGTCTGATATCAGATTGATCATCAAGCCGTGTCTGACTTTTATACAGGGGACTTTTTTAAAAGAGTTTTACTCCAGTAAATCTGGTGGTTTTGGCTGGGTCCTCCAGTCTTGATGTACACTGTGATGGACTGGTGATCTGATCCTGCATCTGGGATTGACACTGACTTTGCAGTTACGGTGCGTCAATAAAACTGCATGTCTGCCTGATCTCTCCAGGTATGAGATTTGCCCAAAATGAGATCTGTAAGTTTGTAATGGCATCTAAGTTTGACCATTAAATGTCTCCTGATGCATTTTCACCATGCACTGTATGTCTGTCCGTCAATATGAAGGCTCCAACGGCCGTTCCTTAAGGTAATCTTATACATTTCACATTTGATATTGAAACACTGGGTCTCAAGTACATGTGCAGCTTTGTGTATTGGGCTGTTCTTAAGCTTAAACTTCAGGATGGTGTGAAAACTATAGTAACACTTTGGAACTGACAGTCATCAGAATGGCTCGATATTCCTATGAATTTAAAAGTTCCACGAACCATCCATCTGTTGTTCTCTGCTTATGTGGGGTCAGGTGACTTGGGCAGCAGTCCAAACAGGGATGCCCAGACCTCCCCCTCCCCCTCTAGCTCATTTGGGACGACAGTCACGACACAAACATCCCCAAGTCAGCTGAGATGTCTCTCCAGCATGTCCTGGGGTTTCCTCCTGGAAGGACGTCTGAAACCCTTCTCTGGGGAGGCATCCTAGCCAGATATCTAGACCACCTCATCTGGTTTCTTTTGATGTGGAGGAGCAGTGGTTCTGCTTGAAGCTCCTCACCCTGTGACTAAGGCTGCGCCCAGACATCCTACGAAGGAAGCTCATTACCCTGATATTCTTTCAGTCACTACCCAGAACTTGTGACCATGGGTGAGGGTAGGAACATCGATCACCAGGTAAATGAATAGCTTCACCTTTCGGCTCAGCCTTTCTTACTGCATCAGAATGGTACAACATCCGCATAACTGCTGACACTGCGCCGATTCACCCATCTAATCTCCCGCTCTATTCCCTCACACGCAAGACCTCAAGATACTGCCTCAAGTGGAGGAGTTTGTAACTAATCCTCAATCTGGAGGGAGGAATCCACCCCTTATTTCAAACCGCTACAGTGCATGTTGGAGGTTATAGCTCAATGAATGACATAACTAGCACGGTGGGCTGGTGGAATTATCTTCTAACTGCAGTAACTGGCTAGCAACCAACTGCTTAATTTGTGGACTACTAAATAATTGAGATTACTATTTTAAACATAGCACACTTTCCATTACGTAAAAGTGTCACTTGCCATTTCTGTTTGACATGGTCGGAACTTCAGAACAGTTAATATCTTGTCTAGAGCGCAGAGTTTCAGCAAAACCTAGGGTGATTACTCTAGATGACCAGGAACATGAAGCTCTACCATGTACCCAGTTCACAATGACAAAAAATTTTTTTTACCAATAATCAGCACAGTAATAATGGTGTTTGTTCTTAAAATACTGCATGTACTGGTCTAAAATCACTTCTGAACAAGGTCAGAAAATCAAGCAGATCCATAAATCCCATTTGTTCAACCAGAATAAGCACAAAAAAAAAAAAGTTACCACAACTGAAATCCAAGTGCCCAACACAGGGACAGGCAACAAAGACAGTGAACTGTGGCGTTTATTGACAAAGACAATGAGTTTACTTCTTCTTGGACACACCAACAGTGCGACCGCGGCGGCCGGTAGTCTTCGTGTGCTGGCCACGCACACGCAGACTGTGAAGAGAAAGATGGTCTGTGAATTCCACTCATTTTAGCAAATACACACCCAACTGAGGCACATTGCTAATCAAGAATGTGGTCTGGAAGAGTATACATTAAACACCATATGATATGGCTTGACAGAAAACTGCAGCATTTTCTAGGAGTTCAATGTTATTCTGAGAATTTAAGGACTGAATTCACCAGTAAATGATTTGAAGCAGGAGTTTCAACACTACCTGTGCTGCTTAAATCTGTTGCAACTCCAATTACCCGGTTTCACATCTGCCCTTTCCAAAATTTCAACTCACTTTAAACAATCTTGATGCACAATTTTGATTCAGAGCCAAGGCTAGAGGTACACATTACTTCAATTCTTTATCAAAATTCTAGTGAAATTACAAGGACAGGCTACAAAATTGAAGCCATAATATGAAAACCACAAATCCAGCAAATGATTCTTACCCCCAGAAGTGTCGGAGACCACGATGAGCCCTGATCTTCTTCAGCCTCTCCAGATCTTCTCTCAGTTTGTTGTCCAAACCGTTGGCAAGAATCTGTCAAAGCATTTATATACTTAAAGCAATGTAAGACTCCAAAATATGCTTTATAATACAAGCAAGTCTAGGTACCGCCACTTAATATACAATTAGTATACCTGTGCAGTTGGTCACCTTTAATTTAAAATATGCAAAAAGGTGATGAGTGCAGACCTTATATGATTAGCAATTCACTCATTTTCTTAAATTACACCAACATACCTGGCTGTACTTGCCATCCTTGACATCCTTCTGCCTGTTGAGGAACCAGTCAGGGATTTTGTACTGGCGTGGGTTCTGCATAATGGTCACAACCCTTTCAACCTACCGGAAAAAAGTCAGGGTATTGTTTTAACCGGTAATTTCGCCATGACACTGAAAGCTGCAAGTCTCCACCAAACTATGATGCCCCAAATCGTACCTCATCCTCAGTTAATTCGCCAGCCCTCTTGTTGAGGTCAATATCGGCCTTCCTGAGAACGACATGGGCATATCGCCTACCGACGCCCTGCAAGGGATCCGAAACGTGAGATATCGCTCTGGGTTTTTTACAAAATCCTTCACAGCCACACTTCGGCCGGTTTGCAGCGGGCAGTCATTCGGCAACACGAACCTTGATGGCAGTGATGGCGAAGGCGATCTTCCTCCTCCCGTCGATGTTCGTGTTAAGAACACGAAGGATGTGTTGAAACTTTTCAGGAATCACCAGAGACTAAAAAGGAAAACAAAACACACACCGCGAAACAGCCAAATTAACTCAAGATATTGCCACGACCTAGTAAACCTGTGTGGGACACGTGAGTATTTTACTATGTTCAATTCCGGACAGCTGGAAGCAGGGGTAATAATTACAAATTAAAACGCATTTTTATTTGTAGGGGTTACTTATGCAATGTGCCATAGAGCCAACTAAAGTGAGATCCCGCTTCGTTACATTAAATGGAGGCGGCCTGACACTGCACCGAATTCATAGCCAACTATCTAAAGTGCATTTCTTTGCACCGTAACTTCCTACCCAACTAATAATCAACAAAAAATGAAAAGTACAGTTTTGGGAACATTCTCATACTTTTATTCACATCGTAGGATTTTATATAGAATGGATGAAACAAGATGTTTCATATTTCATACTACTGCCTAATTCTCACACTCACCATCTTGGAGGCAGATTCCGTTTCGAAGAGGAAGCGCACGACATCTCGCGAGACAATATATCATTTCGGAGGACTCACGCCGGAAGTGATTCCGTGCTGGGAAAGTGTTCGTGTGGAAACACCATTGTCCACTTTTTTATAATTGATGTTGCTTTTTTGCAGGCTGCAACTTGTATTTGCCTAAGACATTTGTGGGCATAATATTTTTCTGTGTAAGTTTAGCGCACCATTAGTTAGATGAAACATTAACTTTGGATACTTTTTTTTTTTGTTTTCTCGAACACTTGGACAGCGGTCGGTGACAGCAATGGCGGAGGCAGTAGAAACCAACTCTGGCTCGGATGTAAACACAGGTGTTAGCTCAACGGCTAATGTTATGGGATATTTACAAGACGAGGTATTTAACATTTGTATTTCTGTTATTTACTGTTAAGTGTCACTAACGATGTCGTGCAATGAACATTTGCTTTCGTTAAATGAAAATCGCTGTCGTCAAGTATCATATCGGTTTCATATCTGTTCATTTAGGTAGTTTGTAAGCATTTACATCTTTTCTGGCTATCTGAAAATCCGGAATGTCATGTCTGTGTAATTTATGCAGTTTGTAATTGATTTAATCGTTTTATTTAAGGAATAGTTGGCCATTTTAGAGCATTTGACTTGTAAAATTTTGTAGGCATATAGTAAGTGCATGTAGGCAAGACGTCGCAAATAATTTGTATCAAGTACCTGACAACATTACAATATATTTCTAATTTTATGCAGATGAAATCTGAATATGAAGCGCTCCCAACTCTCAATCTGGGAGAATTAGATCTAACTACAGATGAATTCATCTTGGATGAAGTGGACAGTAAGTCTACCATATATTTCTCTGATAATTTGAAGTATGCTTGATCCATGCAGGTGACCAGTTTAGGTACTCAACGCATTTTTGCCGATTCTGAGTTCATGTTTTGTCTGCTTACAGTTCATATTCAAGCCAATCTTGAAGATGATTTGGTGAAAGAAGCATTAAAAACTGTGAGTCAGGACCTCTCGTCTGCTTCCATTTATGCATTACACATAATGCATTAGTGTAACAGGTTCCAATATAGCCATTATGACTTTTGTAGGGTGTAGACCTCAGGCAGTACTCCAAGCAGGTGGAAACAGAACTGCAGCGCGTTGAACAGGCTTCAATCAAGGACTGTATCCTTAAAGGAAAGAGGATTGAGGGAATTTCACAGTTTTTGTTCTGTGACTGAGTGATTGAAATAATATGCATTAGATGTCATGTAAGAAGTACAATCTGTAACTCATCTTGTGGCAGACATTAAGGAAAGCCAGAACATTGCCTCTCTCCACAACCAGATCACAGCCTGTGATTCTATACTCGAGGTAGGAGAGTGTCTGAGATCTTCATGTTATTCAGAAATGGGGTGTGTGTGTAGATATGTGTGGTCCAGGTATACATTGCATTGTGGGGACCGAATTAGGGCTGGGTAGTGGATAAGGTTGTCATTGTTGGGATTAGTGTTTTGCCCATAGAAATGAATGGACGGTCCCTAGAAAGATTTGAATATGGGTCTGTGTGGGAGCGTGTGTGTGGTAAAGGGTGTTTTTTGTGAAGGGGAGCTGTAGGGAAAAGATTGGCTATTGTTTAAGGGTTACACTGGAAATTAAGAAAACACTGCTTGTGTAATGACATCATGTTGATTACCATGTGCGCAGAACCATTTCCTCTTTCCTCTGGCCAGCGCATGGAAGAAATGCTCAGCGGGTTCCAGAGCGACCTTTCCTCCATCAGCAGCGAGATCCAGACGCTGCAGCAGCAGTCGGTCAGCATGAATGTGCGGCTGAAGAACCGCCAGGCCGTGCGGAGCCACCTCAGCCAGCTAGTGGACGAGCTGGTGGTGCCCAGCACCATGATCTCGTGAGGAAGACACTCTGTTTGTGTGCAAGCAGTAACCTAGGACCACGTGACGTGGATATCTGTGTGTCTGTGTGTACTACACAAGTATTGCAAGGTTTATATATAATATTACTTGCATTGTAAATGTGTAGACTTGTATATTTTGTTTAAATTTGTATGTATATATGCTGTATGTACATTAATTCATTTTGGTCCTTGAGTCCCAACTGCAACTCAGCCTTCCTTGTCCTTTTGGTTTGGTTCCTGTGAAACTGCAGATCTTGCAGTGCAGTGCAGAAATAGCTAGAGTTGCTCATCATGCTTTCCCACACCAACCCACTGTCATGGTTCCCAGGGTCATCCTGGACAGCCCTGTGACGGAACAGGAGTTCCTGGAACAGCTCCACGAGCTCAACAACAAGATCAACTTCGCCAAGGAGCTCAGCTTCCGTGAGACGCTGGCCTGCTCTGACATCCAGGACATTGTGGACCGCCTCAAGATCAAGGTGCTGATCAGGGAAAGATAATGGGATGGGAAGTAAAGACTCCAGTTAGCACAGCTGGACCTTTGAGGTCCAGAAAGTAAAAATCCAGACCAAGATTTTGTTTTAACCAACCAGTTGAGTCTCTGTGACTGTGACTCTTTATACTTAACTGGATGGTTGAAACAAAACTGTGGTCTGGATTTTCACTTTCTGGACCTGAAATCCACCGTTGCCAGTTAGAAGGATTAACTGTGATCAACTGGACTTCGGGGGGGGAATGTAGCATGTGGATGTTGTGGAACAGATATGGAGAATTAATTGTTCAATAATTTTTTTTCATATCATTGTATATCAGGCTGTCACAAAAATCCGGGAATTCATCCTGCAAAAGATTTACTCCTTTAGAAAACCCATGACCAACTATCAGATTCCACAGAATACTCTCCTGAAGTACAGGTAATGGCCACCAGGGAGCATCTGTCTCAGCCGGAGTCACAATATACCCTAACCATAACTCTAACTCCTATCCATTTTAAATTAAACTTGCCTTCTGTACAGCCTGCAAGACAGTGGATAACCCACTAGCTTCACAAAACTCCCATGTCTTTTCCATGCAGGTTCTTCTACCAGTTTTTGCTGGCGAACGAGAGGCAGGTAGCTAAAGAAATCCGAGACGAATACATGGGCACCATGAGCAAGATCTACTACAGTTATTTCAAGTCCTACAGTGGAAGGCTGATGAAAGTGCAGGTGAGGAGGGGGGCAAGGGAGAGTGATGAAGAGCACAGTATTGGAAAAAATTCACATCAAAATATTTAACATTTTTGTGATAAATATTGCAACAGTAATAATAATTTGAAAATCTACCTAAATATACATACATTCATCTAGTGAAAATTTGTTACATTTTGTTGCATTACATAATGCATTTTCACAAGGTGCATAAAAATTCATGCTTAATTCCGGAAGTATTATTTGTTAGTTTTTAAATGTTGTTTTCAGTGAGTTTGAGTTAGATCTGACTCTTTTTTGTTCTTCTGTGTCTTGACAGTATGAGGAAGTGGCGGATAAAGACGACCTGATGGGTGTGGAGGACACAGCTAAGAAGGATATCCTTCTCCTGAGTGATCACAGGAGACACGCACTCTGTTTTAGTGCTGGGGTCCCACCTGTCTTTCGTGTACCTGTGGTCTGTAACCAAGTCATCGACCTTGACCTTGCTGGGGTTCCCACCTGTCTTTCGTGTACCCGTGGTCTATAACCAAGTCATTGACCTTGACCTTGCTGGGGTTCCCACCTGTCTTTCGTGTACCCGTGGTCAATAACCAAGTCATCGTCCTTGACCTTGTTGCACGCTTCTTTTCCAAACCTTCCCTGAAGAGCAGGAACACCATTTTCACTCTGGGCCAGCGGGGGGCGATACTGAGCCCCACAGAGCTGGAGGGGCCTATCCTCATCCCCCACACAGCCCAGAGAGGAGACTGCAGGGTAAGAATACAGATCATCTCTCCTACCCTCAGCTATTTGCAAGAGATCCCCGTCATTCACAGGCCTGGTGGTGGCAATTTCCTTCAGAAACAGCCTTCAGAGATACTTCCACCACAGTGTTTCAAAATATTCCACAGACACAATGCTTCGCTGTGTACAAAGCTGTCAGTCAGCATTTCCTAATGCTCTTTCTTTAGGAATGTTTAGGAATAGGTATGGCATAAACACATGACATGAAGTCAAAATTGTAGCAAATGAATTTGGTCATTTTTGTAATTCCTCTGCTCTGATCTTGCACATCACTCACAAAAGAGTTTAAAGTCCCGTAAATTAACCCCCCCCCCCCCCAACGCGCTTTCAGTACCCCTACGAGACGCTGTTCCGCAGCCAGCACTACGCACTGCTGGACAACGGCTGCCGGGAATTCCTCTTCCTGTCCGACTTCTTCATGGTGGCAGGCAACTCTGCACTGGACCTCTTCAACTGCATCATGGGAAAGACTCTCAGCATGTTCCTGGTAGGAGGATCCTGTGCCTTGCAGTGCTGAATTAATCCTTGATAAATACACCGTATGATGGAGAGCAAATGTCGTGCTAGGAAGGCGTCTGTCTGTAAAAGCTCGATCATTGTGATGATGGTGAGGTGGACAGCGATGGTGAAGGGTAAAAGCTGCCAGTGGTGGTTGGCATATTCTTAGCACCTTCCTCTCTCTCTGACCCCCCTCCCCCCAGAAAAGCATGTCCACTTATGTGTCGGACTGCTACGACAGCATCGCTATATTCCTGTGCATCCACATCATCCTTCGCTTCAAGGCCATCACGGCCAAGAGGAACATTCCCGCTCTGGACAAGTCAGTGCCTGAACGCCGTGTATTTGTGTGCGAGGCTGCTTCCTAGTGCGGCGGGCCCACATGGCTTTCTCCCGGAACAGGTACTGGGAGGCCGTGTTGGAGCTTCTGTGGCCGAGGTTTGAGATGATCCTGGAGATGAACATCCAGAGCATCCGTGACACCGACCCACAGAAGCTGGGCGTTCTGGACACCAGGCCTCACTACGTCAGTATCAATACATATCGTATTTGTATGTCTCGAGACATATCCGTTCCATGAATTCCTTTCCTAGCCTGATGCCTTTCTATGTTCCATGAACGCTATGTTGCACTTCAGGTCCTTGAATAGTCTTACTAGGTTCTTGCTCTGTTGGAAGCTGTGTAGCTTCTGCTGTAATACTGCTTACGCTCATCCCTGGGCGTTCACTGGAAGCTCAGCCTTGCTCCATTTATGCCTAGTTGACTCTTTGACGACATGCATGCTTGCAGTGCGTTATTTGCCTCATTTTTTAACGTCACTTTAGACAATCGTGCCTGCTATATACGTAACTGTAAATGTATACAGCTCACTATCTACTTATATTCACATACCAAACTTGATAGGTTTCCCTGTCCTCCATAAATATAATACTATAATACTAAAATCAAGCCTCACAATATCAGTATATATACTGCAGACACACTGCACTCTGCATCTGTATTTGCTATGTCAGTATGTAATACAGTATGTACTACAGAATGTACTACGCTCAGTATGGGCACACTGCCACAGCGTTCGGCTAACACGGCGATCCACACTCTCTCTTCCAGATCACGCGGCGCTACGCTGAGTTCTCATCTGCCATCGTCAGCATCAACCAGACGTTTCCCAACGAGAGGACCAACGCTCTGCTTGGTCAGCTGCAGGTACGTCACTGTTCCATCGGGGTGAAACCCGACACCCCAGACCGTTGTTCAGCAGTGTGGTGTTACCGCTCTGACCTACGCAGCCTTTTTTCAGTGAAACCCAAACCTCTGCCAGGCTGGTTGTAGATACAGCCTCACACCCTCACCTAGCCATGCAAATTCATAATTC
>JAODKC010000049.1:10977173-10988300 GCA_026777985.1 Mormyrops attenuatus | reverse complement strand
TAATTACCACACAGCTCTTGAGTTGAATCATTTCTGTTGGAACAGGGAAAGAACTAAGCTACGCAGGGCTCCGGCCCACCAGGATTGCAGTTTGAGAACCCTGTTATAGATGCATAAAGCATTGAGTAAACGGTGTGGGGACTGTACTGTCAGTGATGAGGCCGAATCCTCATGGTCTCTGCATCCATGTGCATCCTGGCCTCTCTGTCCTCCGTGTCCCTCAGGAGAGAGCAGCCGACGACAGTAAAGAGGTGGAGGGTTTCCAGCAGCTTCTCTTGGCCAGAACACAGGTAAGATGGGTGAGCGCTGCAGGGTGGCGCCTCCTTCAGGCTTCATCAGTACTGCAGATCTCGACAGTTGAATTGTAATGCATTTGTCCAGTAATGAAACTGTGAGATTTGATTATATGGGACAGCTACTGTAGCATAGAAAATTATAACTGAATCGTTTTACTGTCCATAGTTTAGAAGGTGATGCACTGAACAACAAAGGCTGTGAACGCAAACAAAAGTCTTGATCTTGTTGCTTTGTATCTGTGATATTTTCTGGTAGGAGTTCATTGAGGAGATCCTGTCCCCTCCTTTCGGGGGAATGATTGCCTTTGTGAAGGAGAGCGAGGCTTTGATGGAGAAGGGACAGCTGGACAGGCTGAAGAATGATGAAGGTGAGGCTGGGATGGCAGGTGGCACATGGAGTGACTGGCTGTCATGGCCGCCGCTGGCATGAACTCCTACGCCGTGTTCATTAATGAATATGATGATGAAGTCGAGCCTCTCGCTCCAGTTCACATGCCTTCTTCGGCTCCCCTGTGCCACCCCTCCCTGCTCTGGCCCAGCCCGCATCACCCAGCTCATCAGGGGCTTCTCCAGCACCTGGAAGCAGTCTGTGGAAGCTCTCAGCCAGGACGTCATGAGGTCCTTCACCAACTTCAAGAACGGCACCAGCATCATACAGGTCCTTCCCAAAGCCTCTGCTGAAATCTGATAGAAAATCATAAAAATATCTATAGCCACATATACCATATATATGTGTGTGTGTGTGTGTGTGCACGCAAATGATTAAATTTGTGACCTGAATATATTATATATAGCAGACATTTAAAAAGTCTCGCTTAAAAGAAATTGGCTAAATAAAACCGATCACACAGCGATCAATGATACATGTACTGGGAGTTTCATCTCCTCCTACTTATGACCAGTTATATCTGTTGTGTGCTACAAATAGTGCTGCAAAGGGGCGGAAAATATCCATATAACTTTCCATTGGAATTTAAGCTGGGGAACTCGGTGGAAATCTGCACGGGCTGTCAGATACTGCAAAGAAAGCAAACTGTATGAATAATACAACATAGGCACTGTTTATAAGTCATATTCTATTGATGCAAATGCTTATTTTGGGGTATTTTTACACACACAATCACGAAAGTACTTGGTTACACAATATCACTATTAATGCCATCATGTCATTAAGTTCCCTGTTATAGGCTAACCTGCAATTTTTGTCAATTTTCATATATTTCAAAGGAGGCTCCTCTGCCTGTTGTGTTGTTACCAACTAGTCCATGATTCTTTTTTTAAGATTATTCTAGAGGCTACTGCAATCCTGTGTTTTTTTTAACTGTCTGTCCACCAGGGGGCGCTGACTCAGCTGATCCAATACTACCATGGTTTCCACAAGGTCCTCTCTCTCAGCCCACTTTCCGCAGCCTGGCCGTTCGCTCAGAGCTCATCAATCTTCACCACCTCATGGTCGAGGTCAAGAAGCACAAGCCCAACTTCTGAATAGCATTTTACTGGGGTCAAGCAGGTTGAATAAGAGATTAATGGAAAAGTGAAGATGCCTATCTTAGTACCCGTGGGAAACCCAACAATGTACAGCTGTAATCCGCAAACTGACTTTACCAGTGAGAATCTCCATTTCTCACCTACCTGTTGTCATGTTCTGTGAATTTACTGTCCATAGGAAAAATCAGTGCAGTGCAGTTCATGGTGCACAGGAATTAAATGTCATTCCAAGAAGGGAACAACAGTCATTGGTTTTTTTTTGAAGTGGTGTGTGATTTAGATGAAATGGAGAAGGAGTATGAGATGAGATAAGGCGGAAAACTGGAATTTTTTGTTCTTTTATTTGTTGCAAGCTTCTTCATCAGAACAGTGAACATAACACTGTACACTTTTCAGTTACAGTTATTATTGGATCTACTAGGATTGTTAGGACGTCCCTTATAATACGGGATCGTCCCATATAATGAATTAGTTTATTTCCCAATATTAGACGTTCTCGGATTACAACGTGCGAGTGGCAACCCTATCTACAATCATCAATTATAATTTTCTACAAAAAACCGAACTATAATCTTTATAACTAGTATATCAGTTAAGTCACCGAAAAGAGGGGAGACACACACACACACACACACACACACACACACACACACACACACACACACACACACACACACACACACACACACAAATAAAACGCAAACTTCTGCAAAAACGTCACATAGGTACAGTTGGCTCAACCACAATCGGGAACACCGAAGTTTGCCGAAATGTGACGTGTTATTTACGTCACAATTATGTACAGAATACCAGATTCCTTTTGATTCAAACTCTGTTTTAATAATTATCCTGAATAGTATATTGCTAGATTAAGGTATGATTAAATTCCCCAATTAACGAAAACTAACAGAGATTAGATTTACACTGACGAACAGAATTAGAGGAGTGACATTTTTATAATGCTCATTCAAATTCTCAGTTTTCCTAACATGAATAGAAATTCCACAATTATAAAACACAGACATTCCCCATATTTTTCAGTAGAATTCAGTGTCTTCATCTCACAGTTCTTTCAGGAGCAGACCGTAAGCACGGATGGCACCTTGCACTATTTCCTTCTCTTTATCGGAAGATGTTCCTTTTGGGACTGGCACCAGCCAGTAGTCACACTTTGTGATAAGATCAGCATTTTTGAAAATCTTTCTTTTCTCGGGGTCGGGGTTGATCCTGTTCTGCAGAACTACTTCGTAGGACTTCATTGTTGTTTTTGATGTGAAAATCTCAGAATAAAAAACCGCTGTATCTATTTCTGGTACCGAGTATATTCCTCTTCCGTAACGTGTACCTCGACCAGGTTTGTAGTGACTCTGGATGATTCCCTTGGCTCCCTCGATGGAAGTGCCGTGGTAGGAGACGGGCCAGGCTTCGGGTCCGGTTCCCAACCATCCGTTTCCATCCTCGTATTTGTCGAGCACTTTCAGCGCGATTCGGTTCCATCCACAGGGCCTCTTGTACAGCTCATTCCCTCGTTTAAATTGAGCTGCTCCATCATTTATATCGGTGAAGTCATAATCGTACCATGGATCGAAGAAGTCATCATGTACGAACAGCTCCTTGCGTATTGATGCATTCTCAGTGGATGGCTCACCGACAAAGAATTTGGTCGATCCACAAAAGTCATCATGTCTACTTGTAAACAACGCGTGGTGGATGAATTCGTGATGGGTTAGAAGATCTGGTTCTGGTTTTCCCGAACGAATTGGACAAAATTCATGAACTGGTTTTATGTCATGTCCTGTAAGGGCCGAAAGTGCCTCACAGCCCAGATAGTTAGGCGGCATGATGCGGAGTTTCTGAAGTTACAGCTTCTAAAACTTCTGGGCGTTGGGTTCTGGCTCAGTGAGACAAATGCGTTTTGTACAGCAAAGCGTCTTATTCCTCTTCCAGCTCCTAAACCCGTCGGTAGTTATACAGGAAAGGGGTTGGGCTGTATCATAAATACTTTCACTTTCTATATGAATCATTCCTTTGAGCAATGCGGCGGTGATGCATCTTTCAATGCAAGGAAATAGCACGTATCAACACTTACCGCGTAGGGACAAAATACGTAACACAAACTGTAGATGCTCGGAGGGGGGGGTCCAGAGATTTTGTTTTGCCGGTGCTATATGGTGTTGCTTAACTTGTCGGCGAGGCTGCTCTGAAATTAAAGCCTTTCCCCTTACTGTGTCGGTAACAGTTTGTTTTCTACTGCAATACTCCTGACACTTGTACACAGTGTGCGAAATACCCATCAGTATTCGGGGGGGGGGGGGGATCCCCCTCTCCCTATTGTTGTGGTCCTGCGGATAACAAGGCAGCTAACCATAGCCGTTAATAACTGATAAAGTTTACATTTTTAATAACTACCTTAAATGTTCCCACCACAGTGCTTCAAAATAGTTTACAGTCGTAATATTTTGTTGTGTAGAGAGTATTTGCTAATGATGTTCGTTTGGGGACTTCAGCGATGCGTATAGCATGAACATATTACATTAAGCCGAAGCAGTAATAAATGAGTTTGGTCATATTTGTCATTGACATGTTATGTAGAGAATGCCATCGAAGTAACCTGCTTTGATCTTGCACATCACACACATTAGAGTTTAAAGTCCCCATAGCTGTTAATGCGTTCAGTACGAGATCTAAATCCAGCTACCGATGGACATGTGAGCGAAGACCGCGATGAATCGCAAAACACGCTGAGAGCCCTCTAGTGGAACCAGTCACAAAAACATGAACGCTCATTTAGATATGAAAAGAACATTCCTAAAAGTTCATTATTCTAATTTCTCCATTGCAATGTTAACTTTCTGACACGGGGGGAAACGCCAATATTGTGAATAGCTTTTTCTAATAACATGTTTTTGTTTTACACAATTGCGACAACTGGGCAACACGGTGGCGCTGTGGTTAGCATTGCTACCTCACAGCAAGAAGGTCTTGGGTTCGATCCCGGGTCCTTACTGTGTGGCGTTCGCATGCTCTCCCTGTGTTCACGTGGGCCCTTTGCAAGGGCCCCCTGTTTCCTCCCACAGTCCAAAAGCATGCTGGATAGGCTGAATGGGGTGTTTAAATTGGGCCCATAGTTGTGAGAGTGTGAGTGCATGCGCTCTGTGGTGTGTTGGTTCCCGCCCGCGCCCATTACTCCAAGCCCCCCGCGACCCCAGTGGGGATTGAGCAATTGCAATAATGGATGGATGGAAATTACACAACTCTTATTGACATGAAACTCTATGAGGTCTTATGCAACGGAAATTTTGGAAAAGGTATGCTCAACAGTATATTTCTAGACATAAGTGTGATTATTTTCCAGAATAAAATTAGTAAACATGAGCAGAGAAAACATATTTCAACACGTTTAAATAATTTCCATAAATAAAAGCGTGCCTCATAGTTGGGCCCGGCTTCACGGGTGGGCCTGGCCCACCCAACCACAAGGCTGGCCTACCCAGCCAAGATAATGTGTTCTTTTTCCGAGGATATATTTTTTCGTTTTATTTTTAGTTTTATTTTTTGATTTGCGCATAAACGTAACAAAAATATAAATATTCTCGGAGTCTGTACATACAACCACCGTTCATACGAACGGAGACGATCACCCAGCCAGTGTAAACCTTGATATTTTTATGTGACGTTGGAGTCTAACGTGCATATTTCCGCGGTCACCCTGTTACTGTACGCATTTCTGTAAGTGCATCTACAAAGAGACTTTGCTGTCTGTACAAAAACTGAACATAATATCAACAACCATTTTCCGTCTTATTTGTCATCTTAATTGCTCGTACCAGTTTCCGATCTTTTATTTAGCTAAACATTTAGACATTTTGATAAGCTGCTAACTAACTATATTGGTTGGCTGAACACATCACTAGTTACCTAGTCACCAGAGTTTAGCCTAAATTTACGAGCTAGAAACGTAGAAATGTACAGATTTCTGGTACCGAAAAAAGCTACCACAGATAGTGACACAGCCACTAATGTTCACCTTAGTGGATCGGAATCTCATTCTAGTTCGCTTGATGTTTCTTGCAGTGATGATGTTGCTGGTCCGTCTCGCAGTGATGGCGGTGTTCTTTGGACAGACAATCTCCAAGCCAGCCGGTACTAAAAACTTATCCGCGACAAGAAATCGGTGGTAGAGAGATCGACGTTTCTCTGCTACGTGGTATTAGTCTCGACCCTGGCTTGAATATTCCATCAAAAAAAAATGCTTGCTTTTGTTTTCCCTGTCGAGTATTTAGTAGTCTTGCATGTTATGACATGTATTTAAGGTTCAGTGCTATTCTATGTATAATATAGCTTTAAAGTAGCCAAGTTAGCAGCATTTTGTGCAGAAGTTTTAATTTCCTGTTTTAGTAGAAATGTTGTGTACTACTTAAAGTATAGCCTATATGATGGAGGATGATCCAGACACGCATGCACACAGACACCTAAGCTACATACACAGGTGCGCGCGCCCGCGCGCGCGCACACACACACACACACACACACACACATCCATGCATGCATACAAACATACACACATGCTCAAGATGTCAGATAACTTTATGGTGTACATGCTTGGAAATTAGGAGCCCCATAGAATGCTTCGCTGTCATAGGACTTCTGTCAAACATCCGGTTGTTGTTTTTATATGTAACTGCTACCCCCGCAAAAAAATCCTCCTGGCCCACCCTGTTACCGGGAGCTGGAGCCGGGCCTGGTTGCAACTATTATTCTTGCACTGATAATCTCTTTGACACAATTATTCAAGGTTTTGACCATTTGCACAGCATACATAGACGCACTCTCTACCTCCGCTATCCTGAGTGTTATTCTATTATTGTGTGTGTTATGTGTGATACCATATGTTACTGTGTGTATTTGTTCGTATTTGAGCTACTGGATGCCTAAATTTCCCTCTGGATCAATAAAGTTTCATCTATCTATCGATCGACCTATCATGCTAGCGGGGGTGAAGATACACAGGAATATTTCGTTTATGCGCCAACTTCCCCATTCAGTGTTTTTCCCCCCAGTTTCACTGAAGCACAATAAGCCCAACATCGTGTTCACCACCCAACAAAGTTTAACAAATAACAGAAGCAGGTTTGTCAAATCTCATTGTACTGCCCCTCCCTCGCGTCTTGCCAGGGTCGACAGTGAGTTAACTCTTCCCCACAAAGCACGCAGACGCCGAATGCCGTTTATATGTTTATATAATTGCCGTAGAAGAAGAGTAAAACTAGAAAAAACAAAGCACAGCCTTTAGTATGACTTATTACAGAGCACTATTCACATAAAGGCAAAATCTGAATGAGCCTACTTTTACTATAATAATTATTCCTTTCTATTTCTCATAACATGACAACATAAACATACCAGTGATGGCTTCACAGAGCTGGAGGATGCATACACAAGAATAAACAGGCAGGAACGAACGATAAAAGATATTCCTTTTTGCGTGCGGTGTCGCCTCCTGGAGACGTCATCCAGCAGCGACTTGTGTCCCCGCACTTCTTGCGCTTTGACGCTAGATGGCAGCCAAGTACCATAGATCTTTCTCTGACCCAACAACAAGGAATATAAATACTATAGAGGCAGAACACTCATGCATCGGGCGTGACGCTCGCGCTTTCAGACTCTCACCCTCACGCAAGAAATCTTACGGCAAATATATATTGTTATATTATAAAATTAACATTAGCTACATCCAAAGCTTTAGTTTACAAAACCTGCAGACTATTTAGAAGGCAACAAATCTGTCACATACATGTAAATGTGTCTGCAGACTAGTCACAAATTGAAAATCTCACGGCAGCCAGCTGTCCAAAGCTGATGTAGCACACTGGGCGCAGTGCCTGACTATCAGTAACAGAATACTGTATCTGTAATATTGAATAAAGACACGGGGATGGTCCTTAATTTATATGTTGCAAGCTTCTTCTCACAACAGTTAACATAATAATTAACATTGTGCAAGTTTCAGTTAAAGTTATTACTGGATCTACGGTTAGGATTGCCACCCGTCCCTTACAATACGTAATCGTCCCATTTAACGGATTAGTTTATTTTCCAGTATGGGACCCTAACTGTTATAGCAAGTCACCGAAAAGATGGAACACACGCACACAAATGAAACCCAAATTTCTGCAAAAACATCACACATTTACAGTTCGCATTCAGTGGTAAATTCCACTCAACCACAATCTGAAACACCGATGTTTGGTGAAATGTGACGTGTTATTTACTTCATCACAATTACGTACAAAATATCAGATTCCTTTTGATTCTAATTCTGTTTTAATAATTATGCTGAATAGTATATTGCTAGATTTAGGTATGATTAAGTTCCCCAATTAAGGAAAATTGGCAGTGATTAGATTTACACTGGCGATCAAAATTAAAGGAGTGGCATTTTTATAATGCTCATTCAAATTCTCAGTTTTCCTAACATGAATAAAAATTCCACAATTCTAAACCACAGACATTTCTCATATTTTGGTGGTCTAGTGGTTAGGATGCTTGCCTCTAGACCCAGAGTTGGCGGGTTCGCGTCCCATCTGGCACTACCATAAGAACAACTTGCTCGAGGGGACAATCCCTGAATTGAAGGAACATGCAAATTGCTCTATATATATAAAAGAGCGTCCGCTAAATGCTACAGATGTAAATTCAGTGTCTTCACCGCTCACTTCTTTCAGAAGCAGACCGTAAGGACGGATGGCACTTTCCGCTATTTTCTTCTCATCAGCAGGAGGTGTTCCTTCTGAAACTGGCACCAGCCAGTACTCAGGCCTGTTGGTATGAGGATCCTCTATGATAACCTTTCTTTTCTGGGGGTTGATCCTGTTCTGCAGAACGACTTTGTAGGTCTTCTTTGTTGTTTTTGATGTGAAAATCTTAGAATAAAAAGACGTTGTTTCTATTTCTGGTGCCGAGTAGATTCCTCTTCCGTAAAGATCACGTGGACCAGGTTTGTAGTGACTCTGGATGATTCCCTTGGCTCCCTCGATGGAAGTGCCGTGGTAGGAGACGGGCCAGGCTTCGGGTTCGGTTCCCAACCATCCGTTTCCATCCTCGTATTTGTCGAGCACTTTCAGGGCGATTCGGTTCCATCCACAGGGCCTCTTGTACAGCTCATTCCCTCGTTTAAACTGAGCTGCTCCATCCTTTATATCGGTGAAGTTATAATCGTACGATGGATCGAAGAACTCTTCATCATGTACGAACAGCTCCTTGCGTATTAATGCATTCTCAATGGATCGGTGACCAACGAAGAATTTAGGCAATATATCCAAGTAATCATGTTGACTTGAAAACAACGTATGGAGGATGAATTCCTGATGGGTTAGAAGATCTGGTGCTGGTTTTCCCGGATTATTCCGATGAAATTCTTTAACTGGTTTTATGTCATGTCCTGTAAGGGCTGAAAGTGCCTCATAGGCCAGATTGTTAGGCGGCATGATGCTGAGTTTCTGAAGTTACAGCTTCTAAAACTTCTGGGCGTTGGGTTCTGGCTCAGTGAGACAAATGCCTTTTGTACAGCAAAGCGTCTTCTTCCTCTTCCAGCTCCTAAACCAGTCGGTGCTTATGCAGTTTCCCGGAAAGGGTTGGGCTGTATCACAAATATTTTCAGTTTTTGTACGAATCATCCGTTTTTGACAGAGTAATGGGCGTGTCGGATAAGAATAACCTCTACATGTATTCTTCCTTTGACTTAAGCACTTTAAACACTTTCTCATCTACACTGTTATATCCCATCCGATTATAATTACGAAAGAGTCAGGAGACCGACAATTAGAGAATATGCTCTTTTACTCAGGAAGTGCAACAGTCCGTTACACAGCTTTAAAATCCTCAATGTAATGCGTCGTTGATACACTTTTCCATGTAAGGAAATATCACTTGTCAACAGTTACCGCGTAAGGACGAAACACTGTAGATGGTCGGAGGGGGGCGCCAGAGACTTTGTTTTGCCGGTGCTGTAAGGGGTCGCTTGATTGTCGGCGAGGCTGCCCTGAAATTCGGGGTTTCCCCTTAATGTGCCGGTCACAGTTTATTTTATGCTGCAATACTCCCGACACTTGTACACTAACATGTGTGCCCGTACGCAGTACCCGCTCCGCGATGGTTACAGAGCCGTATATATAGCATCCATATCGTCCATTTCAACTCCGTTTTCTGAGCGACTCAGTCATCCTCGTGCAGCACAGCAAACCATGGTGGTACTATGCAAGGACAACATGGAGGAAAGGGCACAGACAAACTGCTTGGCGTGATGTTCATGTTTGAGTCTATTAGTGATTACGTCATTAAGATTATTTAGGTCCTCAGCACGGCATTACTGAAGCCGCCAAGAATTAAAGAAATGTTAGAACATTAATCTGGTCTGAATTTTGAAACGTTTCTTCCCTTCCCCTCAATCTAAATATATCCATAAACATTAGGATAGGATTGTTTTGACTACCATACAAGTTTAAGAACATAATAATTATTTATTAATAACAATAACAATATTGTGAATAGCTTTTTCTAATGACATCATGTTTTTGTTTTATACAAGAAAATTTCCCCACCTGGGCAACATGTTGGCGCAGTGGTTAGGACTGCTGCTTTACAGTGAGAAGGTCATGGGTTCGATTCTGGGTGGTGTTCACATGCTCTCCCCGTGTTCGCGTGGGCTTTTGCCCAGGGCTCTCGTTTCCTCCCACAGTCCAAAAGCATGCAGGATAGGCTGATTGGCCCCATAGTTGTGTGAATGTGAGTGTATGCACACTGTGGTGTGTTGGTTCCCGCCCACGCCCATTGCTCCAGGCCCCCAGTGACCCCAGTGGGGATTAAGCGGTTGCAAGGATGGATGGATGGAAATTCCGCAACTTTTGACATGAAACTCTATGAGGTCTTATGCAATGGAAATTTTGGAAAAAGTATGCTCAACAGTATATTTCTAGACATAAGTATGATTATTTTCCAGAATAAAATTAGTAAACATGAGCAGAGAAAACATATTTTTGGATTCATATCCAGCGCTCATTTGAATAATTTCCAAAAATAAAAGTGTGCCTCATATTTAATTGATATATATACAACTTTATATAATATACAGTCATGTGAGAAAATTAGGACACCCCATGAAATAGTCAGCTCTTTATTAAGACATGTTCACATATCAATGTCCAATCATGTTTTTATGTATTTCTGGAAAATAAAGTGACTTAATTGCAATTAAACAACAAAAAATAATTTTTTTTTACACATCAAAAAAAAGATATGAACAAAAATGTGTATTTTAATGGAGGAAAAAGTTAGGACACCCTAC
>JAODKC010000049.1:10955658-10968641 GCA_026777985.1 Mormyrops attenuatus | reverse complement strand
CAGGGTGTTCTGGATGGGGCGGGGTGTACTGGATGGGGCAGGGTGTTCTGGATGGGGTGCGGTGTTCTGGATGGGGCGGGGTGTACTGGATGGGGCAGGGTGTTCTGGATGGGGCGGGGTGTACTGGATGGGGCAGGGTGTTCTGGATGGGGTGCGGTGTTCTGGATGGGGCAGGGTGTTCTGGATGGGGCGGGGTGTACTGGATGGGTTGGGGTGTACTGGATGGGGTGCCAGTCTAGGACAGACACACTATGGACATTGTCTGCTATGCACTGAGATTCTGTTTTTCGGGCGAGTTGTTCATAAATAAGTGGCTCCCCAGTTTGCGGTTTTTGTTCCAGGTTCGACGTCACAGACCCCATTTCCTGTGTGCTGGACTCTCCTGGCCACCGTGACCCCCGCAGGTGCCCTGCTGGTCATTCTGCTTGTCTATAAGCTCTGCCACCCTGCAGGTAAGCGGCATGTCTCCAGACACGTGGGCCACGTACTGACAAGGCTACATACTCCACACATCCTGGGGGTTTTAGCTTCTCCCAGTGTCTGTGAGCGATTTCTCTGGATACTCCAGTTCCCTCCCAAAGTTTAATATAATAATAAGAATAACAACAACGACAAAAACAACAATACTACTACTATTACTACTACTACTACTACTACTAATAATAATAATAATAATAATAATAATAATGCTATTAAAATAATACCAGTACTAACAACAAAAACATCAACAACAATTTATTTGCCATTTGAACAAGAACAGGTAGATTCATTCTTTGGTGTTTGGTGATCTTACTGTCCAACTGGAGCGTAGAACCCAGGGGGGGGGCGGGGGACTCTTGTACCCCCCAATATTTAATTTGGCTACATTTGCCACCCCCCCCCCTCAAAAAAATAGATCTTTGCATTTAAATGATTAATAATTAAAGTTATTAATAATTAACTTGCATCCCCTGCCAGAATCAGACTTTCTCCTACGCTGCCAAATACGCACATAAAGAGGTGAGAATGACACTTGGGATCAGCCATATTCGTGGCACCTCTGAAGCGGTTTTCAGGGTTAAGGGCCGTGATCAAAAGCCCAACAGACTCAAAGACTCCACAGACCTCACAGCAATCAGTAACGTCTTTCAGTGGTGACCAATCCTGATCATGGCTGCAGCAGTGAGAACCGGCTTCCTGGCCTCATGCCTCTTAGTTCTGGAATGTTCTATCATGAGCAGTTCAACAGTTGAACAGTTACAAGTCTTAGACACATTATTATTATTATTATTATTATTATTAAGGTCACGGACCTTCAGGGCAATTCGGTTCCATCCACAGGGCCTTGCATAGGGCTCGCTGCCCCGTTTAAACTGTTCAGTCCCATCGTCTATGTGAGTGAAGTCATAATCGTACCGTGGATCGAAGAGTCTTCCTCATTGACGAAAAGTTCTGTGCAGATCAAGTCATTGTCAGCGGGAGTTTCGCTCATATACAACCAGTTCATATCAGCCAGCCGCATTATACTTTCATGAAATGTCTGCTGTCCGAGTAACACCAAGTTGACAAAATCCTGGGGGCTGAAAGGTTCTGGCATCGGCCTGCCCGGGTTCATCGTCTGGTACTCCTGGATTGACTGTACCTCGCATTCTGTGATGGCTGAAAGTGCCTCGTATTTCAGGCTGGGCGGCAGCGTGGCGTTTCTTCTCTCCATGAAGGTGCGTTAGATGCTCCTATAGAACCTCAGGGTCTAGTGATGTGAAGTCAGTAGCTGTTGGGTAGCCAGGTATCTACCTGTGCTTCTGGCGCAGTGCTGAGCTATCAGCTGTGAAGCCTTTATGAAAGCTGAGGACATGTACAAATGTCTTTCACTTTCTATATGAAAGCATTGCAACAACATACCGGTGGAGGTAATTATCATGTGGGTGTTCAAAGGTACATCATTTCCAAGAGGGTGAAGGAAGCTCAAGGTGTCAGTTATTTCAGTTCAACTCTAATCTCACTTGGAATTAATAAAGTTTTTTCTTATCTTAATTCCTGCTGAGGGCAATTGCTGTTCAAGCAAAACCGTAGCAAAAAAACCTTAGTTACCCCTGGGTGTTCTGGCTCCCAAGGCGAGATTCTGCTGAGCAGAAGACAAATTTTGTCAATTCATTTACATTACAAACATTTCAGTAGCACGAGGTTTCTGGCTGCTAACTAGCTAGCTGGTGTCTGTTTCACAAAACACAGTGAAATATTAAACGTGAAATATTGAAACTAGCGTAAACAAACGTAATGTCACGGAATGCAACCAGAGGCATTTTTTCAGATTTTTTTTTTCACGTGCTGTTTTGCGCCCCTGAATCACACAGCGCCCTAAGTGATTGCCTGTATCGCCTATATGGCAGGCTGGCCCTGCAAACTGGCTAGGAGGCTGCAGTGTGATACTACCGCTGGCTGCATGCTGTGGGATTCCAGTTTGGGCTGGTCACTAAATGCACTGGAAGACTTTTGTAAAAAGGTGACAGGATTTTAAGAATTTTTCCTGTAATAACTTAGGAAAGTACCACAAACATGAATGTTACTCTTATACACTGTTGATCAATTCCTTAAACCGGTTAGACCATAACAGCAATGGACTGCTGGTTCTTACAGTGAATTAAAAGTACATCTTCTATAGCCTTATTTAGTATAGAGCAGGGGTGGCCAATCTTATCCACAAAGGGCCGGTGTCTATCCAGGTTTTTGGGGTAACCTTTGGGTCAGCTGTTCAAACCCAGGTGTGAAGACTCTTCAGCCAATCAGTCCTCTAATTGGAGAGTTGCAGATAAAGCCTGCATACACACCGGCCCTTTGCGGATAAGATTGGCCACCCCTGGTAAGAGTCCTGGTGAGCGTGAGGCCTGTCCAGGAAATATGTCGGGAACACACAAACGTAAAATGGGTGCTACGTGGGGACTCGCAGACGGCCCGCATTTTTGTTCTCTCCCACCTCCCAACACGCCTGTATCAGGTATCCGCTGTTCTTGATTGGCTGAAAGCTGGGAGGGAGCGAAAATGTGGACCACCTGGGGGTTCCTGAGGACTGGGTTGGGAAACACCGGATTATGCTGCTTGTATTGTTATGCCCTGTGTTTCTGTATACAGTCTTTTTACTAGTAGGGTCAATGGCATGAATTGAGGGACTTTGTTTATAGCCGATTGTCCGTAATATCCCATGCTGCATCTGGAGGCGTGATTAAAGGCACAGCTCAAGGGCAATGTGACATCGTTCCACAGGGTCTGCTGTTTCGGGAACATGGGTCAGTTAGTGTTGTAATTGCTCTTGTGTGAGTTGTTATCATTGGTTTTTATGAGGAAGAAAAGCCTCATTAAAAGGTTGATGAGAACATCCTCTCATGCCAGCACCATAAACCGACTGAACTGTGCCTTATTGCCTCTGGGATTGTAATAAACTGCATAGAAATTTCTGTGCCCAAAAAAAGTAGGACAACTTTGCCGAAAAGTAGGAAACACACAGTAAAATGCCCAGATACTTGATGTGGGCCCAGGGACCAGCTTTCCCTGAAGCACTGAGATCCCTTCTTCTAGCCACAGGGAGCCAAACATTTCCTTTCAAACATTACACCTTTTTTCTGCCTGTTTCTTCACAAATTTTCTCATTATTTTTTGCGTGCTAAGTCAACCCTTAAGTGTGCGAGACCAGATGAGTTACCAGTGATCATCTGCCATAACTGCATATTTTATTTAGGGAAATAAAAATTGTGATTGGGCTAATTAGGTTGTTAAGTGGAGGGGCCAGGCACCTTTATAGAATAAGGCAGTTGTCAAGTCCTGCACACCTGACCCTCCTGTCTCCTCCCTAATGTGGCCCTGATGAGCCACCCCTGTTGCTTGTTGACCCTTGTTAGTCCTTCTGTTTAAGTCCCTGTTTGCCTCGTCAGCCCTAGTCTGGTCATTAGTGTCGAACATTCCTATTGCCCGTGCCCCCCCGTTTTGGGTCCCTCGCAGTCCCGTTTGTTTCCAGGCTCTGTTTTGATTAGTTCAATAAACCCCTTTGGTTTCGCCACAATGCCTGCCATCGAGTCCTTGGTCCCTCAAGTCATGACAGCAGTAATAGAGAATTCTTTTTTTTTTAAAAGATTTATCAAGGAATCTTTGTAAAAACTTAAAGATGAAAAATGAGTGACCCACCTTTTATAACTGGCTTAACACGTGCTTTGTAGGTCTAATCAAATGGATGGAGATGTTTATATTTCAATTCTTAGTCAGTTGCTGGCATATGGTGAGTTACTGAGCTGTAGGGTGGAGCGAGGTGCTGACAGACCCAGCTCAGACCCATTTCCTGGCATTGCTGAGTAATAATGATGGTTCAGCATACGGTTCCTAATACTCAACTCTATACGGTGTTTCCCCAATCCAGAACGTAAGACCTCTGCTTGTGCCAACTGTCTGGAAAAGAGTGACAACCTGAAGGTACAGTAACACTGCATGTGAAATAAAATATGCCCCAAACGCCATTCTTAATATCTCTGCAGGCATGAGTAAGACGACTCAAGACTCAAGAGATCTTTATTGTCAACATATTTGTGTACAAGTACACAGTGCATTGAAATTCTATTTCCCTTGGGCCCCCTGTGGTATTACACATACAATCAATAAATATATAATATCCACAATACAATACAATAAATGCAATTTTTATATAAACAGTGTACAAAGCTATGTTGACGGCATTGTAACTGCATTATGTTTAAACAGTATAGTAATATTATCTGTTTTGAATGCCGTTTCTTCCTTCAGACTGTGGATCTACACTTCGCCAGCCTTGGCCAACCTAACAAGGCTTGCCCTCCTGTTCAGAGAAGCCCCACCTCCAATGGCGTGACCTATGCCACTGTAGCATTTCAGGGAACAGCCAGGCAAAACTAAGGCTCGTTTTCTGCAGTAACACCTACAAAGTGTGCTGGCTGCAGCCGAAAGGACATGCATGTATATATTCATCAATGACTACGGCTTTTAACCACATAATTGAACACAAGTCAAATGGAACGATGCTTTATTTGCTATTTGCACAAGTATATCAAATGCTTTGTTTTGTATGTCACATCTTGCTCTACTTTGAGATATACACACACGTTTTCATTGAAGCTTGATTCAACAACCTTTTGAAAGCAGTAAATTTTATGTAACGTCATTGCAAAACTGTATTGTATTGAATGCTGAGGAGATTATTAAACGGTGTACTGTGAAACAAACCTTTGATATATAGCTTGTCAGCTATATATCAGATTACGAAAAGTTCAATTAACACTACGAATTCCTTTTTGGCGTTGGAGGAACGGCAAATACAGCGAAACAAAAAGCAGTTTTCTTATCGCCTCCGACTTACACCTGTCATGTCGTAATTAATATTTCCCTACTCCATAGTCGGATCTTCCGAGTAGGACTTGAAGGCAGCAAGTTTCCACGCCAACTCCCGGCAGCAATAATCATGTCGTAATTTTATTATGCAGTATACTATACATATACTATACCATACATATGATAATTTTTGCATATAAAAAAAGGGCCGACTTACGACCAAATCAACTTACGCCTGGACAGACGGAACCGATCGCAGTCGTAAGTCGGCGATGACCTGTACGGTATGTGGTACAGCTGTGCTGAGAGCGTGAAGGGAGCAAAAATGCGGACCGTCTGCAAGGGCTGAGAAACACTGCTGCAGGCTATACACACTGCCGTCCACTAGATGTCAGTGGAGGAACGCAATCTTTAGCAGCCTAAAAATACACACTTTTCATGCAATTTCTGCTGCAGTTTAATCCTCTTTTCAGCTTATTTAACAACCCTGCCAAAACAGGCATTCTCTCCAAACTCTAGGGCCATGGGTCTAAATATTATTGCATGGGAACTTATGGAAAGGGGATAAAAGACAAGCTTAAGCAGTATTTAATCATACGATTGTGCTATATGCACAGACATTAGCAATAAAAACACAAAATGGTCATCATAGACTGCTAAACAGATAAACAAACAGGAAAATTTAAGCACCTTTCCTTGCAACAATTAGATGAGGAAATGACAATGAATTTTTTTTTTAAATCTTTATATTCCCTGTTTTGAGCATCCGAAATATAATCATGTTGTACAATTTACTGGTAATCATCTAACAATGGAGCACATTTTTCCTGATGTGATTTTCCTAAAACCCACCCTAGAAAATTAGACAATCCAACGGCTTTTATCTCCACACCGACTTTAATACTGTACATCAATAAGATTAATTTATTTTTCCTGACTGCTGTTTTCATCACAGGATTTTTATTAAGTTCTTTGATGCAATTATGTTACCGAGGGCACAAAATGAGAAAGAAATGAATAATGAAGACATATATTTGCATATTTATTAAGTTTCAGTAATAGCATATTCAGGAATATGTAACAGTCAACAACATTAAGGTTATAATAAGTACAAAAAGCTTTGAAATTATATTTAAAAAACAATTATACCACTATATATTAATACATGATTCATACAATTCTACATCATTTAATGAGGGACCTTTAATACACATAGATCTACATTATAAATTTCTAAAATCTTCTAAAGTCATATACTGTCCTTAGTAATAGATTCCTACTCAAACCTTTATCAAGCACATGCAGACATGAAATTGAACGCATGACTGTCTTGAAATTTATGTCAAGGAATCTTCTCTTTATTAATAAACTCAACACTTAGGAGGTCAAATAAGGAACCAGCACAACTACTGTATACTATATGCATATATACGGGTATTTCTGAGCCTTGATTAGCTTCATACAAGCCCACCAAGGAATGACACAAAAAAAAAAAATGTGTTCTTCAGTCAAACTTCCAGCAGAAACATACTCACCAGGCAAGGAAAATTCTAAACTTCTGAATGTTCTAACATAACAGAAGCATTTTTAGCATCCCACATGTTCATTTAAAACTTCATTTTGTGAGACTGAAGGATTATAGTCACGCTGATAAAAGCCACGCTTATCTTCCATATTATATTCACGTTCAATAGTCTATTGCAGTGGCACAATTCGCTACAGAGAGACAGGCGGCGTGATTGGTGCTTATGTGTTTCGGATTATATGATATATACTGTATGGAGCAGAGAAGTCACCTGACGTCATAAATGGCTGTTCATTGGTCGTTCCCATGCACATCGCAGAGCTCCTACCACCCTGCACTCCCAGAAAGATGAGAGCACTGAAGGGCACTGTCATGCACGCAGACACAAGTTGGCTTCCTGTCTACGATACTGTGCCGTGCCAAATCTTCGAACTGGCAGTGAGTCAGTGGGACCAGCACAGGACCAGAAAGGGCGGCCCATTGCTGTTGGCATCAGATAAACAACTGGTCGACTGACCCCCCCACCTGCGATTCAGTCACGGGTCTGGCCTTCCACCAGCCACAAGAGAGTAGATGACAATAATGTGGCTGTCTTCATCTTGCATGTGTGGTCTCTCCCTCCAGCTCCGGTGACCCCAGCAGGTATAGTGCATATCAATGTCTTCATCAAGACAGCACTTGTTGGCATCTACCTCATTCTTCAAGAAGCAACACTACAACGCACAAGGAACGATCAGGACACCGCCATGGAGAACCAAACACAAAGCACAAAAAACACATCGGAACTCGTCAACCGAACATTCCATTCCATAAGGTCTCTGCTCCTTCATGCTTGCCTTAATCTGAGGTGTTCCATTCCTTCTACACATTTTCATTAAAATGAAAAAGTTTTCAAAATTTAAAAGAAAAAAAAAACGTATAACGGCCTTGATCTATTAAGATCCTGGAAAAGTACTCTGACATTTTCGGCAATGGCGACATACCTTACTCCAAACAATTACTATGTTATTAGGGATAAATTACTGTGCATTTGTAAAGGACATAAATTTTCTAAGTTCTGAATATTTCCACTTAGCACAATTCATCCATCCATCCATTTCCTGTAACCACTTGTCCTATTCAGGGTAGGAGCTCACAAAGTTCATTTTCTCATATCCATTGAGACACACTTACTTCCTCATGGCCGCTCTCCCAATCTGGAAAATAATATATGAAAGTCTCTGTGAAAGCATTGCACTACATTTAAACAAAAGAGAAAATACAGATGACTGCCGATCAGAGAAGTTTTCCTGGAAAATCACCTTCTGGATGCATGTTGAGAAGGAGAATATCTGTGATATTATTCATTTTTATTGGTCATAATTTTGTGCACAGGCTCAGATAGCAGTAAGTTCACTGTGGGTTATCACATGTTGCCTAGAAACCAGTATGATCACAGTAAAATTCATTTCTGGCTCCCAGGGTATCAGCTGGCAGATCAGTTACCTCAAATCAGTCAACACAGCTTGCATAAAATGTACCTCATATGAAACTGTGGGAATATAACTGGGCTGATATAAAAGCAGAACTTTACCCAAATCGGGCCGTTTCTGATGTTTCCTTGGTCCTTCTGTTTCCAGTTCGTTTCCTGAATAAAGATAATATCTGACTGTAATGTTTAATTCCCCGTAAAGACTGTCACCAGGACACTGGATAGACACCGCACGGAGATCCTGTACTGGCGCAATAAATGCCTGAAAATAATTGTACTTAGATAATAATTAACTAAAACAAACACACAATTTTATCGAAGGTTAATGGACTCAATTTGCAGCCTCTACTGATGAAGATGTGATGGTTGTTACTGGAAATTACGCCATCATTGGGGTTTAATTCAATCATTTTAAAGTTCATAATAATTACTTAATAACATAATAATGACACACAGCCGTCTTTTTCGACACTTACTACTGAACGGTATATTCCCTTTGCGTCTGCTTCTCCTTTTGGTCCATAAGAAAAGGCAGACAAGAGCCGCAAACAGAATGAGAACACAGAGTCCCATCACTACCGTGGCCATTACTGTAGGAAAACAGTAAAATACATTTGTTGTTCAAGACAGCTGGGGTAGGTAAAGGATACTAACGTTCAAATCCAAAGCACGTTTCTCAAAACGTTCCTGCAAAAATCTATCGATAAGTTTTAATGTTATTTGAATAGATTCCACAATGCTACTATTGGAACGCTTTTAACTCTACTGTGACCTATTTGTTAAATACACAGCGTACAAATAACAACATTTAATTATAGCATATAAAAACGTGGTTTTTCCCCAAAAAGCATTCAAGTGTCATAGATAATTAGTTTAGGTTAATTTTTGAAAATATGTTTGTGCCTCACCACGTTCTGTATCTGTCTCTTTGTTCTCGGTCTCATAAACTTCTACAAAACTATCTAGAAAGAAGAAAAACAATTAATACAATAAATACCTGGGATTTTATTTTTCCTTTAAATAAATCCAGAACAGTGACTTAAACCTCATTCCTAAAAATTCTTACTTAACATTTTGAATTAAGTTTCTGCCGCGACTGAAACGGTAACTGCAATCACAACATAGCAGCATGACATTCGATGTAGTAATCCTAAACATCCCGCGTAGCTCCCCACCCCACCATTTATCCACCGAAAAAGTACAACAGCTTAATCCCATCATGCATCTAAAATTGACTTATCCACTACAATAGTTTTATGTGACACAAGTTAGTTGCATCTACGGATATATTCGCGGTACAGATATTGACAGTGAACAATAGATTCGCTTGTGGTGCTAATACTTTAACATGTCTCAAAATACCCCCCCTTGTGGCCATTTATAGAACTGCAAACTGGTAATCCTGCTTCCAGGAGCGATAGTAAAACATGTAAGTGCGACAGTTGTGACCGTCGTTGCTAATGATACATACCTGCACCAGTCTTCTTAGTGGTGACCTGTGTGATGTGGTCTCCAGTATCTTCGATAACAAAACGTAAACAGATCAAGAGATATACCAGCAAGGCCAAAAATAAACATACATGCGCATATAACATGGAAATATGTTATAATTATTAATAAACATCTGCGTTATCAACACTTACAGTAAATAAGAGGACAAATTATATTAAACAGCATAAACATACACTTAGTCACAACCGAATATGAGTTTACCTAAGGACACAGTTAAGACTGCAACCTGTATACCATTACAGAAATATTCTCCAGCAACCGTGGGTTGTAGATCATTCATCCTTAACTCCTTATCGTTATCGCTGTGGGGGAATCGATACTGTTGGTCATCCATCTCTCTCCTCAAAATTCCGTTCTTGTATTTGTGCGATATGAGCTTGCGTTTGGAAAGCCTGTCCTTTTTGTGCATCCAATATTGCATCAGTTTGTTTAACACTTTACAGTGATGATCCACCACGTACAGTAATGTCCCACAGAAAGCACGTGTAATAAGGATTACTACATCCCACAAAGACAGTGGCGTGTTCGGAGACGCCTGTCACCTTTCGTTTTCGTGGACTGCGATTCGTAAATTACTGCAAATTTGCAAACATAAAATAAAATACAGCTGCAAACAGGTATTTAAAAATGCAAAAATCGTCCCGTGGATGTAGTGCACATATTGCAAATATTTCCATTATTTTTTTAAGTATATTTTTGCACTTCGCCTTCAACTCCCGCTTTGCACACACGCCAATCTCGTCATGCGAGTTCGTGCATATGTTTTCTACGTACATACTTTTGGTGGTTTCGTGGCACTTCAGATCGGTCGCATATATAAGATGGTTGAATCTAGCGGCATGATACAACCACTAGAAATAAGACGGCTATTTTTTAAAAAACAAAAGCATGGTGTCGCAAACCATTTCTAAGTTTACCAGCTGAAGTACAGTACAGGTGTAGTGCCTGATTCTGCACGCCTGGAATCCCGCATCTCATGTTATTATTATGGTTATTGTGCGCATGCGCCATGCGATCACTACAATGTTTCTAAGCGTGTTTCTGAGTCCAGGCTACGTGCGCATCTTCTGGGGAGAGGTACGATGTTCAAACGAAAAATCTTTCATCAATCTATCGATCTTTAGCGGGAAAAGGCTATGAAATGTCCAAAATGTGGCGCTGTTATGTTATAAAACAGCAAAACATATTTTGGAATTGTCACGCCTTCTAAGATATCATGAACCGATTTTTTTCTCGTTATGTCAGAGATCGAATGCGTCTGTTGTGCGGTTTCGTTTGTTCGTTAATAATACTGACACATCCAGGGCATTATGAACGATTCAAAATGAACAAAATTAATTGTGACATTTTGGCCATGTATGTTATTAAATGTTATTTCTGTGTAGTACGAAACACTATTGCCCACCCAGTTTTCGTGGCTGTTCATGTAGTGTTAAGTTGCAGTGAGACTAGAGCATATTCCAGGAAGCAGAGGGCATGTGACACCCTGAAATAGATGCCAGTCAGTCACTGGGCACACTACGGACACCAGCACATCTAAAACGCACATCTGTGTGACAAAACAGGAAGACGATGCGGCCGCGCCCCCCCCCCCCCCCCCCCCCCATTTCCCTGTCCTTCGGATGGTGCGTGGGAACGGACCTGGAGGGTGCTGGGGGCCAGGAAACAGCCCGTACCCCTGCCATTGACTCCAGGTGGGCGGGTCCTCTGCACTGATCACAGCCTGCTGCCTGCCTGCGATGGCACAGTGTGTCATCTCAGGCCACACCAGACATGCCCCCCCCCCCCCCCGAGACACACACACACACACGCAAACAGAGGCCCCCATGCCTCACCGCATCGCGGGAATGTAAACATGGCCAGCAGAAACCACCTCGATGTTCAGAAAGCCCCCAGAAGGGGGTGAGGTGAGGGTGCCTTTGTATGGCATTCAGAGGTCGCAGCATCTGTGTGTGTAAACTTTAAACCCCCAGTATGAGTCTGCATGTATGTGTACATATATCGAGATTTAAGTGTAAAAGCCGATAGCGTTATGTGGGCCGTCCTGTTATGAATTTGTAACGTACACAAAATATGGCAAAATCTGAACATTTTTTAAGCTAAATTTTACAGTCGGCAGAATCTGTTGCTTGTTTGCTAACATTAAGCATTAAAGACTCGTCTCTGCTCCGAACACGTCTGTGTCTCCCCCTGACCATGCTTGGTCCCTGCGCTACTGCATGTCTTTTCACGCTCCCCGCTCTGCCTGTTGCTCGTTACACGCCTGTGCAGATGCCTGTGCAGATGCCTGTGAGATGCCTGTGCAAATGCCCGCCTCTTCCTTTGCCCTTTCACATATTTCTCTTACTCACTTTTTTCATTTCCTCTGGTTTCGAACGCCCACGTTCCTTTTTGTGTTCCGTCGGGCGTCTGTGTTTCTTATTTGGTTGAGGTTGAGAGAAATCAAGTCGCATGTCCCCCCTCCGACTGAGCGGGACATCACGCCCTCGGCGACGACCCCTGCTAAGATTGGGTCAAACTGAATGGGAACATTCAGGATGTGTATTTGGGATACGTTGCTGGAGGCCTGAGTTTATCTTCATATAACTCTTAAGCTTCCACTCCAGACATGACACAGCACACCACACTTCCTGATTTATCGGAACACCCCGCAGCCCAATGCGATCCTAGGCACTGTGGGGGGAGGGGGGAGACCGTAGACCGCAAAGCGTCGTCTGCAGAGTCCCTCGAAGGAAGACCTGGCTTAGCTCTTGGAGTCTGAGACTCCATTAGCTGAAAGGTGAAATCATGACAAGATAGCGGAGTTGTGGTGTAAATTAACCGAGGTGCAGGGTGGCCATAGGGATTTCGGGCAGGTGAGAGAGAGGGAGAGAGAATCACGGGTGCCCTGCCTCAATGTGATGTATGCGTTTTGGGTCATGTGACACCCCCAGCATGACCTCCGATCCTGCAGGGGGCAGTGTATCCGTGCCCCTGAGGGACAGTACCTTAAATCCCCCCCAAGTAAATAAGCAGCATGAGTTTAAGCGACAAAGGGGCCTCAGAGTGGTGTCCTGATGCTCGAGAAGGCAAGAGGGGCGGGGGGGGGCCGGGGGTGCGTAGGAAAGTACAACCCCCACGCGAAGGCATGTTGTGGCAGGCCACGGACCG
>JAODKC010000049.1:10944459-10955558 GCA_026777985.1 Mormyrops attenuatus | reverse complement strand
TTAGTTAGGTTCTCCCCAAACGAGCTTGATGGGCCGAATGGCCTCCTCTCGTTTGTAAATTTCTTATGTTCTTAATTGAAATGTACAAAAACGCTATTGTAAAAAATATTGCGTATGAAGGTTTTTTTAGCCTGAATAATCAGCTCAGTAGTTCCCAAAGCTGTCCGTGAGACCTCCCGTTTACCTTTTCGTACTAGATTATCTATCTATCTATCTATCTATCTATCTCTGTTGTTGTTGTCCTACATGTTTAATAATAAAACAATAATTTTAAAATGTTCCCAGACCAGGCTGGAAGCCACACAGTCCATATCCTGTATGAATTCCCACTTTCAGATAAATAGGCGTTTTCAACCTACGTTTCACGGGACCTTACGCTAACAATTTAATCTGCGCTCACATGTTAATTTGGCTCTGCTGTGTCACCACAATTTTGATGTTCCAGTATCTGATGGCAGAAAGAAAGCGCTGCTTCCCTGTCGTACACACACCCCGAAAAGATGAACTCACTGAATTATTAATTGTTATCACATTTTAATTATCAGCTGTTTAGCCCTCTTTCAGAAATGACTGCCTTCCGTGAGCAGTGATACATTAAATGGCCACCAGGTGGCACATCCTGCCCTTGTTTATTTGCTCGGTTGCTATGGAAGCGTGTCCAGCGTCAGACGCAGACATGCATAGCGGTCCTTTGACAATATTGCCAGTAAAATCTGACAGCGCACGAAGACCTGAACCGAATGTGCTAAGGCTGTGGATAATAATCAGCATCACGTTACACCGGTACTCTTGATGCATGAACACTTACTGCGAATGAGCAGATGGATGGTTTCAAGTAAAAAGAAATAATAAAATACTGATTTACTTTACACCATAGGATCCTGGAGAGGGAAACGGATCTGAGGACATGTAGATCTAGATTAAAATATTTATGGACTGATTTGCACTGTCCCAAGGAACGAATTTAGAAGACTGCAAATAGTATAGTTTTAACAAAAGCCTACAGACATTATTTTATTAAAGCTTTGTTGAAAAGAGGAGAGCCCCAGAAGTATAAGGGAAGCCAGTTAATGATGGTGACACTTTACAGATCCCTGGGGGTAAATAATGTTTTCACCGGTCCCATCCTGCTCTCCATGACACACATGTAGGTGAGAGGAAGCTTGGCGGTGCAGGGCAGCTATCTGCAGTGGTGCCTATGAAGCTGGGGGACCCACAGGCATAACTATTCTGCTGAGGCCAGGCTTGAACCAGCAACATACTGATCACAAATACAAAGGCTTAGCCCACTGAGCCACACACTGTTATGGCTGTGTACTGTGTGTCCCCAACCAGGCCAGGCCTTGTTTGAACATCGGAGCACCCCGCCCCCACCTCACCTCACCTCATCCTCCCTCCCCCACATCACCTCACCCCCCACCTCACCTCACCTCATAATGTGTGTGTGGCGGTCGAGGATGGAATTCCCGGGTCAAAGAAACTGCTGTAGTACTGCCAGGCACGATACATGTCAGATCCATAAACTGCTCCATTTGTTTTGATTCTCGGTCTTCTTGGCGTCATTGTTCCTAAATTGGAAGTAGAGGCTGTTATGACCAGTTGCTACAGGCAGAGGGAGCTGTCCACCTATAATTTGGAATGAGCACAGCTATAAATGTTTAAGCAAGCAGAACTCGAGTTGTCATGGGACGCACGTGGATGGCATCCATCCTGTGGGGAAAAAAGACAAAAACTATCCCATCTGCACCACCAAGGGTCATCAACATCGCGAATTCTGACAGACAATTTGATCAATATGCAATTTATACCACAGACACTGGCCTGTTCTTTAAAAAGTAGCCTACATCATTTTTTTTTATTTTTATCAGTCAAAACATTTTGTCTTGGAGTCTCGGACATATTTATTTACCCTTTACTACTTTGAAATGTTACTCAAAGAACAGAACACAGCCTTCGAGTTCGATAAGGTTAATAAAAGTACTAAGTACCACGGGACTTGCAGATGTTGTGTTACCACGGGGGGAACAGCACCTTACAGGAGACCCAGATGATGAATTGCCTAAACACAAAGAATTATCAGGGCGTATTCACTCAGAGTTCATTTCAATGGACGTGAATGACCAGTCAGTAGAGTTGCCACCGGGACAATCTGACATTTTTTTGGGGGGGGATTAAACGATTTTTGCAAATATACTATTTTAACATTTGTAGGACTCCCTGTTCCCTTTGTAGGACTCCCTGTTCCCTTTGTAGGACTCCCTGTTCCCTTTGTAGGACTCCACAAAATAAATTAGACGAGACTAGGTACAGCTGGTAAACAGATGGATTCCACATGAGGTAAATGAGGCAGCATGACACACTCACTCTGGACTCCTTTGTCTGCTGCTGTCCCATTGTACATTAAATACTGATTTCTTCCTTTGACAAGTAAATATGTGTCTAATTATAATGTATTATAAAGCCTAACCCTAATATATCCAAAGGTATACTCCCTTTAGCGATGAAAACATAAATGTACTATAATATAATACATTTAATATAATAATTATTTTTATTGTCCATTTCATATTTATTTTGAAAACCTATTTTTTTGTGTAACAAGCACATGTAAGGTGTGCTTATATATAAGGTGTACTTATCTCTATAAGGTGTGCCTATGCATAAGGTGTGCCTATGTTTAAGGTGTGGTTATGTATAAGGTGTGCTTATGTATAAGATGTGCTTATGTATAAGATGTGCTTGTCTATAAGGTGTGCTTATGTATAAGGTGTGCTTATCTCTATAAGGTGTGCCTATGTATAAGGTGTGCTTATGTATAAGATGTGCTTATGTATAAGGTGTGCTTGTCTATAAGGTGCGTTTATGTGTAAGGTGTGCTTATGTATAAGATGTGCTTGTCTATAAGGTGTGTTTATGTGTAAGGTGTGCTTATCTCTATAAGGTGTGCCTATTTTTAAGGTGTGGTTATGTATAAGGTGTGCTTATCTATAAGGTGTGCTTATGTATAAGGTGTGCTTATCTCTATGAGGTGTGCCTATTTTTAAGGTGTGGTTATGTATAAGGTGTGGTTATGTATAAGATGTGCTTATCTATAAGGTATGCTTATGTATAAGGTGTGTTTATGTGTAAGGTGTGCTTATCTCTATAAGGTGTGCCTATTTTTAAGGTGTGCTTATGTATAAGGTGTGTTTATGTGTAAGGTGTGCTTATCTCTATAAGGTGTGCCTATGTTTAAGGTGTGTTTATGTGTAAGGTGTGCTTATCTCTATAAGGTGTGCCTATTTTTAAGGTGTGGTTATGTATAAGGTGTGCTTATGTATAAGATGTGCTTATCTATAAGGTGTGCTTATGTATAAGGTGTGCTTATCTCTATAAGGTGTGGTTATCTATAAGGTGTGCTTATCTATAAGGTGTGCTTATCTATAAGGTGTTCTTATCTCTATAAGGTGTGCCTATGTTTAAGGTGTGCTTATCTATAAGGTGTGCTTATCTCTATAAGGTGTGCCTATGTTTAAGGTGTGGTTATGTATAAGGTGTGCTTATCTATAAGGTGTGTGTTCTGAATTCTTCCAATTTGGCACTCTTGTTCTAATAAGTGGACTGTATTGTTTGCGTATGGGGCTTTTATCGCAGTGCACGCTAGTTTAAAGGGTTGCCAGGTAAAACGGGAGGTTGCTGGGTAAAGTGGCTGATTGCCATCTTTTTCTGTCTCTTTCTTTGTAGCGCCGAGCTGAAGCAGAAGTCACTGCTGATGTGAGCATTTATTCTTTAATCCTTTGAGTGTTACACATTCGCCTATGCGATGTTCATATATGTTAGCGGAGATTAAGCTGCATAAGTGCTTGCCGCGAGTTCACCTGGCGAGTGAATATAACCCGGCCCGCGTTCGTCGACTGGATGCATTTAGTGTTAGCTATGTTAATTGTATAAGTTAAGAAATATAGGTAGTTCGTGTATATATTGCGTAGTTAAATTATATTTGTGCTTTGGTGCTGAACATATTGTTGTAATAGTGGCATGTACCCTAATGTCTTTATTCTGTTTATGTCTATTGTAGAGAATTCTGCTCAGTTCCATCCACGTTACAATCCTGTTCTTTAAGTGCTCCATCTTGCATGTGGAACTGTAATTTGCTACGGAGTAAAGCATCTAACTCTGTCTGACGACTCAGTGCTCTCTGACCGGAGCCCTCCAGCGGTCGATCATACCACACACCGGCATCAGTGGGGTAGAATTCCCAAACAAAGCAGTCCTTCGAGCCGGATACGGTAGGCTACTGGAGGACATGTCGTTCGCAGACAGAGCAGCCCCTCACCCTCCTCCTGAGGTTTCAGAGCGCCCGGTGAGGCGTCATCGCACACCCACTCATCTGGAAGACTACATCCTTGACCACAGTCATCAGATCGCGCATCTCACCAGCAAACTGTTGCAGTGTGAGAAACGGCAGCGCCGTTATCAGGCACTTTTGGAGCACATCTCCTCGTTCCTCATGGATGAAGAGGGTGAGAAGGAGGACCAGGGGACAGAGGCTACCACAGCTGCACCAGCCCGAGAAACCCCAGTCACTCCACCTGACCATGTGACCTATCATATTAGTAGACAGGTCACTGCAAGCCCCCCTGTGAGGCAGTCGTGGGAAACAGAGGTCGGGGAACCTCCATGTACAGCAGGAGTAATGCCACAGTGTCACACAAAATCACCATCAAGAACACTTCACGCAAAGTGTCCAAGCGCGCCCTATTCAACTATTTCATCTGGACCAGCTACGCCAGAACTACTTCAAAGACAGGTCACTGAACTTGACCCCCTGCTACTGCGTGACGTAGCAGCACCCTACCTAGGTGAGATGCAATATCAACCGGTGGCTCCTCTCCGTGCTCTCCACCCCGCCATCATGCCCGACAATTATTCAGTTAAACCGAACTACTCATTGCCACCACCGACCTATCACACCCCCATAGGTTCTCACTCACTGCCTCGCCTCCCTGCGATCCCTCTACATCCATTCTCAGCCCCAGCCATGGGGGAACCACCTCTAGCAGCTCCGCCCAACCTGGCTAACCCCGCCTATCGGGCATCCTACGGCACACCAAAACCTAGAATTCCTGACTTCACGACAGATAGCGAGAGAGAGTTCGCCAATCTCAAGCTGCCATTAGATAATCTTCTGGAGCCTCACCCAGAGCTCACCGAGAAATATAAATATCACATTCTTCTTGAGCACCTCAAACTGCCTGAAGCACAGATGATCGGGCAGTCTTGCCGCCATCATCCCTTACCATACTCAGCAGCTATGCAAGCCCTCCAATTCCAGTACGGACAACCCCATCAACTAGCTCAGAGTGAAACAGCAGCCATATTAACGGCCCCAGATGTAAAACCCAGCGATACTAATAGCTTCCAGAACTTTGCTCTGAAAGTTCACCTTCTAGTCAGCATGCTCTTCTCCTTGGAGGGCCCGCAAGGTATGGAGCTTAACTGCCGCTCGCACATCGATCGCCTGCTCAGCAAGCTACCTAAATACTACAGAGACGGCTTTATAGAATTCCTGCAGCTCCAGGGGAAACTTAATACTGCCAGCCTCATCCCTTACAACCTTGAAGACCTTGCGAGCTGGCTCCAAGTTAAGGCTCAACAACAACGTCTGTCCAGTAGGCTAGTACAGCCCTATCAGCGCGAGAGACCATCAGATCAGGGAAAGGAACACATATCAGCTAGAGGCCGGAATCTGAGCGTAGCTGTTTACCATGACACGGAGCAAGCCGGACCTGTGGTGTGTGGGAAGCCTGTGTCACCTGCGATCAAGAAGCCTCCCAAAGTACACTGTCTCTTTTGCGACAGCAATGAGCACTTTATCAGACAATGCAACAGTATTAAAGAGTGGTCAGCCTTACGTCTCTTGGGAATTTATACAGCCAGGAGAAATATCCTTCAGCAAAATCCATTTCAGTATCATTAACCTCCTGAGAAAATTATGACTAAAATTAAACCTGAGTTCCCTTGACTAAATTTGAATCAAAACAAAAAGACTAAAATGTGACTTTAATCCAACTACAATATTCAGTAAGTAATTTGTGCCAAAATTATCACTGCATCCAGCCTACATACCAGCGATAGACATCTTACCTGGGAGGAGCTGATAACTATCTGACTCACCGTAGTTGGTGCCTCTACCTTAAAATATGCAAGGCATGGTTGACTCACCATTGCTCTTTTTATGTCTTCAAGTGACTTTTCAGTCTCACATGTCCATTGCCATTCTTGACCTTTTCTTGTCAGTCTTCTGAGTGGCTCTGATAAGTTTGCATAATTTGTGTTCTGAATTCCCATCTTTCACCACTAGATGGCAGCATGTGACTGTAGATCATGCATTCTAGTCAGGCAGTTAGTAGAACTGCTATAAGGGGTCCTTGAGAGTCCTCAGCTTGCATTCAAGTCGTGTTCTCTTTGTCTTTGTTCAGCACTCGTGGGGAACAACAGTTGAGTACATGAGTAATGTAAGTTGCTCTAAATGTTTAGTTTTAAGATGTTATGTGTTATATTTTACGTGTTATATTTGAGTACCTGAGTGCTGCTGCAGATTATGTGTACGAACCGTTGATGTTAAATGCTAGCGTAGCTCGTTAGTATTAATGCTAACCGCTAATGCTGGTGGTGCTAATATTTACACTGTTATGAATAGTGTATACTGACATGTTTCTTGCTGTTGCTGATTTATGTCAGATACCATCATTAAAGTTCCACGCAACTGCACTACCTGCTCCCGTGTCCCTCTCTTACCGGAGGTCTACTGTGGATGAGGAAACTGGCCTAAGTTTAATTTAGTAGCCGTGCCTACCAGAACCTTGCAAGTCTGCAACATTGGTCCTTCGAGCTGGATCCCCTTACCTACTGTAGGTACAACATGGCGGAGCAGAAAGCAGTGGCATCCCCAGACATAACCTTAAGACAGACGGACTAAACTTCCTTCTCATCTGGAAGATTATCAGGTGACCTTGCCGTATTCACTGACGATGTCCAAGCAACTGAGTGCCAGCAGTCCAGAGGTGCGGTTATGTACGCGTAGGCAGGAAATGTCTTCAGCAACTAACAACCAGCTCTACACCATGCTCGGGTATTCGCAGGGTCTGGTACAGAGTCCGAGTGAAAATATGGGGACTGTAGAATCAGGCCATCTCTCTGATCAACTAAGTCAAGCTCTGTCACTTGTGGGAAGTCAAGACAGTGTAGCCAATTCACAAGTGGATATAATTGGGCCTTCACCCATACAAGGCCAGCCATCCAATTTCACTAATCATCTACAAAGCCCTTCTTCACCACTCATAACGAGTAACATAATACATTGTACACCTGTTCTGAGTTCTGTTTCGATAACTGGACATGCAGGGCCAACACAATCATTTGTCCAACAACCCATGATGTCAACGGGTTATACCCCTCCACTCCAGAATGTATCATCAGTATTGACAGCAGGTGAGCCTGTACCTTCGATCTCACCAATGCTAGCACCTAGCTTGGCATCGCCTAATGTCGCACGAACCCCAGTTACTGGGCACGCCAGTATCTCACCCGTGATGTGCGGCAATCAACAAGTGTTCCAGCCAGCATTCGGCATTGATGGCACACAAAAGCAGCGCTATTGCAGTCTACAACTGCTGGACTGGGTCCGAGTCAGCAGTTGACAGCACCTGAACCTTATGCACAGTATTGGCATGCAACTAATCAATACGTTCCAGCCTATCCAGTCACATCAGGTACTGTTGCAGTAGCAGCTCCTCAGCACCAATCATCACAGCCTCTGACAGGGTTGCCAGCACAATACCAATCCCAACCTGTAGCTGCATCTCGGCTTCTAATCAGCCATGCAACAGCTGCAGTCCCTCTCCAACCGCAATTGTTTCAGTCCATGTATCAGCCAGTCTATACCCCATATGACCCATTAGCCTTTCAGCCTCCCATCATGACTCAAACAGTTCCCAAGCCATCTGCAGCCAGGCCCCCCTTCCCTACTCAGCCAGTCCTAGTTCCAGCTCTACCCAAATTAGTTAATGACAGCGAAAGGGAGTTCACAGATTTGAAGATGGCGCTGGATTGTTTGTTGTCTCCACACACTGAGTTGTCAGAACAGTATAAGTACAGAGTGCTTATGGAACAGCTTGTGCTGGAAGAGGCACGCCTCATTGCTCAGGCTTGTCGTCATCACCTCCAGCCGTATTCGGCGACTATGCTAGCTTTGCAACGACAGTATGGACAGCCACACCAGCTTGTACAAGGTGAAATCGCATCCATTTTGAACTCGCCTGATGTCAAAGCGGGAGATTCAAAGGCGTTCCAAACCTTTGCTTTACGAGTGGACCTGTTAGTAGGGATGCTCACTTCCTTGGAGGGCCCAAATGGACTTGAGCTTATGTCAACGGGTCCCGTGGACAGATTGTTAAGTAACCTTCCTAGACATCTTAGAGATAATTTCATTGAGTATCTACAAGTACAAGGCCGACTGCAGGCTTACAATCTTAATCTATACAATCTCAGAGATTTGGCAGAGTGGTTAAGAGTGAAGGCTGAGGTGCAAAGATTATCTAATAAGATGGGTCAACGGAACTCACCTGACAAGTCACTAACAGTGAGAAGGAATAAACCCGCCAATGTGATGAAGCCAAAGAGTCAGCAACCGGTGACAATCTATCATGGAAGTGATACGTTCAACCCAACACCCGTGGTGCAAACGCCGCCAGCTCCTCCTAATCCCAAAGTTAAGAAAGCAGCAAAACTCTGCCTCTTCTGCAAAGGTACAAATCACTATCTCTCACAGTGCCCTATGATCATTACACAGACTGCTGATCAGATTGAGACATGGATTGCAGAAGGGAAAAGATGTTGCAAGTGTGGTCGCACTGGTCACGGACCTGCTGCTTGCACTCTGAAAAGGGCTTGCCCTGAGTGTCAGGAAATGCATCTACGAGTCTTGCACATCATTGCCAAGCCAAGTCCAGGTGTGTATCTCATCAGACCACTCGAGACAACCCCTCATGCTCCTACTAAACAGGGTACTGGTGTTTACCTAAAGGTCGTTCCTGTTATAATCTGGAATGGCAATAAGTCACTGCACACCTATGCCATACTTGATGATGGTGCAGAGTGCACCATCGTACTTTCAGAGGCCGCACAACAGCTCAGTCTGGTGGGTCAAGCAGAGTCTATGGCATTGAGAACTATCCGTCATGACATAGCTTATCTCAAAGGAGCATCAGTAGACTGCCAAATATCATCCACCATGCAGCCAGACAAGAGATATCCCATCTGCAGTGCCTTTACTGCTAGTCGCTTGGTTCTTGCCAGTCAGTCATATCCACTGTCCCCTCTGCAGAAGCGCTATCAACATCTCAGAGGGATTCCAATCCAGCCCTTTGATAATGCCCAGCCACTTCTCCTCATAGGCTCTGACAACACAAATTTGATTGTGGCAAGGGAACCAGTTCGGATTAATCATAAAGGTGGACCAGTGGCAGTTTGCACAGCACGTGGTTGGGCCCTCCAAGGACCAGACGGTCTTGTACAACACGAAGTTCCAACTAATTGCTACTTCACATCCCTCAGAACCCCAGATGACCTCCTCCAGCACGTGGAGCGTCTTTGGAAAGTTGATGTCCTGCCCTTCAGAAATGAAAGGTTGATAACCCGCTCCCGTCAGGATCAGGAAGCTATCAGTTTCCTGGAGGCGCACACGACTCGTGTAATGATTGGAGACACACTGAGGTATGTAACACCACTCCCTCGCATCAGCAGTGCACCTTTGCTGAAAGCTACAGCTGAAGCAGTAATGCCAACCCTTAGGAGCACAGAGAGATGGTTGGCTAAAGATTCAGTGAAGGCTAGCATTTACGAAGAGCAGATAAACAAGCTCCTCGATGGTGGGTGCATCAGAAAGATTAGTGCCAAAGAAGCAGCAGCCTCTCATGAGTCATGGTTTATCCCTCACCACCTCGTTGAACACAACGGAAAACATCGGCTAGTATTCAATTGCTCCTTCTCACATCAATGATTGTCCCTGAATGATCAGTTGCTTCCAGGTCCAACGCTTGGGCCATCTCTTCTTGGTGTACTATTGTGATTTCGGCAGTATGCTGTGGCGGTAAGTGGAGATATCAAAGCAATGTTCCACCAGGTATGCCTACGACCTGAAGATCAAGCCCTGGTGAGATTCCTTTGGAGGAACCTGAGACGTGATGAACCACCAGATGTATATCAATGGCAAGTCTTGCCATTTGGCACTACCAGTAGCCCCTGCTGCGCAACATTCGCAATGCAGAAACATGTGCAAGATCACCTGACCGGAAACAAGGACATAATGCAAGCTCTAGAAGAGTCTTTTTATGTTGATAACTGCCTCCGGAGCTTCCCCACAGCAACTGAAGCAACGTCTTTCGTGGATAAAATACGCAATATCCTGGCGAATGGAGGCTTCGATATCAGACAATGGGCGAGCAATGACTCAAATATCATTTCTCATCTCCCAGCTGATGCCAGGTCCAATAGCACTCTGGCTTTTGGAGAGGCACAGTGAGCCCCAAGAACACGCCTTAGGCTTGAGCTGGCATTGTATCTCTGATACACTTGGTTATAAAACCAGACCAGTGGAAGTGTCTTTTCCCACTCTGCGCCATATGTATCGAGTACTAGTCACACGGTACGATCCTTTGGGTGTGATAATCCCATTTACAACCAGGGCCAAGGTGCTCATTCAGCAGTTATGGGCCAAGAAAAGAGACTGGGATGACCCGCATCTCCCTCCTGACCTTCTCACTGCATGGACTATATGGGAGAGAGAGCTACCAAATCTGAGTGGCATCACAATACCACAGCAATATAACTTGCCAGAGCCAAGCACCAATGATGTGGAACATGACCTACAAGTGTTTTGTGATGTGTCTGAGCAAGCATATGGTTCAGTCTCATACCTTGTGGCTAGAAGTGAAGGAAAGGTTAGTGTTACCTTCTTAATGGCACGTTCCAGGGTTGCTCCTGTTAGGGAAAGCGCCATAGCTTTCACCCCAACTGTTATCTGTGTGGAGGAAGCGCCAGAGCTTACCACTCCACAC
>JAODKC010000049.1:10914986-10926404 GCA_026777985.1 Mormyrops attenuatus | reverse complement strand
GACCCGTGTCCAGGCAAGGGAAAACGAACACCGCAGGGTCGAGCACAGTGTGGTGTGCCCCTTTAAGGGCTACGGGGAAACAAGCGGGACTCGCATCAGCCAGCGGGGAATTCCCGGAGGGATCTGCCCCTCCGCGCTTCTTCCAACCTTTCCGCCGAGCAGACACAGCGGGGCCGATGGGGAGTTCAGGCTGCCCGGACGGAGGGAGACACACACCGCTGTCCAGGTATACCCGCCTGCTCATCGTCGCAGCCGCTCCTGTCCTCAACTGCCGCAGCTTGGCTCGTACCTCCACTGTGCGATGCGAGTTATCAGGCGGGGAGATCAGCTACAACAGCTCCCATGTCCGAGTCGCGAGGGATTGAGCTGCGGGGTCCTCTTTCACCTCTGGCTGAGTGATCCAGTAGATCGTTTCATCAATCATCTGGAGGTATTCTTCCTCCATGAGGGGAGGTGTTTGTTTGAGGAATCCAGTCATTCTGCCGCGTATAAAGCCAGGGAAGCACGAGCAAAGACCAGAAATCGGGGAATACGGGGTTTAATCATAACAAAGACAGACAAAACGCAGGCGGACAATACAATGACCGGACTGGGGAAACAAACTGAAACGCGGACTAAATACATTGAACTAATGATGACAACAGGAAACAGCTGGTAAACATGGGGAATCCACACAAGGTTAATGAGGGGGGCGTGGTCACGAGAGGTCTGGATGGGCGGGGCATAACAGGGACTCAGGACACGGCGTGAGGATTCCCTCATCTAGCAACTGCTGTATGACCGGCTCAGTCCCGACTTCTGCATCTGGTTGCAGTGGATATTGGGGCTTCTGGGGTCTGTAGTTGATCTTCAGAGTGACCCTCAGTGGGATGCCCGTTTTTACGAGTACCTCCCCAGCTGAGGTGGGCTGTACGGTGCAATTCATTGGGAGAAAGTACATCCCCAGTCCCTTTCCACTGCTCCAAGTCTAACTTCACAATGTCTTGGGGAAGACCAGTACTACCCTGCACCTTCTCCACCCATCTCCACCTTCACTCCGTCAGTGGTACGCATGAGTGTCAGGCCTAGTTTACACAACAAATCTCGTCCTGTCAGGTTTACCGAACAGTAGGGGGACACTGTGAAGGAGCGTGTAAGTGTTCCAATTTCTAATTCGTTACAAGTTACTTAAAGTGGTTCAGTAAATGGTTGTACGGTGGGGACCCCTGATATACCATCAGCTATGACATTTTTACCTGATACAGGGTATTTCTTGAGGTCAGCATGGAGTACAGAATGAGCTCTGGTATCCACTAGGAAAGAGAGAGGTTCCTAATTTATTTCTAAAAGCAAGCGGGGCAGCTCCTGAGGGGGAGTGATTACTGTAAACTGCCCTGTGGGTCAGTCGTGGGACACCCTGGGATGAGGGTGGGTTCCTGCTGGCATCCCCTGATCTGTCTGCCTGGCCCCGGTCCCAATCAGGGTTTTCCCTGGGAGAGACTCTGCTACGGGATTGAATCTCATGAGCCTCATGAGAAGGCGCTGACACCATAAAGGTACATTATTCTGCTTTTCTTCTCCCTCTGTAAATACAGCCAGTCCCAGGGTTAAGGACGTCTGACTTACAGATGGAACGTACTTACAAACAGACTGCTATAAAGATCAGGAAAACATTGTGTGGTTTCAGTGATTCATTAGCTTAAGGTACAGTACAGTACCATGTATAGTTACTTTTATTATTACTGTATTATTATTATTATTATTATTGACGGCGTTATAATTTTTCGGACTTGCCTACAAATTTGACTTAGGGGCTAGTGGACCCCTAGAGCTGCTCTCTGAACACAATCTCTGTAGGTCCAGGGGGTCCACGTTTGTGACCTTTAGTTCAGAACTTAGGCCCTACTCAGAGAGCTTTACTGGTGTCCTGCTGACAGAAATCAGCTCCTCTGGGATTCATGTGAAGAACCTGTGTGTTTTATTACAGCTACAGAGGAGCTACAGTGGACCCATCATCTCCATGGAGACAAGACCTACAACCGCATCCTGCAGAAGTTCACAGCGCAGGGCTGCCAACTCTCACGAATCTGGTGTGACACGTTTCAGATACTCACGCTCACGCAAAAAATCTTATGAAAAATCTATATTATTCCAATATTAAACTAAAATTAGCCACTGTTACATACATGTAAATGTGTATAGATGTGTGTGCAGGCTTGTTTCAAACTGAAAATCTCACTCCAGCCAGCTGACCAAAGTTGGCAACTCTGAAGCTGCTGAAACACCACCAGCATGTAACAGACTTTCTGTCAGCCGATATTATCCTCAGTCACAGAGAGACCTGACAGTGCACCAGAGTCACAGGCCACAGTTTGCTCATAAATCAGTAAGCAGATGATTTAAAAGGCCCTGGTTAGTTTCTAAGCAGCTCCAGAGGACCAGAGGTGGGGTTTCCTTATTTATAGAAGCCTGTGATTGTCTGAGTATCAGAGATTTTATATCAGAGGCTGTAGCAGGTGTGGATCTTACCCAAACGTGCAGATGAGCCCCACACTATGCTTTCTGTAGAATGAACAGAGCTGTAATCTGCATTATACTCTTTCATCTCATTTAAACAGACCAGAACTTTCTCAGGCACAAACCTCCCTGTATCCACGGCCCTCTGGACTAGCCAACCCCCAGAACCCCACAAACACGGGTACGAGACAGTCCTCTGGACCCACAGAGATTATGTTCATAGAGCAGCTCTTGTGTTTTGCGAAACTGTCAGTGTTGTGCTGTGTTCACTCACTTCCGCTGTGGCCCTGTGGTTTATTTCTGTGTTTAGTGTGAATCTCCGTGGTGAACAGAGTCCAGCATTAAAGGACCAGCAGGTGGTTCAAAGCAAACTGCTCCTGCTTTAATGTCCGGTTTGTACCAGAGCAGAGGTGTGAATGTGACATGTACTTTGTTCAGACTTTGAACTAACATGCTTCAGTATCAGTATTTCCTTTTGTGACCTGACTTGTTTGTTACTGAATAGTTCTCCAGTTCAGCTTGCATTACCTTTGAAAGAAGACAGCTTCCTAATACTAAAAATCACTTACAAATGTTTCTCCTCATACTCCTTTGTAAGTACTGAATAATTTTTCAGTTCATGATGTTTGTACAATTTCATTGTTTTATACTGTTTAGCACTTCCAAATATTTATGTGAACGACCTGTTCATTGCATAAATTAATATTAATTACACTGGACAATGAAGATTTCGCTTTCTGAACAGTTTAGTTTGTATTTTATGAATTTTAAGCTGCTGATCACGAAAACAACCTTAAATTTCCCTATCATGTACCGTTTTATAGATGTACCCTATTTTTTTAGATTTCCTGTCATATTTTAGGTATACTAGGATATTGCCCACAAAACAAGCTGCTTTGTTTAATCCAAGCATGCCTGGGTATACAGGTACAGGTGCTATACAAATACTGTTTTCAATATGCCTGGAAATGTGTAATCAGGGTAGATGCTGGCAGACAGGCTACACATACAGCTCATGTATACAAATGCTTTGCATTACATTGATATAGTGTGAAGTAAAAGTTCTTCAGGCAGTAACATACTGAGTGCACTTAACAATTGCTGTCAGGGTCCTGTTGTCCCAGTCTGTGTCCTTTCCCCATTGTCCTAGTCTGTAGTGTTTTTTCTTGCTTTGTGTTGGCCGCATGGCTCAACGCGTTGAGGATGTGGCTGCTTGTGATCCTTTCTGTCTTATGTTCGAATCCCGCCTCATCTGTTTGTAGATTTTGTTTCATTTGTATGAGTTTTCTTGTTCCTGTGTCTTGTGATTTGTATTTGGTTTTGGTTTCTTGTTTGAGCCTTGGTTATATTTTATTGGTTTTGTTACTCCCAGTGTTAGATTCTGTGGTAACACTTTATAATACTGTTCCGCAGTTAACAGGTAAACTAATTTAGGGGTTAATGAAGCACTACTCCTTTGTTGCTGCTTACTTCCTGCATATTTACCTGGTAACTGCAGAACAGTATTATAAAGTGTTACCGATTCGGTTTTTCCTGATTTCCTGGTTAGATTTCTTAGTTTCCCTGTTTAGTTCCTTTGAGTTAATTAGTTTCACCTGTGACCTGTTCTCCCAACCCTTGTTAATTAGTCTCACCTGCCCCTTGTTAGTCTAGTTACCCCTCTGTATTTAAGTCCCTGCCTCTGTTTAGTTTATGAGTGGTTTGTTGGATGTTCTGTTGTTTGTGATAGTTGGACGTTAGCTGCCTGTCTTGACCCTTTTGTAAATTTTGTCTTTGTTTATCCCCTTTTGGTTTTTGTAGTGTTCTTAGTGTTTTATGTTTTTTGTTTAATAAACCCCTTCTGCCCCGTGAACCGCAAGTGGGTCGTCCACCATTTCTGTTCCCCGCCTGCATGATTCCTCGTCCTCGTTCCAAACCCGGCCAAATCCTTAACAATAGCATTTACAGCTGTGATATAATCCGTTACATTTGTGTACCTGCTTAAGGCTCAAAAACAGCATGACTGCACTTGTACAGAAAGCTATGAGCTCTACTTCTGCTGTAAAATTGGTGACAAAGACAAGCCCAGGGCTCCTCACATTTGCTATGTAACATGTGGATTGTAGCTGTGCTCTCGGCTTAGAGATACTGGGGAGTCAGTGCCGTATGCAGCCCCAATGATATGGCGAGTACAGAAGGGTCAGGTGATATACTTCTGTCTGAGTGATGTGTCTGACTTCTCTGCTTAGAGGAAATCTGTTAAATAGCCCAATCTGCCATCACCCATGAAAGCAGTGCTGCATGATGACAGTTTGCCAGGACCAAATCCACCAGAGAGATGGAGCCTATATGCAGCAGATGAGGTTGCCGCAATGGAAAAACTTGATGTAGAAAATGACACTGATCCAGATGATGGACTGTTTATCCCAGGTTACTCACTTCAAAAAACAGCCAGAATTAAATGACCTGGTCAAGGACCTTTGAGGTATGTCAAAAGTAAATGGACAGAGTTTGCTGTCACTGGAAATGAAAATTTCTGTCTTTCTGAGCCACCAAGAATATCTGACAAACTTCTTCAAGCAGGCTGGCAACCTCTGTTTCTGCACTGACATGGGTTGTTCATGGCTTTGGGTTGTGTGCATGATGCAGAACAATGGCTGATCTGGGTGCAGTCAGTGACGAGTATGTGAAAGGTTTCACCAGGACATTGTGACCATGAAAAAACAGAATCAGGGTAACCAGAGCCCATCAATGCTGGTGACACTGACATGAGAAACATCACATGCTGAGTGCAGACGAATCTGGACAGCAAAACATTTTCAGCTCAGCTTAACTAACGCAATGTATCAGCATATTTATGAAAGATTTCAATAAAAGTTAATTTAATGTTTCTCCAAATGCGTACATGATGCAGCAAATCTGAAAAAATTTTTGTTTTCAGCGTTGTCTAATGTAATCCCCATGTTTTTTTGGAAAAAAATTACTATCAAATGTTATACCGAGTCGAGTCGAGTCGAGGCTGTGATACTGAGAATAACATTTTTTGAACACAGATGTTTAAGGTTTTTATCATTTTAGAGACATGCAGAAACACAGCAGTTTTCACTAAATTTGCTTTTGTCCAAAAGCAGAGAGGGGGTTGGTGGCGGGATTGGTACTCCAGCCACTGTAAAACAGCTCACAACTGCTCGATACAAACAAGAACGATACTCTTCTGCTCTCGGCGGAAGTAGCTCTGCTGCAGCCGCCTGCAGGAAGGCTGCACGCACCATGAAAGGGATGGGGGAAACCCTTCAGGAGCCCCATCCCCGGACGAGTCGAAGCCCTCTGAGAGCTGATAGGGTCAGGCCTGATCGGGATTGGGACTGGTGTGGTGCTGAGGCATCGCCTGCTGCATGGCGGCGCTTGGGTCCCAGTTTGAGGCAACCCATCCGGGTAGGCGCATAGAATGTATTGTCTCTCCGGCAAGATGACCATCTTTCTCTGCTTTTGGGGGAGCTTCTTAAACTCCGCGTTTTGGTGGCAGCACTCTCTGAGGTATGCAGACCGGGCAGTGGTCAGATCTATGTGGGTGGGTATACCTACTTTTGGTCTGGTCGGTCTGATGGCTACCATACTCAGGGAGTAGCTGTTGCTGTAGCGGATCAGCTCCTTTCAACAAGCGTATTATGAGACTAAGGCACTCCTTGGGTGTCTTGTCTGTTGTCTCAGTGTATGCTCCGACCGCAGTGATTTATGAGGAAGACATTTTACTTGCAACTTCGCTCAGTGGTTGCATGGTACCCACGAGGTGACACTCCTCTGGTCATGGGTGACTTCAATACAACCACAGGCACTGACAGGGCTGGCTATGAGGATTGTGTCAGTCCCCATGGGTCTGGAGACTGTGCTGAAAGCGGCTCCATGTTCCTTGACTTTGTGAAAGGTCAGGGGCTGCAGATCGCTGGATCCTGGTTCCAACGCCCTGAGCAGCATCATTGGACTTGGTACTCCAATATTGGTGGTGGGCGAAGGAGATCAATCACATCTTTGTGGGCAGATGCTGGAGACTCCTGCAGAACTGCAGGGTCTACGGAAATGCCCAGTTTGTGAATTCTGACCACAGACTTGTTGCTACTCTGAAGATTTAGCTTAGATCCAGTAGGCTACTAGGAGAATGAAGCTGGACTTAGCCAGACTCCAAGATCAAGCTGTTTCTGATGAGTTTGCATGCAATTTGTGTGAAGAACTTGCAGACTTGGGTGCGACTGCTGACTCTAATGTGATGTGGGAGACCTTCCGTGATAAGTCCCTGAAGGTTGCTGAGGGTTGTGTTGGTGTTGCCAGGGTTCCCAGGTGTTTCGTGTTGGAGAGCACCCTGGATATTACCGAGAGGAGTCATAGCGCACAACTTAGTGGCAAATCCAGTCTGTATCAGGAACTGAAAAGGATGGCTGTGAGGGCTCTGAGGTAAGATGAGGGCTCTGTTTGTAAGACAAATTTGTGAGCAGGTGACACATCTGTGGTCTAGTGACCCACATCCTATTTACAGAGGAATCGAAGTATTACGCACATCTGAATCTGTTCCTTGGAGACTTGCAGTCAGGGTGGGTGATAGAATGGTCCTTACGGATGACACTGCAGTTATGACCCGCTGGGCTGGCTACTTTGAGCAGTTGTTTAAAGCTGACCCTCCAGCTAGGATGCTGGACATCCCTGGGTCTATGGGTCCGTGACTGTGAAGCACCCAATCTCACTGAAATTGCACAGATGGTGAATCAGCTGGGGGTAGGGAAGGCTGCAGGGATCTGTGGTATCCGGGGTGAACTTCTCCAGGCTGGTGGTAAGGCTGTCCTCCTGGCATTGCAGGCAATCTTTGCTTCCATTTGGATGTCAGGCATCATCCCAACTGACTGGAAAATGGAACTTGTAGTTCCTATGTGGAAAGGGAAGGCTTATTTCCTGGATTGTGGCAACTACAGGGGGATAACACTGCTTTCTGTGCCAGGTAAGGTCCTTGCTAGGGTCATCGTAAACAGGATCCGTGATCACTTGCTTGCCTGTCAGTGACCGGAACAGTCTGGTTTTACACCTAAGAAGTCTACCATCAACCGTATCTTTGCACTGAGGGTTCTCATAGAGCGAAAGCGCGAATATTGCCAGAGGTTCTTTCCAGCCTTTGTCGATTTTCATAAAGCGTTCTACTCAGTTGATCGAGTTGCCCTGTGGGACATTCTGAGACTTCACAGGATCCCCCCGAAGTTACTGGACGTCATGGCCGGTTGTACACTGGTACTCTGAGTGCTGTGCAGAGTGGAGGGAGAACCTCTGCATTCTTCTCAGTTGATTCTGGGGTTCGGCAGGGGTGTGTTCTTTCTCCTATTGTGTTCAATGCTTGTATGGACTGGGTATTGCGCAGGGTCGTGGGGTCCATTGGCTGTGGGGCGTCTATTGGTAAATAAAGATTTACTGATCTTGACTTTGCCAATGACGCTGTGATCTTAGCGGAGTTAATAGAGGCTCTGATTGGGGCTCTCAAAAGATGAGGAGCGAAGAGTCTGAGTGTCTGGGATTGCGGGTGTCCTGAATAAAGACCAAGATCCAGGCATTTAATGACTTCTTAGGCACAACCACTAGTAGCGCGTCTGTCTGCAGGGAGAATGTCGACCTTATCGAGAGATTTACCTACCTCAGCAGCGACATTTATGTCTCTGGCGACTCTTCTAATGAAATCAGCATTTGGATTGGAAGAGCATGGAGGGTCATGAGGTCGCTGGAAGGGGGTGTGTGGCGCTCCCGATATCTTTGCAAGAGGATGAAGGTCCAAGACTTCCTGTCTTGCTGTATGGCTGTGAGATATGGACGCTATCCAGTGAGCTGAGACAAAGACTGGACTCCTTCGGTACTGTGTCTCTTCGGAGAATCCTTCAGTACCGCTCGTTTGACTTTGTGTGAAATGAGCAGTTGCAAGCGGAGTCCCGAATGAGGAACATTACCCGCATTGTGAGGGAGCGTCAGTTACGACACTATGGCCATGTGGTGCATTTCCTTGAGGGTGATCCAGCTCGCAGGATCCTTATTGCTGAGGACCCAAGTAGCTGGACCAGGCCAAGGAGATGCCCAGTTAACACCTGGGTGCGGCAGATGGATGGCCATTTTTGGAGGGTGAGACTGGACCGTGTATTTGCCTTGGGGATTTCTGGCCGGGATCCCAAGGAGTTTCACTGCGTGCTGGGTGCGGCAACACACTGCATCAGCGTATGCTCCCTGTTATAAAGGCAAGAAGATGGACACTGATGCGGCTCTGCTGTACTAATGGTCGTTTATTAGAACTCCCCACAGAGAAGTTGGAGGTGCCTGGGGCTGAGCCCCTAACCGTAGCTGATCCTTCAGGCAGGGAGGTCGGGCGATCGGCGTCGGTGCAGATGGGGGAGAGGCGCAAAGCACGGTTGGGAATCCAGGCAGAGGTCGGGCGATTGGCGTCGGTCCAAAAGGAGGTAGAGGCGAAGAACATGGTCGAGTGTCCAGGCAGGGGTTGGGCGATTGGCGTCGGTCCAAAAGAGGGGTAGGCAGAAACTCTGAGTCTAGGAAACGTAGCAGAGGTCAGGACACAGGAAAACACACACCGGGAAAAACGCTTGAACTCAGGGCACACCATGAAGATCTCGCATCGATCGGAGAACCGAGTGGTCTGATATAGAAAAACCGAAACAAGACACAGCTGGGAGAGGAGTGTCCGGGACAGGAACAACCAGTAAAGCCAGAACAGCTGGATGACAGGGCGCGGAAACTCAGGGAAGCCCTATCAATCGGAACCCCCGGAGGGGCGGGGCTGAGATGACGATGGGGATTCCTCAGCGCTATCCATGACAGTTCCCCAACCTGACCTGACCTAACGAGTAAATGTCTAAATATAATCTATTATCAAACCTAACCCTAACCCCTTTAGCAATGAAAGCATTATTGTATGTATTATAATAAATTATAAACAACCTTTTAACTAAATGAATTTGGAACCTAACACTGACATTTCTCACCCCTTTTCCATGTGTATTTCTCATCCCCTTTTGCTGCCTGCAGAAGTCCCTGCTATCCCTCAATGAATGCTGCACATTCCAAGCATGATGATTTAAAGTTTTTAAATTTTATTATAATTTTTTAATTGAGATTATGCATTTCCTAAATACACAACTTTGCTGCTATCTTGCATGATTTTCTAGTGCTGTTCTTCCTTCATATTTAGCTGGAATTTTGGCTGGACACAAAACACGAGTGGGGGAGAAGTGGGAGGTGGGGATTCCACAAAGCACTATTTTTTCATTAACCAGGTTATTTAAGCCAAGTATAAGGATTGTCCAATAGGAAGGTTGCTTACCCCTCCTCCTATTGCACAGTTCTATTTCAGTCCTTCCCGGCTGCCAGAGGGCAGTCGAAAGACTAGTGTAATTCTCATGCGCTCGCACATTGGTCGAGAATGTGTGCAAACTTCCGTCATCATCATGACCATGACAGCCACCAGGTATATTACCCAGCACACGTGTCATAACGGTCTATTTCTCATTCTGGCTTTGGTCGAGGTTAGTCTTAAGACAGTGCAGCCACTTGGAGCTGCAGGTTTCCTGTCCTCCTGGGCTGTTTTCTCTTTCTCCTACGAACTAACATGGGTGAGGTAACATATTTGTGCTATAGGCATGAGGTGAGTGGCTCTCCCTTTTAGCCTCTGCCTGCATTCATGCTGAATGCCCTCATGTAGCGGCTCCGCTCCTGTTCCTATTTTTGAGCGTCTGTGTGTTCGGCTTCACTCTAGCTGTACTTTTACTGCTGCGTGCCGTGCTGGCACCACTCCTCTGTTATTGCTGAACTCTCATGCATCATCAGCTCTGCTCTAGCACCTGCTGGGCACCCACATGTAGTGTGGGCATAGTGCAGACATCTCTGTGCCCGCTTTGGTTTGCGGAACTAGACAAGCCAGGCTCCCTGGGTTAGGATGCCCTGGCTCATGAGTAGCCCAACTGTCTCCTTTATGTGTTCCCTCCCCCCTCCCTCATCTGGATGACCCTCAGTTGCAACCAGCAGACGAAATGTCATATCTTGCTGATTGCTTCTCACTTGCTGTCCAGGCCGTGGTTCTGTATTCTAGTTGGTCGTCAACCACACTTAAGGTTTATGTGGCGGCTATTTCAACCTGTCGTGAGCTCCAGTGTGGAACGCCCTTGGGCTCTCACAGGCTGCTTTTGGCCTTTCTCTGGGGCACCTTTCGCTTGTGTCCAATGGCTCATTCGAATGTTCCTCAGTGGGATCTGCCCCTGGTGTTGGAGGGGCTATGTGAGGCTACGTTCAAACCCCATGGAGTCCTCTGAGATCAAGTAGCCTAATAGAACACCGGTTATTCATGAGTCATCTGTTATCTGTGGTTCTATGAAGGAGTGGAAGACTGCCAGAGTCTCTGGCCACTCGGAAGAATGAAAATTATGCCCTTACTGTATGTCATTATGACACGGGTGCTGGGTAATATAGCTGGCGGCTGCCATGGTCATGTGATGAAAGTTTACATACATTCTTCACCAATGTGCAAGCACATAAGAATTCCACTAGTCTTTTGACTGCCCCCTGGCAGTCTTCCACTCCTTTATAGAAACATGGTTACATTTATAAGCAGTGTTTTCATGTTCGGATTAAGTTGTCCAGCTAACTGGGAAATTCTGCTTTGGTTGGGCCTTACCTGTTCAGAAAGGTTTTCTCTTTTCGCCCCCTCTGAGTTTTATGTTGTAAATGACTTTTTCTTTGATGCCAGTGGCTCATCCGATGTAACTGCCAATAAAGTCAGTTATGCTATTTTAAGTTTATTTAACTTAAATGACAAAATACAAGAGTAATTTACACAAATACAAGTATTATTTACGGTGGCCCTGAAGGTCAAAACACAACAACATTTCAGAAAACACAACATTTCAAAAAACACAA
>JAODKC010000049.1:10886600-10901596 GCA_026777985.1 Mormyrops attenuatus | reverse complement strand
CCCCCCCCCCCCCCCCCCCCCCCCCCCCCCCCCCCCCCCCCCCCCCCCCCCCCCCCCCCCCCCCCCCCCCAGTGCACCAATCTGCCGTTGTCTTTGACCTCAAATCCTGGGGTAGATGGTAGATGATGTCAAATGTCCCACTGTGTAAGGCTGAAACCCCCCTTCTGCTAAAAGCTTCTGCATGCGCTGTTGTGCTTCCTTAGCAGAAGGTAGACTGCAGGGAATTGTCCACACAGTAGCATCACTGATGTGTGGACATCCTCCCCAAGTGCAGTGTGCTCCGTCATGTTTCTGGATGGAGAATATTGCACAGCAGGGCCTATAGGTAGCCCTAAATGGGAGAACTTGCCACTGGTAAACTTTAGGCGGATCATTCCTCTGCTTGTCACTTCATAGGAATCTCAGCAATACTTGATCCTCTGTCAAAATCTTCACCTGATGAAACACCCCATTCATATGAATACTCACAGCAATATGTTGTTAGGTCACCCCATCAACATAAAATTTGGCTTGACTCGATCTAAATCAGCTACATTGCCGACACATAGCCCAGTGGTATGGAATTGAGTATAGAATCAATTTCTATGAGAACAATTGTGAGTGCCTCTTCACTCACTGTTTCTTAGCTAATGGTGGTATATACAGCAGCCTTCACATAGCGGATTTCTCACTCACATACACCATCAAAAGTGGGATAAAACCGGTGGATTAAAGTAGAAGGAGATCTGTTATGGTGCGAGTTGCTGCTGGATGTTGCGGCCTAAACTGGATAAGGCTTCCTTCAGCTTATTCTCACCCCCTCGAATGTTGGTCCCCTGATCAGAGTATAACTCTGCTGGTTTGCCTCGCTGAGCTAAAAACTTTCAAAGGTCCATAAAGAATGAGTCATGGTCGATTGGAGGTAACACCTCTAAGTGTACAGCTCTCGTGGTGAAGCACTCAAAGAGAATACCCCATATGTTCTTGGTCCTTTGACCCACCAGGAATGGGCCAAAGAGGTTGATTCCACAGGAGTAAAATGCTGGCTTGAACAACCTGAGCCGCAACAGTGGCAAGTCAACCATTTTTTTGATCAGCTGGTTTCGATCTCCATCTTCTGCATTCCATACAGTTGCGCTGGTGATGCTTCACTGCTTCCAGCCTCTAAAGATCGACACGTGCATTAATTCAGCAAATATTTGCTCAGGCCCGGGGTGACACAGCTTGGTGTCATATTCTTGTATGAACAACTTTGATGAATGGTGACTAGGATCAAGTACAGAGGGGTGGACAGCTGCTGGATCAATTCCCACCACTCTGCAAAGCCATCCTCTGATGACTTGATGGGTCAGATCAAATTCAGGTGCAAGAAAAAGAATATATGGCTAGGTGTTGGGGTCAGTACGGTAATGTATTTTGGCCACTCTGGTGCCCACAAACACTTTAAAGATTAAAGTTGCATGACTCTGAAAGTAACCATTTAAGGACTGTGGTTGAGTCACTCCAAAGCATGAGGTGGCGAATTCCAAAAGTGAGTTCAGTCTTCAGTAACTGTGCTAACTGAGCTCCTGGTACCTATGCATACAACTCTAACATGGGTATTGAAAGTTGTTTCTGAGGTGCAACTCTAGAGCGTGCAAGAAGGAAGGCGATATGAACTGCTCATTTGGTTACTTCAGAATGCAGATAAGCAACCAATCTGTAGGATCTTTCAGAGGCATCACAAAAGATGTGTATGTCTCTCTTGGTGTCTGGGAGGTCCATGTCGGTGGGGGTGTAGTATCTAGACAGTTGTACTAGAGGCTTGAACTCACTTTCCCAGCCATGTCAGGCTGTAAGAATTTCTTCAGGGAGATTTGGTGTCAGCATTACATTGCCAGCTACGCTCTAACATTGACTTGTTTGCTTCTGATTTATTGTGTCAGCGACAGCTCCAGGTCATCTGACAGGTAAGTGGTTGATGACTGTGCAAGTTATTGGTTCACTGGCGGATGTCAAAGCCTCCAGAGGTTTCCCAACCCTTTGTTTCGCTTCTTGGACAGATTGCAGACTCTGTAAGTAATTGCCAAAATAGAAGCACTTTTCTTCCCTGTTTGCCCTACTGCCGTAACACTGTTCGCCCTGCCATCTGAAGTAGCACTAGCACTTGCCAGTCATCACCTCCCTGCCCCCTGCTTTGTGACTCAAATGTTAAGACTGGGAAAATGTGAATTGGGACTTTGCCATCTTGATCAATTGACTTTCCCTGCCAGCCCCAGGAGGATGGGCTCCCCCTTTGGGTCTGGTTAGGGTTAGGGCTTCCTCTGCCGGCCCCTGGAGGATGGGCTCCCGCTTTGAGCCTGGTCCCTCCTTAGGTTTCTTCCTACTAGGGAGTTTTTCCTTGCCACTGTCGCCGCTGGCTTGCTCACTGGGGGCTTTGGGCAGGAACGCTGTAAAGTGCTTTGAGACAATGTAATGAAAACATGCTATACAAATAAAGTTGAATGAATTGAATATTGAGAACCGCTCCTCACTATCATTGGTGCTGTGGTCAAAAACATGATGCTGTAGCATGTACGTTGCGCAGCATGGTCTGCAAATTGTCCCAAATGGCACTACCTGCCATTCATAAACTTCAGGTGGTTCTTCTCTTTGCATGTGGAGCCAAAGGAGAGACTTATCTTCTAACAGTAAAAGCCTGGTGAAACTTGGCTGTAACATCACTACTGCCAAGGCAGTGTTCTCTGAACTGCAAAAGGACTCCTAGTAGGGAAGGACCCAGCTTAGGACCAGGCAACAGGAGGGTAATCCTTTCTCCGAAGTAATGCAGTTGCATACCTCAGTATGCCATTAACCTCCACTGTAGTGGTGTGTTCTAATTTGAATATGTGTTGTCATTCATTAGTAATTCTGTGGAAGCAAAAATATCTGAAAGAAGAGTGAACATAATGTTGACCATTTCTGATTGTTTTGCCCTTTCAGAACTGCTGTGGGCGGTCATGGTTATAGAAGTGTTACTGTGAAAATTAATTACACCAGTAGGTGGCAGAACACAAAGTAATGATGCTTAATGTTTCTTTATTAACTTAAGTATTTGAACACTTGGATCACTACATAATTCACTATATCAATTCCTAGTTAACATAGATCCAATGTTTAATTCCTGTGCCATTTCTTTTATATATCACAAATTAACTAGCAAATGTAACTGCCAGGAGCCAAGACCCCACCCTCTTAGCTAGAAACAGATTTGTCTGTCATATGAAGTCTGCACCTATTAGTACTCAGCTGTAATTCTCATGGACCGGGGCAGACTTGGTGCGCCAAATGGGGAAGGGACACAGAATGGGACACACATGGGTGCTGACCCTGACAGTAATAATAACTATAATATGGAGCCAGGCTTTTTTACATAAATACCAGGGTTGTCCTCCCCTGAGGTACAATATACTGGCAGGATGTTTTACTTGTAATACCAACTAAGAGGATTTTTTCACCAGACTAACAGGCTTGGATAAAAAAAATCCACTAACAATCTTTTCCTTTTCCTGTGCACTCTTTCCTAACAACTTTTATATAATGTTCTTAGCGGTAAATTGATCTTGACAGCTGTTTTTACGTCTAGCTTGCAGCAATGCGCATCCTTTGCGCATTGGCCCCTTGTGGAAAATGGGCCCCCCATGGATCGTGGGGCCCTACGCACAGCGTGTGTTTTGCGTGTAGGGAGGGGCAGCACTGTGTAGGCTATTTGGATCAGAGGACCTGGTTGGCCACGGGAGGACCTCAACATGACGCAGGCAGTCCATAGACACACATGCTGTATGTGGACAGGCATTGTCTTGTTGAAAGACTATACCAGGGTGCTGTCTTAGGAGGGGTAAGACGTACGGATGCAGGATGTCACTGTGCCATCAGGGTCCCCCGAATCACTACCAGGGATGACCTCAAGTCATACCCTATGGCTCCCCACACCATGATGCCAGGAGTAACGCCGGTGTGTCTCTCCACAACATTAGCAGGATTGGTCCTCTCCCCTCTGTGCCACCAAACGTGCACACGATGGTCATCCATGGTAATGCAGAACCGAGACTCATCGCTGATCATCAGTCCATGCCTCCTGGTTATAGCACCATTCCAACCGCAGCCATCTCTGTGCTGGTGTTAACATGCATGAGATGGTGAACTGGTAGTCCGGCTGATGCCAGTCATCGAGACACAGTGTGGGACGACACGGGGTGTTGTAGAAAGTCCAATACCTGTGTCTGGATGGCAGGTGCAAATTTTGTGCGGTTCTGTAATGTTTGGAGCACAATATGACGATCCGCCCTTGGTGTGGGCTGTCTAGGGTGACCGGAACCTTCATGACATGTGTGGGTGCCCTCATGTGCCCATTGGTTCCAATATCGGGCAACTGTGTCATCTTGCTGGGCAATTGTACAATACGGCCACCCAGCCCCATGCAAACCCACAATGTAACCCCTATCAAACTCCGTCAAGTGCTGCTAATGCTGTAAAATTCATCTACGAGGCATCCTCTGTGTCTGGTGATTAGACACGCCAGCTCCTTGCAAATCGAATCATTTACATAGCAGGGGTACGGAAATCCAACGCCCGACTCGTCTGACACGGGTAAATTGACCGTCGGACAAGCGTGTTTTTCTGGTTTTAGTTGTCCACGGATAAGTGCAATTTTCAGGAGAAAAAAGAATTATATGTGCTGTGCAGGGCACATTTTTCCTACTACTTTCAAATTTTAAACATTTTGGTACTTACTTCGTGCGGAAACAGTCTACTTAGGCATGTTCTTAATTCATGTCTCAAATTGGTCTTCAATATTGTTTACAAAATGACGACGGATTTTTCAAAGGGAAAGCACTCTTACGGTCTTACATAAGTATTTTACCCTACTATTTACACGCTTGGAGATGCGGTCATTTTTTTCCCATGCCGACATTACGATGTAATCTGATGATTTTTCATTATAATCGATGACTTTTATATATTATTGATAAAATTCACAATTGTTTCTACATAAAAAATGCGGTCATTTTACTTACAATGCAAATGTATTCACCACTTAACAAAGCTTGTTAGGCAGTTAATCTTTCCTGAAATTTGCGATTTCGCATAGGTTGTAATATATTGAGGAGCTGAGAAATTTATTGTGTGACATCAGTTTTGATGAGCTGTCTATAGATCGTTTTTGATTAGAGAATTTTTCATATAAAACAAGTTGGTTTCGCGCTGTCAGTTTATTAAAAATAAAGAAGAAAACATTCTAACGGTTTTCAAATGTCATGAAATATCTATAAAAATCTTCACATAGACGCGATTATTTTTTATACCGACAACATCGGTAATATTTACTTCTTTGGAAAAGTACCATCTTACAGAATTTCGAATACGTCATTAGGAATTACCTGTGTATCCCATAATGCACTGCGGTAAGCACGTTTTTCTCGCTATATGCGTTTTGCTGAAACTGAAGCAAGAGGCATCGCGGATGAGAAATGGATCATTTCTTGATTAAAACTGGTACAACAGGCCCTGAAAAACCTGACAATGAGGGCAAGAAAAGAAAAACAGAAGCTGAAATTGAAAGAACTTTTTTCAGTTTTAAAATGGAAGGCAGTTTTGGTATCTATAAAAGCGATCAGAAAAAATAAACTATTTTTCACTTTTGCTATTTGTTTATGGGCAAGTGAATTTAACTGGCGGACAAGTGGATTTTCTAAGTTTACTTGTCCGTGGACAAGAAAACAAAAAAAAATTAGATTGCCACACCCCTGCATACCCATCGCTGGTCTGCACAAGTACCAAATTACATCCAAATCAGACCAATACTTCTGGGTACTTTTTTGTCACTGAGAATATATAACCCTGCAGTTCTAGATTAATATATCATGAGGAATATATATCATGGTGTGAGCACCACACCAAAATGGATGGAATTTTCAGAGGATGGCCTTGAAATATGAGGGCCACTTATGTCCCTCCATTAAGGTGGAGCTAAATACCGGAAACCCAGTACCAAACCCTGCAGTAAGCTCAGCATGAGGAATGAGAAAGAATAGGTAAAATCATTGGAAGACACCATCCTGGACCTTTGCCCTTCCTTGCCATCTTTGAATTTCTCGAGGGGGTCGAGAAATGGATCGTAAAGGCTGACATGATAAGGAATCTCCAAAGAATATTGAAAAGACCCAGGATTTCGTTTAAATCAGGGGTGGCCAATCTTATCCAGAAAGGGCTGCTCTGTATGCAGGATTTTGCCGCAATTCCCTAATTAGATGACTAATTAGAGGACTGATTGGCTGAAGAGTCCTCACACCTGGGTTTGAACAGCTGACCTAAAGGTTATCCCAAAAACCTGCATACACACTGGTCGTTTGCAGATAAGATTACCCACCCCTGATTTAAACCTTTTAAGTTAAATAAAATAAAGCTCCAGTCAGGTAATGGAAGAGGAATCCAATGCCCAAAGCCTGAAGCAATTATGCAATACTGTCAGCCCTTAAGTCACTGTGCCACCCAGTCATTGTGTCACCTAATATGAAACATTCTCCTGTTTCTAGTCATAAAAGTATTACTACCCTTAATTTACAACTCTGTTCTGATGTGGATTCCTATTACCAGTTATCATTTTAACACCAATCAGCTAATAAAAGCAATACAAATAGGACAAAAAGACAAAAAATAACCAAATAGGTGTATTCAGTGTTTATTAATATAAACCGCTGTCATACTACTGTCCCCAAATAGGTATTTAAATAAGCTACAAGTTCATCAAAGACTATGACAATATGCACATATTTAGTAACAACATGATTGTACAAACCAAAAGCATAGTGGACAATTTTAGCTCTTGGATTAAGAGAATGATTTAATGGAGCAAATCCTTGTTTTATGTAGCACTAATTACAAAGTAGTTCGATACTTAATAAAATTTTAGCCTTAAAAATGTAGCGTTACTTAGCAACAATGATAATCTCTGTTGCCATATAAGGTCAGGTCACCCTTACAGTGAAGGCATTGCCATTTTAGAAGATGAGCAGTGAATTTCATACTTTTTCCATTTACTTTCCTTGAACAGAACAATAAATTTGTTGAATAATCAATACCAATATAGCCTAAGTGAACAATGTATTTTATTATGCATTATTATGCTTGAATGGATAGTCAGACTCTGTGGAAAAAAAAGTGAAAAACTGATGTGCAGAGGGGTGTGCCCTCTATGCAGTCTGTTGGTGAATTCTGCTGATGACCTACATGCCAATGCTCCCGTGTTAATCACTGTGACTGGCTGTCTCTGTCCTACAGCAGTGCTGTAACTCAGAGCAAACAAATGAGGCGGCAGGCAAAGCACCATGGCCAGTACAGCCTCCTTCACTGGATATACCATAAACATGTATCATGGCTTGCTGGGTGAACGAGGGGTGAATGCTCCAGAAGCCTCTAACATGGTCTTCCTGCGGGCCGTCTCCTTGGCAACATTATGGTTAAGACGCCGCAGACGTTCCTGGAGTGGGGTAGGAAAGAGAGAGAAACTGTTCAAGGTAGCCATTCTTCTGGGATTTTGGGAAGACCATCCAGTTCACATGGACGATTTGTTAAGCAGAGCCCATTGGCCTCACAGTATGATGAACTGATGTTCTGGGCAGTGCAGTGTTCAGTATATGGACATCAGACACAGAGGTTTCAAGATTAACTACTCAGGAGAGCAAGTATTGCTGTGCCCCAAATTTCTTATAAAGATGTATATGACATAATACCTGCTACACAATAATGACATTGTGACATTAGATTTACATGAAGGTCATACACTTCTGCTTGCCACAGCTAGTTACAGACTTTGATCATAGTTAGCAAATGGCAACCAATGCACACTATTAGACAAACCTCAATATAAACAACACAATATTAAAATTGCATAGAATGCAATTAACAACATTTTAGTAACATTTTCACATGATCTGTGTAAGCACAATTTACAAACTTAGTATCATATCCAGAAACCGGTCGTGAGTACTTACCTGAGCATTCTGTAGTATGTTATTCACCAGAACCACCCTGCGTCGAGCATTTAGCAGTTTCTTCACATATGGGTCCAGGTCCAGTGCCACCTTCTGGTGCTCATTGATTCTGCAGAGTTCTGAGAAATCATAGGGAGATTAGATTGGGAGTAAAAATACGGGTGAGAAAGAATACGCCATCTATGATCAAATCAAGTAATTGGACTTTAACATGTGAACTACACATATAAGAAAAGCTTTTACATCCAAGATGTTAAAGTGCCTTCACAGGTGGATATTCTGAGCTGGACAGTGGTTATTTATATATATTTGTAAAAACAAAGGAAGCCGCTTAAATGAGGGATTTGTAGTTATGTTTTGACATCATTACAACTACTATGGAAATTCAGATAAACATTGTTTATATTTTTAAGAAGGCATCATAATACTCATTTAGGCCCGGTTTACACTTGGTTAAAATGCATCTTGGGTGATCGGATCATAAGTGGACCGCTGACGCCTTGAGACGCATTGCGGTTTATACCTGCGTCTACCATGCACCTCCAAAGTGTCCAGCAGATTACTTGGGTTCAGATCCTATTACTGCCTACGTCACTTTTCTCTCGTCACTGCCACTAGAAATGACATGGCCCCATGCTCAGTTACTACACAAGTCTATGTTGCCTGACAAGCCCTAGATTTGTTTAGCATAGGCTCGCTAAGAAAACAAAAATGTTTCAAGAACGAAAATACATGTACAACTGTTCCAATTATTGAGATTAGCTGGACAAAGTCATGTGCGACTTGCTCAAGGGCGCAGGGCATTATTTAGAGCATTGGCAACTGTCACCAAACCAAGCACCACATCCTGCATTGACAATATATTTTCCTGTGGCATCACTGTTGGGGACACATTATCATTTACACTACAAAAGATATGTGGTCAAATGCGTCCTAGATCCCCACGGCAAGTGGTTTGAACGACTGGATTACAGTGCATCTTGGTGGTCATTTACACTTGCATTTACTGCTGTCCACTTGTGAGCTGATGCCCAAGATGCATTTTAATACCAAATGTTAACAGGGCTTTTGATTACCATATCTGTATAATCTTTTTTTTATTCAACCAAAAGACTAATACAATGTAATTAACTAAAGAGTTAAGTGAAACAAAACTAATCTGCAGTGCGCCAGCAGTTACACTAAAGGTACGGTCTCACTAGCAAATGGGTATGGTTCATGATGTGGTGTTTTGATTTAAGTGTTGGTGCAGTGATATTAATAAGGAATAAGCCACATGCAGGTTCCCCTTAAAATATATATTTGAAAAAAAACATATTTTTTTTCCCTAGGTCAGTATTGGCAAAATTAGTAGCAGATAGTGGAATAAATGCTTATGGTAATATCAGCCTTCTAACCCAGTAAGCTAGGTGTGAAGCATACTAACTAGCAATATCATAAAATGCACTTTAATATACTTTCTACTAGAGCTGGGCGATATGGCCTAAAAATAAAATCAGATTTTTTCACAATAAATACGATTTTCGATTTTAATTGATTTCCCCCTCCCCTACTCAAGATCAAACTGCAGATGACAAATAAAATGGTTCAAAACAAATTTTAACTTTATTTTGTTTTTTTTTACTTTAGGGTTAAAGTGCAATCTGACAAGCCAAAAAAAGATTCTTGTAAGTGAGATGGCAGACCACGCCATTGTAGACACTTTTAGAAACTTGTAAAAATTGTTATCGCCTTCCACCGTGCCCCATTCTTATCATATGGCACACAGTTCGAAAACATGTCAGGGATGGTTGCTTGCTTAACTTTGGATGTTGTGCTGGTGCTACGACTATTTTCATTTCGCTGGGAGCTGCATTCTCCCACTCCACTGCGTGCCTCTGCTTTAGGTGCTGGAATAAAACCGTTGTGCTGCTTCCTATGGTTGCCACAGTTTTTAAACAGACTTTGCAATGAGGACTTGTTTGGTCTGTGTTTGACGGCGAAAAACCAAACCGATTCCATATTACAGATGTAGCAACACCTTTCTTGGGCACAAGCTCCAGCTTTTCTCCTGTCATTGCCATGTTGTTTGTGAATCTGCTACAGTGTTTGGGTGCGCCGCGCTAATTTACCCGTGAAGAACGGTGCGTCACATTAGTTCCGCTTTTTGCGCTTGCGTGTAAAATAAGGCATAAAATCGATTTTCATAAAAACACATCATCCTGAACTGTAAATTTGAATTGATAAAATCGATGTATCGCCCACCTCTACTTTCTACCTTTTAAATCAATGCTCACTGCCAATATTGCAGCTTTTCTCTTGTTTACAAATTTAAATTCTGACAATCAACAGTTAAAAAGAATTGATTGCTCCATTTTGTCCCACAGCTGGTGAAGCTGAAACCCCACCCACACTGTACCTGACTGGTTGAGCTATGCAAATTCACGGGTCAAAGTTCAATTAAGATGTACTCATTGCAAAATCACTCTGCTGCTAAAACTAAGGAATCTGACTTTCACATTGCGCAGCTATGATGGAAGTGAATGAGGCGCAAATATTTTTCCGTGCTAGTGTGACCGCACCTTAAGGCAGTGCTTCTCAAACCGGTCCTCAGGGACCAGTTAGGAGGGAAAAAAAGGTGCTGTCTGCCAGGGAGATGGGAGGGAGCGAAAATGTGAACTGTCTGGAGTCCCTAAGGACTGGGTTGAGAAACATGGCACTAAGGAATAGCACAGCCAGGGCCTTTAACTGACTAGTGAATGGCTGTGTCGACAGAAGCCGCACCAGTGGCCAGGTTGTCGATGTGTTCCCGCAGCTCCACTTGGCTCTCTCTGAAATGAAAAGAGGTGGACAACATGTAAGAAAGATCATCTACGACAGGGGTGTCAAACTCCAGTCCTGGAGGGCCAGAGCCCTGCACATTTTTGTGCTTCCCTTCATTTAACACCCGATTCAACTCCTTGCACCTCCTTGTGCTAATTACCACACGACTCTTGAGCTGAATCATTTGTGGTAGAACAGGGAAAGAACTAAGCTACACAGGGCTTCAACCCTACAGAACTAGAGTTTGACACCTCTTATCTAGGACATAGTCTTACCTATCAATCAATAAGACCTCCATACACCTCCAGATTGACAACAATATCATATTCAATTCAATTTCCATTTTTTCATCTGGCAAACACTTTTTTCCAAAGTTACATATAAGTGAGGATCAGAGAGCAGGGTCAGACAGCACCCCTGGATAAACTGAAGTTAAAGGCCTTGTTCAAAGGCCCAATGGTGACAAACACTCTACCAACCACAGGATTACAACCAGCAACCTTCTATCACAGACACAGAGCGATAAACTACACACTCTCCCATTTCTTATTCAGAGCAACTTACATCATTACTTTCAGCAATAGACTGGCATGTCTTTAATAACAAAAAGCTTTTTAAGCTCGAAGTTGCAGGGATTATTGTTCCTGATTTACATTAATGATACTGGCACCAACACATACAGTAAGCTGGGTAAATTTGCAGACGACACCAAGGTGGGTGTTGTAGCAGATACTAAATTAGCAGCACAGGGGCTACAATGGGATCTTCATTTAATTAGCAACTGGGCTGATAATGTATAAATGTAAGGTAATCCATACAGGGAGCAGAAATATAAAGTACAGATATTTTATGGGTTCCACTAAAATAAAGGTAGCTGATTATGAGAAAGACCTCGGTGTGTATGTGGATGCTTCCATGTCCCACTCTCGCCAGTGTGGGGAAGCAATTAAAAAGGCCAACAGGGTGTTGGGTTACATCTCTAGGTGTGTGGAGTTTAAGTCAAGGGAGGTGATTCTACGATTATACAATTCCTTGGTAAGACCCCACCTAGAATATTGTGTGCAGGTTTAGTCACCATACCTTAAAAAGGACATAGCTGCCTTGGAAAAGGTTCAATGTAGGGCTACAAGAATGATTCCTGGTCTTACAGGAAGAGGAAGGTCTTAGAGCTGATCTGAATATGTTCAGCCTCGCGCAAAGGAGACTAAGGGGGGACATGATCCAAGTAAACAAGATTCTAACAGGTCTAGATGCTGTTCAGCCAAATGGCTACTTCAATATTAGTTTAAATACTAGAATTCATGGCCATAAGTGGAAATTAGCGGGAGAACATTTTAAACTGAATTTGAGAAAACACTTCTTTACACAGTGTAGTTAGAGTATGAAATAGTCTTCCTGTTCAAGTGGTGCAGGCTAAAACCCTGGGTTCCTTTAAATCAGAGCTAGATAAGATTTTATCAACTCTGAGCTATTAGTTAAGTTCTCCCCAAACGAGCTTGATGGGCCGAATGACCTCCTCTCGTTTGTGAATTTCTTATGTTTTTAAGTACAGCACAGGTATTTTTTAAATGCTGCACTATAATGGATATTTATTTTGTTATGCTTTGTATTTTTTGAGACAATATTTGTGTTGCACAGTTCTAATATGAGGCTGAAAGCTGCTACTTTGAATGTAGTTCAGATCAGGTCCTGTTAATTTTCTAAATGTGCACCTTTATGGATATTTATTTTATTTTTATTTGCTTGACAGAATATTTATTTAGATTTATTTTAAGTAAATTTTAGTTTCGTATTAGTAGGTTGCAGCAGTACTGACACACTTTTTACTTAAGAAAAACAGTCATGCTTTGTTCAGTAAATCAATGTATAATAAAGAGAAATAGAAGCAATTCGTGTTTTGTTTCTTTTACCCCCACTGTACCAAAAACGTACCGAATCATGACTTCAAAACCGAGTTACGTACCGAATCGTGATTTTTGTGTACCGATTGGTTGATTGATCTAAACAATTAATTTTACTCAAGAAAATAGACCATTTAATTCAAATTAATTTTATTTTGACACCATCAAACTGTATGTTATTAAAGGGCTTTAGATAATGGATGCTGGCTTTTCAGCGCTATATGGACATTATTTTCACCCACAATTCGATAAGCATATTAGTAGTATGCCTAAAATATTAATGAGGAGCATATTGTGACACCCAGAAGTTAGTAATCTGTATAAATTCGGCGTATCTTTATGATTGTTAAATTCGGTTAGTGGAGCACGCCACATGCCACGCGAGCCATAAGTACTTAAGCGATGAAGGAAGGGACAGATCAGCAGCCACAACATCTTTTAAAAGATAAGATACTGCGGTTAAACAAGGTAAAAAGATGTTGGTGGCGTGGCGGTGCATTTTGCAGATTCAAGTCTGACGTTTTTTTTATATGAATATAGTTTTCATTTTTATTTCAGTTCAAGAATAATTTTCTGTATTATATGTCCGTTTTTCTTTCAGTTTTAGTTTATGATAATAACACTGGTCCTAACAAGCCCAATGCAGACAAACACACACTGGCACCATCAATCCATGTAGAATAAGCCCTGATTTTAGCCTAAACGTTTTCTCAAACACTTATTCAATGGAGATTCCAAGGTAGCAGGTAGAAAACTTTATAGCTTTAATAATGAGTGTATTTAACAGCTACAAGGACAGATATTAAAAAGCTCTCCGTACTAATGGTAATTTAATAAACATGAATAGACAACACTTACGATGGTTTTGCTTATTCTGGCAGTCCAGAATAGCACCAGGGCGTTTCCCCATCAGGTGCTCATGCATAGCGCTAATGCCCGTGTAGGATGCCATCGCACTTTGCACAGTCTAAAACTGCCTTTTTATTTTGTGATAATTTGAACTCCTCCAAAATTATGTGGTGATAGTAAGGGAAAACAGGTGGTAATGAATTGAAGCGTTTTAGAAATCATAATGGTAATTTCATTAAAATAAGAAAAATTATGTGTTGATTTAAAATATTGATGTTGACGCATTTTCAGCATCATCGACTACGTTGTCTAATTGCGGCAGCCCTAGTGAAGATGGCGGTACAGGTGGTTGGTGTCATCTTCGTGTTGATTTGTTTAGGTGGTCGCTGTTATCTCCCTGATGATGATTTGTACAGGCAGTGACTGTGGTCTGTGTGATGATGATTTGTACAGGCGGTGACTGTGGTCTGTGTGATGATGATTTGTACAGGCGGTGACTGGTCTGTGTGATGATGATTTGTACAGGCGGTGACTGGTCTGTGTGATGATGATTTGTACAGGCGGTGACTGTGGTCTGTGTGATGATGATTTGTACAGGCGGTGACTGTAGTCTGTATGATGATGATTTGTACAGGCGGTGACTGTGGTCTGTGTGATGATGATTTGTACAGGCAGTGACTATGGTCTGTGTAATGCTTGTACAGGCAGCTGGTGTTATCTCTGTGATGATGATTTGTACAGGCAGTCAGGGTCTTTTCCATAGTAATGATTTGTACACGCAGTTGGTGTCATCTCTGTGATGATGATTTGCACAGACGGTCAGTGTCATCTATGTGATGATGATGTGTACATGCTATAGGTGTCATCTCTGTGATGATGATTAGAATGGACTGTCTCTGTCTACAGACTCTCTTCTACAGAAGCAGCCACTACACCCCGAAGATTCCTGGCCTTGGGCTCCAAGTTTCGTTACAGTGGGCGAACCCAGGCCCAGACACGCCAGGCTAGCTCCATGATTGACAGGCCTGCCCCCCTATTCCAGCGCTCTGCAAGCAAGAGGGCATCACGGAGCCTTGACGAAGGTATGCATGTTCGTGCTGCTGAAAAAATTCTGAAATCTTCCTGTTTACCGCTGTTAGATTCTGACCAATTTCAAGTAAACGCTGAATGCACAGAACGCCCCAAAGAGAGCACAGTTTGGACAGGATAATGAGCAGATCTGTGTGACACTTGGACTGGGAATGTCAGGCACCTGGTATGGACAGGATCAGCACAACCTATAAATAAAGGGAATAAACACAAAAAACATGAAATAAAACTTTTTTTTCTGGAAGAGGAGAATTTAAAAACCAAAGCAGACCACTGCTGTGGGTCTTAGGGTTGCTGTCAGTGTCTGGGAGAGGTAATCCCAGTAATCTCATTTATATACCTATCTCTCTCTCTCTCTCTCTCT
>JAODKC010000049.1:10875924-10886500 GCA_026777985.1 Mormyrops attenuatus | reverse complement strand
TTAGGTTCTCCCCAAACGAGCTTGATGGGCCGAATGGCCTCCTCTCGTTTGTAAATTTCTTATGTTCTTATGTTCTCCCCAAACGAGCTTGATGGGCTGAACAGCCACCTCTTGTTTGCAAATTTCTTATGTTCTTATGTACAAATACCTGTAATCATAAATAAGCTTACACACAGCACTGTGGATAGATCTTGAGGACTATAGAGGAGCCATCCCAATTCTAAAAAGGTCTTTCAAACTGAGCTGGCTTGTGGCTGACCCTAAACAACCCACAGTCACGTGAGTCTGTCTGGAGGCTTCCAATAGGCGCGGCTGGATTGACAGCCCATCATCATCTAACGAAAGACTTAATAATAATATACTCAAAATCGATCATATTATTTCCCCACACTTAATATTGGTGTCGTTCTTATTGTGGTATTTCGCTATTCACTACCAGTGGCATACAAGTTCTTCTCTCACGACAATGCAAAGCCATATTAATACAGCAACCCAACCAGGAGCTCACATTATTATCAAGAATGCACACTACAAAACATTACAGCTGCAGTTCCCCAGAGACGAATCACGAAGTCAAGGGGTTCAGGTTTAGATAATCTTCATTCAGTTTGGCGAATGAAGCTGGTTAATGCATATGTCGCTAATGCATTAAAGGGGACCTGGTGGGGCAGTAAGGCACGGAAGAGCCGAAGGAGAACGTCACAACACTGAGGACGCGGAACTATAAAGCCTTAGCCTCAACCTGCCCGTTGCAGTCAAAACTCACCTCACGGAGTGCACGTGCAGGTCGAGCTGCTGCACGGCAGGTTTCAAGAGCTCGAACAGTCCCTCGCCAATAGCATCCTTCTCCGACGGTGTCTCCACTACCGATACGGCCAGCGCCGCCATGCTGCCCGCGAGTCGTCCTCCGGAGATGCTAGACACGTGGCACGTTACGTCACCCACAGCCCTGGGCGGCTCCATTTTCCTCCTTTTCTTTCCTCCGCCATTTCAATTCGGCACTCGAAGACTACATAGGTCAGGCGAAAGCGCAACTTATTTAACGAAACAACGGGCCACAACCACCCAGTTATTTTTAAATCTGTATTTTAAAACAGCTTGAAGAACGAAAAGAGGGGAGGCTGTCTTGCTAGTTGATTTAGGTGAGTAGTCTGGACGCCGTGTTTCTTAGCACAACTCGGCTAGCTAATGAGGAAGCCGTGTCCATAACGCTAAATACAGTATCACATTATACAGCAGCTTTTGTCATTTGCCGTGAAGTATGGTCAGTATTTGGTTGTCCGGGGGACTACATCCTCAGTGGCTAAATATAAATCGCACAGTTTCGTGTGTAGTGTGCTTATTAAGATGAACGAATTTCACGTTAAATGAAACAGATATTTGAGCTCCAGAGTTTAAATTAATAGTGTATGTACAACTGTTGCACAGTTGTTTGTGATTTTCTTGTCAGATTAACATCTCCTCAGTCAGTTACGTTTGAGAGTTTGTTTTTATGCGCGAATAATCATTCCTTCGCTTATCTTCTGCCCCTGCCCTTCTCCTCTTGGGTCTGTTCGCATCAGGAGTGGCCCGGCACAGCGACGATGAGTAACCCATCCTCTCAAAAAGTCGTGCTGAAAAGCACCACCAAGGTGTCCCTGAACGAGCGGTGAGAGGCGCCCCACACTGACCAAATAGCGAAGGAGGGGACGTACAGTGACGTAGCGCGAGAACCGGAAGCGGAAATGGCGCAAGGGGAGCTGATCACACACCGGGATATTGACTGCCCCACATGTAGGAAGGGGTAGAGGTGCTGGTTCAGAGGAACCAAGAAAGAGCGCTCACGCTAGAGTGATTAAAAGAGGAGGGAAAAATATATTATAACCCCCCTTTGTGAGTCTTTTAACAATTGGGCTTAAGGAGAGTGTTGCTGATATGTGGTATGGTGACAGTTTTTACCTAAGCCTGCCTCTGCTCTGTCCATCTTATTCAGAGCACAGAAAACGCTTGGGGGATTAGGGGGCAAAAATGCTACCCATTTTCCACCTGAGTACATTAAAAAGCTGCCTCTCCAGCCCTCTTATATTCTCTCTCTCTCTCTCCAGTCACATAAACAGTGTGAACATGATGTCATTCTCTTTCTCCCTGCTATCATGTCCTGTTTGTGTTTCTCAACATGAAAACCGGGTGCCCAGTCCAAGCCCAGACGTGAGCCAATCCAGCCCACCGTCTCGCTGCTCAGGCCTCCTTGTTCTGTCACAGTCTCTGCGCGCCCTGTCCTGTTCCTCCAATTTCTGTGCAGCATGTCACGGTCTGGGCTGTAAGAGGCTGGCTGCCCGAGTGTGCCCACTGCCCCTAGCCTCCGATGCCCCCATGTACATTTGGGAAAAGATGCCCAAGCCTGTGGGGAGGCTCGAGGCTTGTAAGAGGCATTTGTTCAGACTCTCTTGTGGAGCATTATATGTTGTCTTTGCATTTTGGTTGTCTTTCTGGTTTTGTTTCATTTTATGGTGTACATCTTTGTTCTGTTCTCTTCTCCCCCTGCCCCTCTTCCTAACACCAAACTGTCTTTTTGTCTCTTAAAATGCTGAGCATGGCCACCAAAATCTGGTGGCACTTTGAGAGAGAAAAAACCCATCAAAAAAAGTGGGCATTCACATTTTTCTGGGTGGCTGTAGATACGGCCATGGTGTGTTAAATTATTTGCTTTGGAACCTCCTGTCCCCCTTTCCCTCCCTCCCTCCCTCTCTGCACTGCCCCCACCCCATCTTTGTTCCCCAAGCTTCACTAACATGCTGAAGAACAAGCAGCCCACCCCGGTGAGTGTCCGGGCCACCATGCAGCAGCAGCACATGGCCAGCGCCCGCAACCGCCGTCTGGCTCAGCAGATGGAGAATCGGCCTTCTGTACAGGCGGCGCTGCAGCAGAAGCAGGTGAGGAGTCTGCAGAGTTTGGGCAGAACAGGCAAGAATGTGTTTGTTCCTGTCCTGCCACAATCCTGATGGGTAAGATTCTGCCTCACATCACCCAAGCATCATTCTTTGTGGTATTACAGCAGTTTTGAACAGTAAAAGTGGAATTTATATTACTGACTGAGGGAGATGTTAATCTACTGTTCACCACAAACATTCAAAGCAGTGCAGTATACTGGGTGATACTCAAGAAAATAAGCAATTTGAAGGTCATCGCAACAATTTGATTGTTCAGCAGTTCCTAAGGCCACATTTCTTGTAAACAGACAGTTTTTGCGTCCCTCTTTCCTCTCAGGCTCTTCAGCACTAGCCTGCTCCCTTTTGGGTGTGATTATTGATCCATGTGAACGAATTAGTTGTTATCCTGCTTGGTGTTGGTCACTCCTTCTGTAGGAGACTCGTATCCTTAAGGTGCTCCACTGAGCACCTCAGTAGACCCTTGCTCCCTGTACCCATTAAACTGTATAAGTCCTCCACATCTGCACTGGGGGCACTCTTGTCTTTCTGCTTTCTGGACACATTTGGACTCAGATTTTAATAATACTTGTTAATGGTCCATTCTTTTGCACTTGTTGTTCTGCATTTTTGTGCATTTTTATGGTACCCTGTTTATACCTTTTACATACGCACACACACTCTACATACCTCTGCTTTTATACTTCTTTCCCATTTTACTTGCATTGCATTTCTTATTTTGTATGGTGTTATATTCTTTTTGTCATTTTAAGCTCTGTTATTTGGTGTTGCACAGTGAGAGCTATGCCTTGGTACAATCGTTTCCCTCGGGATGAATAAAGTTTTATCATCTTTCCTTTTAAAGAACCTCTGGCCTACTGGAGCACTGTGCCAGAGCCATGGTCACATGAATGCACACTTCCGCTTCATCCCACAGAGCCTGAAACAGCGGCTGGGGAAGAGCAACATCCAGGCTCGGCTGGGAAGGCCCATAGGACCCCTGATGAGGGGTGGACCGGGTGCCAGGGGTTTCTCCATGGGGGGTCTGCGGGGAGTACCTCGAGGAGCCCTTAGGGGCCGCGGTGGCCGTGGGGGTGCCATGAGGGGGGCCCTGTCCCTCAGAGGTGAGTGTGGGTTCTAAGAAGTGAAATGTGAGTCATCTGCACTAGAGTTGGATATAATATTTTGACTCTTGTATTAGCTTTGGTACCCCGATATTGAAACTAAATTCATAGTGTGAAACACTGTCATAAAAAATCATATTGGCTGCAAATTATATAATATTGTTCGCTGTTAGATGTGTTATCTTTCACTGTGCAGAGCATTGAAGGGGACCCCTGTTAATTGTGCATCCCCTTCTTACTAATGGTTATAATTTTAGAACCATTCTCCATATGTAGCTATTCAGCATTATATTGGTTCTGCTTCAGTGTGTGCCTGAAAATACTGTGCGCATGGACTGATACCAGTATGTGCTGAAAAATTTGATATAGCAATGTATTGTGACATACAAGGTGCATTGTATAGCTGCTGCTTAATCCATACAGCACCAATGAGCAGAAAGATGGTCCCTCCAGAACTTTTCACAGAAATTAGGGCAAAATCAAGCAAGCTTTGCAGTATTTGCAAGAGCTTGCAGTCTTTCAAATTTACCACATCTTTTCTGCAAGAAATGTCCAAATTAACAGACAAGTTGCATTTGGACCATGACACCTCCTGTAATTCCATTACAGTGTGCATTTGTGTTTTTAGCTAGGCTCCGTGCAGGGAAGAGGTGCACAGCAAGCACATTTCATTTATCAAAAAGTTAAGGCATCATACACAGCACAAATGAACATAGTGTACATACCTCAATCATCGGGCTCTTTGGAAATAAAACAATACATTTTTCTGTCAACTTATTTGATTGCGCTAGAGATTGGAATAACCGTCACCCTCATTCCATGGATGTTAACCAGTCATTAATAATAAAGACAGAGCTGTGCCCCGGGGAAAAATAAGCTTACCAGACGAGAGCCGGCAGAAGGCCAGACATGTCGTGGTTCACGCAAAATAACACATTAACTTGTACTGTGATTTCATTTGCTGTTGATGTTGAATTGAGAGCTTATTGAACCCCTTGGACTCTTGGAAATACAGTACCTGCATGCATACATTCACCTACACAGCTTTCTCTCTTTGTCCTCTCCACTCCCTCTCTTCTCTCCTTGCTCTCCACTCTCTCTACACTCAATCTCCAGTACAGTACTATATGTAGATGCCTTTATCATTACTGTATTATGTGCTGTAGTGTTGTGTTTCAGATGTTTTAGTGCATTTGAAAGCATTTAATTGTTTTTATGACAAACACTTGACTGACGCTAAATGAGAACCAGATACGTGTCGTATCCTGAGGTTATTGGCAGTAACCTGGCCCTATGGTAAACGGAACAAGATTAATCTGTACCTAGAAATTGTCCCCTGCACCCTGTGAGGGACTGAACCAGCAACTTATTTGGGTCATTGATATAAAATGTAGTGTTAACTGGCTTTTCACAGGAAATGGTGAATATTGGCAGGACGCTTGGCAGTGGTGAGTCTGCTACTAGCTGTCATTCACCAGTCCTTCCCCTTCTGCAGGTATGGGCCAACTCCGTGGACGAGGTGGCCCTAATCGCTTGGGCCTCCGTCGGGGCATGCGCCAGAGGGGGGGCCTGGGTGTCCGCGGAGGGCCTCTGATTGGGACCGGACGAGGAGGCCAGGGCTTGAGAGGTGAGTCATTATTCCCCCCTCAGTTTACCTGAGGGCCCCTGAACCAACCATGTGCTGCCTACTTGTGAGTGACTGCTCTTGTGGCTAGCAGTCTCTTCCTCCCCTTAGGCAGAGGAGGACTCGGTCTCCGAGGCCGTGGTGGCTTTGGAGGCAGGGGACGTGGCCGGGGACGCGGCAGAGGAATGGGCCGGCCACCCGTCACTCGAGAGCAGCTTGACAATCAGCTGGATGCTTATATGTCAAAGACCAAAGGCCACCTGGATGCCGAGCTGGATGCCTACATGGCTCAAGCGGATCCCGACAGCATGGAATAGACTGTGCCGTTAGTTACATAGGCAGCTGCCCCGCCAGGACACTGGGAGCGACGAGCCCATGGCTGGTATCACTACATACCCTGCTTCACTGACAGACCCACGAGTCCCCGCCCTCTTTGTGTATGCAAAACTTTGACAGCACAGCACACATTGGCCCTGCGCATATACCAATGACCAGTACGTGTGGCTGCATGGCATCCACACATCATCACGTACCCACATTCACTTGGTACAGTCAACCCTCAAATCACTGTAGGACAGGCCTGGATGTTATACAGCTATACAATTTGTTGACCTGATATGTGTTTTTTCAGAAATCCTACATTTATGGCCTTATACATGGGGTGGAGAAATTTCATAAGCAACAGCCTTGTAGAAATTAAACTGCCAGGAAGGTTAAATGTTGCATGCAGTCGTCCAAAGAGAAGGGTTCGACTGAGCTTCTTGGAGCAGAGCTTTTGTCCTCAGTGTTTATTTGATGTGCTTAGTTGCACTAAATCTAGTGCTCATTGGCTAACATTTTAAATGACTTAACCATAGTTTTTAGATTTTGACAAATTTATAACCCAGTACTAGTCAACATTTACTGCTGACTTAACTGTGAAGATCTTTCAATGACCGGTGAATATATACATATAAAAAAGAATTTTGCTGTTACTGTTTTCCTCCAAAAAATTGTTTGCTTTGAAGTTGTTTGTTTTAACATTGTATGGTTGTTCAAGACAAGTCAGCCCCTGTACCTGGTGTTTAAAGTGCTTTTTGAGTCTCTCTCCCTCATTAGAGGTTCTTCATTTCAGAGGTACTGGATGTACTAATCATTGTGGTGGGGTCTCTTGAGTGCACCAAAGTTGATGCCTTTTGCAGTCTCAGTTTGATTTGTATTGTGAAATTTATTTTGGAATGTTACCAATAAGGTTTTTTTTAACATCCCTTGTACAATCTGGGTGGTGTAAAAGCTCAATGGATGTTTGTGTAAATATGGCTTGATATAAAGTGTTTATTTGAACTGAAACACTCCTCTGGAAAAACTCCTCTGTATTTACAATGATTATCAACCACCTTTAAAACAAGATAATGTGAGAACAGCTTATTCTGAGGCTGCTAAGTATTAGAAAAAAAAATCACATTGTGATATTTGAAATTTTGGTGATAAATAGTGATATTTTTAAAACAAGAATTGAAAATGTATCCAGAATGAACTACAGCCAAACCGAACTTATCTGCAGACCTGCAAGAGCCAGGATACTTTAGGATTTTCCCATGTTCAAACAGAGCAATATTCCCTTCCTTGGTATAGGATTTTCAGTTACCTTTGCAACATTGAAATCATGGCACTGTCAAGTTGTTCACATAAAACCTTTTTATTTAGGAAAAAGTGTTAACACTGGCATGAGTGCGTAACAACAGAAGTTTACAAGTACAAAGTAATACCACCAACATAACCCCCACAATTACCACTTGCATGATCATTGTTATAAAGGGGACAACAGGGCTTGTCACAGATGTCTCATTACATTTGACCATGCCTCTTGACCATGTTGCTTAATTTTAGATTAACTAGTTCTAGACTACAGAGTCTCAGATTAAGGTAATCAAGGACAAGTGAGATCATCTTTTGGAAATCCGATTAGACTAATGCCATGCACATGTGGCTAAGGTGAGGTTGCTATAAAAACCTGTTATGGAATACTTGCAATTAGTCTTAAGGAGTGTGTGGAACAGGAGTCACTACACTTGACCAAAAATGTATAGGCAAAAGAAAACTCTCAAAAAACTTCTGTGAATTTGCGAAAACCCTTTTCAGACAAATTGTATCAAACTACCCTGTAACTGAAAACAAGCAGCATGATTCAGGTACAGAAAACAAGAAGAAAGCATGGATTTCCATACTGAATGAATTCAACTCAAATGAAAAAGTAACTAAACGGACACTCCCAACAAGTTCAGGTAAGACTTATTGTTGCCCCAGTCTTACAAATCAGTCAATTATAAATGTTTTCATTAAGGAAATAAAAAAACAATATTATATAGAACTTCTAATTCAAAATGTATATTATCTTGTAAAGGTCCTGTGGAAAAACATAAAAATAAACCTGAAAAAACAACTGCTTCAAGACAGGTGGGGGACTCCCAGTTCCACCAGACACAGAGGAGTTGGGGGACTTGTTGGCTGGGATTATTGAAAGTCAGCAACCCCTGGAAGGTATTCCAGATGATGACCATTTGGACAGTTTAGGTGAGGAATCTTTCCAAGACTCATTTGATAGGACAAGTCTCATTTTGCATGTGCTATCCCATCCAACATAATTAAATGCAAGTCATGTCTTGTAACAAAAATAATGTAATGACCATAATTGTTGAACTCAAATCTAATACTAGATTTCTTTCCATACAAAGATAACCTGATCTTGACCCAGGACTTGGGGGGCACAGGGAACACTCAAGAAGCTCAAACGAATCCAGCAGCAGCCAGCACCAACATGCAGCAGCATCTAGTCTCCTGCAGTAGCATTAGTCAGCATCCAGCGTTCTCTAATCCAGGCAGCAGGCCAAGGGGGAAAAGGATGACCATTCATGAGAAACTTGCCATAGAGTTCCATCAACGTAAATTACAATATTTAAAAGAAGAACATGAAGTCAACATGAAAATTCTTCATAAGAACATTAGAAATTTACAAACAAGAGGAGTCCGTTCGGCCCATCAAGCTCTTTTGGGGAGAGCTTAACTAATAGAGTTGTTAAAATCTTATCTAGCTCCTTTTTAAAGGAACTCAGGGTTTTAGCTTGCACTACACTAGCAGGAAGACTATTCTATACTCTAACTACACTGTGTAAAGAAGTGTTTTCTCAAATTCAGTTTAAAATGTTCTCCTGCTAATTTCCACCTATGGCCACGAGTTCTAGTATTTAAACTAATATTAAAGTAGCCATTTGGCTGTACAGCATTGAGACCTGTTAGAATCTTATATACCTAGATCATGTCCCCCTGGATCATGTGGGATATGGAAGCATACACATACACACTGAGTTCTTTCTCATAATCAGCTACCTTTATTTCAGTGGAACCCATAAAATATCTGTACTTTATATTTCTGCTCCCTGCTTGGATTACCTTACATTTATGTACGTTAAATGTCATCTGCCAGGTATCAGCCCAGTCGCTAATTAAATCAAGATCCCGTTGTAGCCTCTATGCTGCTAATTTAGCACCTGCTACACCACCCACCTTGGTGTAGTCTGCAAATTTAACCAGTTTACTGTATGTATTGGTGTCAATATCATTAATGTAAATTAGGAACAATAATGGTCCTAAAATTTAACCCTGCGGTACCCCACTATGAACGCAGGCCCACTGCAACATTGTGCCTCTGATAACTACCCACTGCTTCCTGTCTGTTAACCAGTCTTGAGTTGACTATGAAAGAGAAAGAGAGACATGAAGCAGCAGCAGTGTCAATTTTCTTTGGAACCAAACCTCAGTTAAATGAATTTCTGAAATTTTTTACCTGTCTATGCCAATCATTTATGTATCACTCAAGACACATTTATGACAAGTGCTGCAAAGCAAAAGCATCTCTGTAAGCAAGTCCATTTCTGTCCTTGGCTAGCTCAGCGATGGGGACATGTCAGTCATCATCATCTTCTATATCAGGGTCTGGGCAGCCATGCTGTTTAAGAAAATTATGAAGCACTGCTGTTGCAATGATAACAATGCAGCACCTCCTAGGTTCAAATCGCAGTGTATTTCGGAGACACTGGAAACGATTCTTCCATATACCAAACATGCGCTCTGTTAGCCCTCTGGTGAGCATGTGAGCTTGGTTACAGCGCTGTTGTTCTGGTCTGACTGGATGGAGATAAGAGGTGAACAGGAAGTTTGTCTGTGCATACCCACTCCAAGTAGGATTCCAGTGTGTTGTCTTGCTTCAAACTGAGCTTACAAAGAGGAGTTGTGGAACATCTTTCAGTCATGAGTTGAACCTTTCCAACGTGCAACAATATTGGATAACTGCAGAGTGAGAGTGCACACTCTTTGTACATTTATTGAAAACCAGTTTTTACGATTTCTGAAGTCCTCAGTGTCTGCTGTAGAGGGGCACTTGATGGGAATGTGGCAGCCATCAATACAACCAATGACTCCAGGGAAGTTCCCATATTCATAGAAATCTACCTTGTAGGTGGCCTGTCCTGTCACGCTTCGCTGCAAGGGAGGAGGCAGACCCCAGTATGCGGGAGGACATTTTAATGGACAGATCGGGTAGACCAAAACAGACAGGGAAAATCCAAAAGAAGAGTCGGGTCAGTCGCAGAAGGTCGGAAGCTGGGAAGGTCAATCCTATGTTGAGAGACGGGACAGTGCGACGAAGGGATGGGGTAAGTGATGGACGTGGGTCAGGAAGGCATGGTGAAGAGGGCAGGCAGGCAGGGTGACGGGGTCGAGGAGGCAGGCAGGGCAGGCGAGACAGCAGGGCAAGATGAGATAAGCAGGTTTGCGTCTGTGTTAAATAGATCCCCTAATTAGGCGGCGATCACCTGTCGCAGTGCTGCCCCGCCCCCTGTGGGCGTGCCCGTGGGGGGGCCCCCCCCCCCCCGCGCCCCCCCCGC
>JAODKC010000049.1:10862864-10875824 GCA_026777985.1 Mormyrops attenuatus | reverse complement strand
CACATGTAGACTGGTTGGGCAAACTCCCATGAACCCTCCAGGACCCTGCTGAGAGTATAGAGCTGGTCCACTGTTCCTCAGCCAGGGCAAAAACCACACTGCTACTCCTGAATCCGAGGTTCGACAATCTGATGGACCCTCCTCTCCAGGACCCCCGAATAGACCTTACAAGGGAGGCTGAGGTGTGTGATCTCCCTATAGCTGGAGCACACCCTCCGGTCCCCCTTCTTAAACAGGGGGACCACCACCGCAGTCTGCCAGTCCAGAGGCACTGCGTGTCAGATGCGTGTCAACCAGGACAGCCCCGCAGCCTCCTGAGCCTTAAGGAACTCCGGGCGTATCTCATCCACCCCTGGGGCCCAGCCACTGAGGAGCTTTTTAACCACCTTAGTGACCTCCGCCCCAGAGATAGGGGAGTCCACCCTCAAGTCCCCAAACTCTGCTTCCTCGTTGGAAGGCGTGTCGGTGGGATTGAGGAGGTCTTAGAAGTATTCCCTCTACCGACCCAAAACATCCTGAGTTGTGGTCAGCAGCGCCCGATCCCCACCATAAACAGTGTTGATGTTGCACCGCTTCCCCGCCCTGAGGCGCCGGATGGTGGACCAGAATCTCCTCAAACACCCGAGTTTTTGCTTCAGCGACCGCCGAAGCCGCATTCCTCTTGGCCCGCCGATACCTGTCAGCTGCCTCTGGAGTCCCACAGGCCACAAAGGCCCGAAAGGCCTCATTCTTCAGCTTGACGGCATCCCTCACCACTGGTGTCCACTGCTGGCATGGACTTTGGCCTATAAACATAACTTTTGCCTGCATAGATACTTCATATAGAACAGGGGTGTCAAACTCAAGTCCTGGAGGGCCAGAGCCCTGCACATTTTTTGGGTTTTCCCTCATTTAACACACCTGATTCAACTCCTTGCAACTCCTTATGCTAATTGCCACACAGCTCTCAGAACTAAGCTACACAGGGCTCCGGCTCCCCAGGACTGGAGTTTGACACCCCTGATATAGAACAAGACAGACATTCAGTTCAAGCATAACAGTATATTTCTTCAGACTGGATATGAAAATATTATTTTAGTTAAACAGAAATGGTATATTATTTTCTTATATTGATTTTCTGAATCCCTGTTACTCCAAAGGAATATACCATTGTGTTCGATGCCATTTCGAAAGGTGCCTTACAGGTAATGAAACACTCAGCTGTTGATGTAACCCAAAAGACAGATTGGAATAACGTTTTCATTGGAAATATAGATATGTTTCACAATAAAATTAATAGGCAAATTCGATACATCATTGTGGAACACATTGTTCCCGCAAAGATCTCATTTTGGTCATCTGTCTTTGGTAACTTACACTTTAAAAAGCAATGGTAAATACTGGAGAAATACTGCATTACAAATAAAGTAAAAGAGGTTTCATTTAAAATGTTACATAGAATATATCCTGTGATACGTGTTGGAAAGGCTTACGCTAAATATCTGTTATTCCTGCACTTTCTGTGGACTTGAAAAATAAACAATTTTTCATCTGTTTTTTCATTGCATGTATACTAAAATATTTTGGAATGATGTACAAAACTTCACGTCCAGGAAAACCAATCAAACAATTATGCAGTCTGGCACTGATATCTTAATTTATTATGACATCAATACTTTGGGCAATTTTCTTGATGCAACTTATAATTTTTGGTAAATTCCATCTACGTAAATCTAAATGGTCAGATATAGCTCCAGAATTTGTCTAGTTCTTGAATGAAATTAAACAATATTATATTTCTATAAATACAATGCAAAATCAGAGACCAGTTAAGACGTATATCTTTAATCTATACAATGTTACCAATTAGCATCATCATCATTGATTTCTGTGCTACTCTTCTTATTTTGTATAATTGTTCTGTACAACCATTATATGTCATCCCTGCTGTGTATTTTGTTTAGAGTTATGATTTATATTTGTTTTCCAACCCTGGCTGAGTGTTTCCTCTTTTTGTGTTTACTTGTTTATATACTATGGCCTAAATAGACAGTTTGGCCACATTTAACATCAAATGTTCCATTAGAATGTTTGTAAATTAAGATGTAGTCAGTATGGACACACTTTGTGTATGTATGACTTAAATATTATGTTTGTTTTATTAAAGAAGCATTTTTATCTCATAACTTACTGTATTACAGAACACACAAACATCCATTCAATCTCCAGCTGCAACATCTGGGGAGTGAAATTTAACAAAAACATGGAATTGCTGTGGTTCCCCTGAGGAGATGTTTGGGAACTGAAATGATGTTCTTCTAGCCATTCAACAAAATATCAGTGACTTTTTGGAGAACAGAATTACTTGGTATCGGATCAAAAACCCTCCCCTGCAACTAATGTCCTGCATGTTGTGTCAGTGTTTAGTAATACCATTAACTGCTAATGTGTCTCCCTCATAACCACAATACAGAACATATGGCAAGGTTAATAGACATCTGCAACATTTAAATCATGAAGTTTTTAAAGTGTAATAGTGTGAGATTGTTTAACGTACTTCTGCATCTTTAAACGAACTGCTAATGTGCTTGAGATTTGTTGGTTAAAAATATATGATCTGGATGTCATGCTGAACATAAATTCGAAATTTTGTGCTGCCAAAATCCAAGATCAGATCATTTGATTCTCTTTAAAATCTGAGTCTTGGAAATTAGGTTTCTGCTAAGATCTCATAAAAAAAGATGATTTTTTTTGCTGGTAACTCCAAGGAAACCAGTTCCAGTGGACCCTGAATATCACAAAATAAAACCCCAACTTCGACTTAACAGGGTGAGGCATACAATAATGAATAAGCATGGTGTAAGAACAAAAACCAGCCTCGGTTTTGTCACACATTTAATTAGCATATTAATAGAAATGTGATGAACTTCAGCCACTCATATGTAGACCAGTCAAACACGGCTCTGTTGTGAAACAGTGATATTCAAACATGTTTTATGGAATGCATTTTTATAAAACTGGTTGTGTAATATGATTATATTGTAATGTTATGTTATTATATATGATATTGTTTTGACATACACCTGTCATTATGTTTTATTTGATTTTTGTTTTGAAACCACACCACACACGCACAGATAATTCAACTTTTGGCCACTAAAAATAGATGAGGTTACATTCCAGGTTGTCACAGCAAAATAATTAAAAGAAAATGTCAAAAAGAAAGAGTAATATTTTGAATTTTTGGGCAAAACAACAGAGCAATAGGAACCCAAGCAAAACTTTAGAGAAGAAAAAGCAGAGAACAACGCAGAAAGGAGCAGCATTTGTGGATGCTCATGATAATGAGAAGAACTAAGAAAAGGAGCAAGAAAAGTGCATCTGAAAAGTCTGATGTAACTAAAAGGTGCTGATAAACATGTGACAAGACAGTATGTCCTAAATAGCACGTTATCATTCTTTATAAGCTCGGGGACCAGAGTTTACTATTAAAAACTGGAAACATATCCACTCAGCAAGGGCTGTTAGTCACGTTCCTGTTAAAGTGCAGTGCTTACGAGGCCTGGGCCACACAGGCGACTGGCTTTATTAGGATACTGTCCAGAATGAAGCTCTTCTTCACAGAATTTCCAGGCTTGACCAACAATGAACCCAAAGCACAGGGAGTGTCTTATGAGCTGGAGGAGATGGATGTGGAGTCACTCTGCTCAGTTTCTGAAAAGCAGAAGTACAGTCACTGGAAAAATACTGCATATCAAAACTAAAACAGCCAGTAATTTATTACAGCTATGATTTTCTGCATTTTTCAGGTGATAAAAACACCATAATCATATCTCTGCTATAATTAGTATTGCATCTCATTTTCCTGTTTGAAACAAAAGCCAGGTGGAAGATGTCTGACCACAATGATATGAAACAGAGCAACACGTCTGGTATTCAGTCAGCCAAAGCGTTCTCATGTCACACCCCTCCTTGTCTCTCTTCACTGGCTCCCTGAGCTGCCAAACCACGTACGGTCACCAGGCACCCTCTCTACTTTCAAGAAATACCTTAAGATTCATCCGTTCCATGAATTCCTCTACTAACCTTATTGTTCTTTGAATGCACTTATGTTACACTTAGTGGCCCTTGAATATTATTAGGTTATTATTTTCTTAATAGCTATGTGTACACTTGGAAACACAAAGATGAAAGAGTTGAAGCACCTGACATCTCCCAGCCCAGATCCCTACTATACTTCACATTTTTAATGGTAATAATGACATAATATGCCTCAGATTTTATATCTGTTGTCACCTGCACAAAAGGCAAAGAGACATTCACTTTGCTGTTTTGTGTAATGTTATCTAATTCTTGATAGCCAGCATGCTATTGTGCGACATGTACTGAAGTCTGCTGGCTAATACTAGCTCTGAACTCAAATGTGGAAAAGAGACTTTATGGATATTTCACTGGTAGAAAACATAAATCATTGTTAGACCTGCATGGTCTTGGACACAGAATATAAGTACAGTTAATTTCAGGCAACTCAAGACATAAATAATGTTCAATGGTTATTAGAGAGCGAGAGAGAGGAATGTTGATGGAGTGTGAGAGGAGATGACCCACAAAAGGCCCAATAAGGTGACAGGATGGCTGATGACAATAGAACTGTCAGGTTCATCAAGGTCTTTAGCTACAGATGAGTTACTCACTCTGGGCTGCAGTGTATCTTACAGGAGCAGAGGTTTGACATGGATCCGGTGGACCTGGAATGCAATTATACCAAGTGTTTGGTGTAAAGGACCTTTAAAATGGCTTTATCCTGACCTCACCATAAATAACAGATTTTTGGACTCATTCATGGCCAGATTTATACCTTTATACCTCTCCCACTGCCACATCATCAGGGACGCCAGCCAACCAGCTGCACTCCTACCCTCCTGAAAAAGCTACCTGTGCATCATCACCTGCACCCCCCGCTTTAGAATTTCTGAGAAATTCTGTATTCCCCAAAATACATGTTCAAATAAAACTTTAAAAAACCTTTTAGCGCTTCTGGACAAACAAAGGGTATTCTTTTTTAAAAATTCACACAGTATCCTTTATTGCCGTTGAGGATAACTAGTGCCTGCAATCCTGGGAACAACCAGGTTTAGTGACTGATTCAAATTTAAATTTTATTGGTGTCATACACGATCATACATAGTATGACAGGCAGTGAATTGTATTTGCAGTGCCTGACCTATTAGGAATTAAATGGAATAAAAAAAAACAAAATAGAAGAATGAAATGTAAGATAAAATGTGAAGATATAAAATATAAAGATATAAAATATAAACTGTTAAGAATAAAAAACAGAAATACTGTAGAAATTATATGTACAAATCAGAGAAACACCAAGTGAGGTCATGCACTATACAATTACTTTACCTCAATACACCAAACAAGTAAAAAACCAGCACAGCTACATCCAAGATTTAACTAAAGTCCACTCACCGATGTGTCTCCTATAGAGGAAGACGGCTACAACCAGGACAATCAGAACCAGGACAATCACAGCAAGGACTGGGATGAAGATAACACCTGGATGACCTTCTGGTTCTGCTGACACACATCAGAGTCACATGTTATATGCATATCTCCATGCTGATATGCCTGTGTTTCTTCTACCAAACACTCTTGTCGATTCTAAGTCTATGTGGAAGTTGCTGTTTTAAACAGACATACCCAATCCAGAGTCTTCCTTTCTGTCCAGGTGCGTGACAGTACAGGTGTACCGGTACTTCTCCCTGAACTGCTGCTCACTGACACTGAGGCTCTTCCTCATCTGGAATGTTCCATCTCCATTGGGCAGCACCTCCCCGCCTGTCAGATCCTGCTCTGGGACGGGCTGGCCGTCTCTCAGCAGGGTCATGTTGATGTGCTGGGGAAAGAAGCCAGTGGCCAAGCAGCACACCTGTGATCCCCCAGTGCCTGGGTCTCTCTTCTGGATCACCCTGATCCTGGGTCGCTCTGCAGAGAATTTAAAAATGTAAAAAGTAAAATTATCTCCTTCTTCTTCTGCCAGTTTTCAGCTGAATCAAGTGTCATTATTACAGAGTGAGGATATCACAAAGACATACAAAGAGCTACCAGCAGAATGAAAGTCTGCAAATAAAGATGTGAGGGGACAGGTCTGCGCCATGAACCACACCCTAATGCTCTCATCATCCAGACTAACAGACACATCAGAATAAACACTTTGTTTTGGCATCTGACAGGCATTAAAAAGACCTCTGTGCTCTGTACCTCTTCTCATTAACACATTCTTGTCCTGCTGGAGGTATTGCCTTAACACCTTAAGACAAAGAGGCTGGTATACATTTGTGTAAGTCAGTTGTACAGCCTCCATTTTTATCTTGCTCCAGATCAACTCTGGCACCTGCGGGTTGTATCTTTGCCTAAGGATGTCATAAGCCCTTGTCTCCGTGCCCTCATAAGCATCTCTGAGGAAGAACCAGCTCAGGCTGTCACCTTCCAAGTCACATGTTGCCAATCTCTGATAAACATGAATCCCTGTCACAGGTCAAGAAAAAAAGGACATTTTCCCAGTTAGTCTTTCAGCAACTGGCAGCTGCTACGAAGATAGAGCTGAATGAAGAGCATTTAATGCAAATGCAATTTACAGATTTCATGTCTAGATTTGAGTGATTTTGTGATCATTTAGTTAAAAGAAATACATGTGCTAAAGAAAATATTTAGAGATCCATCTTTTTCCGTTGCATAAAAATATCTAACTAATGAACAAAAAATGTGTGATTTAAGTAGAGAACAGCCACTTTACATACGAATTCTAGATCAGGGGCGAGAAACAAGGACCAGAAAGTACTCTGGTTTCTCCTGACAAACTCTGAATTATCTGTTTGGCTAAATGAATCTGAGTAATTAAAAACTGAACATTAGCAGGGGTCAGTCTGTGAGCAGCACAGTGTCTTTGTACCTCTGGGGACATATTAGCTTAGCTTCCCGCTCCCAGGTCTATGTGCATGCAAAGTTTTTTAGGCAATTCTCCTACAGTCCAAAAAACATGTTTCAGTAAGCTGGTATGTCTGTACTGCCCATTGTGTGCCCTGCAATGGACTGTCATCCTATCTAAGCTTCCCTCACAGCCTGAGGTTTCTGAGATAAGCTCAAGGATCACCACAACACTGTATGGAATGTAAGAGTGTGGCAAATGGTGTGATTTTATATCAAGCATCTGTATGAGTAACACTAATATATCAGTTAGAGTGATACAGTCATTTGCATTTGTTCTTGCCGTTTGGTTCAAAAGAAACTCTGGTGGCTCAGTGGGCAGAACTATCACTTTACTTCTCTAGCTCAGTGGGTTTGAATCCCCCTGCCTCTGTGAGTGTCTGGGGATTGCATATTCTCCATGTGTTTTGTGGGCTGACTGGCATCTCAAAATTTCCCATCCAGGGTGTGCCCCAGTGATCCAAGCCAAGACAAGTAGTTGGACGAAAGGGAATGAAAAGTTGACATACCGTTAGTATGATTGAAGTGCTTCATCAAACGATGGCTATCAATTTTCATACCTCTGTGCACATTTTCCACCACAAAATATTTGCTTTCAGTATTCTCAGAGTCAATGTGCTTCCAGTGTCTCCGTGAGACAATCTTTTTAATATTGCTGTCGTAGTACTCAACTGGGACATTGTTGACTGTCAGTACCATTGTAAACTCAGGGAATGGGGTCTCTCCATAGATGAATGTTGCAAAGAGTGACAGTGAATGGGATTCTGTATATATAAAAAGGAAAGACTTTATTGATATTGGCCAGTACAAATTCCTACAACTGACCAAGCATTAATTTCCATCAACAAGCTCTGGTTTAAGATATACAGTGTAGACCAGCATACATGCTGTACTTTCAGTCTCCATAAACCTCTGTGTGTTTCCCATGTTCTCTGAATCTCATTGTAAGCATAATATGTTTTGAATTCCCCACAAATAGCATGTTTGCACTGTATAATATGTTTTGTATAATATGTTCTCTTCAATCTACCACCAATTCATTTATAGACTTTGGCTTTGACCATGATTACAGTTTACACCTTGTTTTTAGCAATTAGGACCACTCTTTCTTTTTCTATAATGTTAGCATGCTCGGGGAGCTGGGTAGCCAACTGACCCTCAGAGGTTTTCTCCCCCCTACTTGGGAGTTATTGGTTACTCTCATCTGTTGTCTGGCTTGTTTTGTTTCATTATTTCTTTCTTTCTTTCTTTTCCCTTTTTCCTGTTTTTGAATTATTCTGTACACTGACAGATTTAGGTATGGGTGACATAAGCAGCCACCCAGAGTGGCATCTTGCTGGGGGTGGCACAGGGAGTCCACACAAAAAATTCAGGTGGGAAAAAGGGGCGGTGTGTGGCTCACTGGGCTAAGCATGTGTGCCTGTAATCAGAAGGTTGCTGGTTCAAACCCAACCTCAGCACATCTGTGGGTCTTTGAACAAGGCCCTTAACCCCCAGCCTCTTGGGTACGCCACCAGGTGGTTGCCCTTCATGGACAAATTACTCTACAAAGAGCAAGTTCAGGGAGGCAAAAAGAGAATTATCAAAATTTTTTATTATTATGACATTTGTGCGATAGGATTTCTATCACTCATGTCACCTTGAGGGTCAATTAACCTTGCTGGACTGGGTGCCCTGATTCTGGTTTGTGAGCTAGGCACCTCACTGGAAGCCTAAGGTAGGGGGAGCAGGAAAATCTATCAAATAGTGCATCCCTAACTCTGTACAGTACTAATGCAATTAGTAAAATCAGTTTTAAATTTATCCTTATTCATTTATATTCTTCCAAAATTCGTGACAAAAATGACACTGCTGAATGTTTTTATTTTTTGGTGGGGGCAGAGGGGGTGGGAGATAAATTCACAGTTTTTGGGGTTGGGGGGTGCTGAAGGTGGGGTTCGCACAGGGTGCCATACAAGCTAGAACCACCACTGATTCTGTATAAATAATGTAGTAATGTATTACAACACACCCATGTAAACCACCTTAGGGTGCCTCTGTTATGAAAGACTCTATATAAATATAAACTGAATTCTTCCCTAGGTGGCATCCAAACCAAACCACGTTCCCTGTATAAGCTGAGTACGTGGTGAAATACTGTCTGACTCTGAATTGTTATTACACAGTAAATAAGTCTGAGGTGCTCTTTGAAGAATGTCTTCTATATGGATGATGTATGCAGACCTCCTGTGTGATGTTATGATGTCAATCAGCTCCAGGGCTGAGTCCTACCTGAAGAGGCACGGTGAGAAGAGCCCAGAATCAGCAACGCCACAGCAGGGAAAACCATGAAGCCTGAGGTGTCTTTGAGTAGGGGCCCCATTTTGAAGGTTTGAGGTTGAAGTATTGTCACAATTCCAGAAAATTGGAAAACCACTAAATATGAAATCAATATTCAAAAACAAAAGCTGCAAGTGGAAAAAACAATGAGCAATGAAACATGATATTGTTTTCTTGTTTGAAGTAGCTTATGGTAAATACTGAAATGTTCACATTTTCTGGGCTCCATAACACTTCAGAGTAGAGCTCTTTCAGGATCCTAGAGTGAATCAGGCTAGCTAATCCTAACCCCAGTTTAATAGTCCAAATTGGATGTCATGGTTTTGTCACTGCAGTTGTGTGCGCATTGTGGTGGTAGAAAAACAGAGGAAACAAAAGGAGGAAAACGGGAGATTGTCACAGTAAGGAAAAATTGTCTCTCCTGGACATGTTTTCCACATGATGTAAATGATGTAAATAACATCTAAATACAGCGCCCTCCACAATTATTGGCACCCCCAAACGGTAACCCACCTTGAATGTTTATTGCTAAAAAGGTCCATTTTTGTTTCGTCAGACCATTGAATTTGGTTCCAGACAAAGTTGTAGTAGTGTTTTGCAAACTCCAGGCACTTATGTTTGTGGTTAACTGAAGAAAAAAGCTTTTGTTCTGGCATACTTTCCAAATAATCTGTTAGCCTGAAGGTGGCGTCTGATGGTAACCCCAAGATTTTGCTTTGTCTTGTAATTCAACCACACTGACCCTTCGGGATCTTATGATCCTCCTCACTGTACGTGGAGGAAAAATAAACCTGGGTCTTCCTCCATGCAGGTTAGGAACAGTTCCGGTTGTTGTCCAGTATTTTATTATTGCCCTAAAATTACAAATGGGCATTTTCAGGTGAGTAGATATTTTTAATACTCATTCCCTGACTTACAGTATGAAGGTCAACAGACTTCTCCCTCATTTGGTTTGTGTGTTCTCTTATCTTTCTCATGTTGATGGATGAGTAAGGGAATCTGGGCCCTGTGTCACCTAATGTTTGTACCCCAGTTAATCTGGAAGTCTAGGATTAAAGCCTGAAGGTTCCTATTCAGTAAAATAAACTAAGAGATGTACAATTTACATGGAAAACATGCTTCAGTTACACTGTGTTCACTATAATTTCCAGGGGTGCCAATAATCGTGGCACATGTGTTTTTACTGAAAATAATAATTTCTTGATGAACGATTTGTTTTACTTTGAATAAATTTATTCCAATGAAAGGTCGGATTTTTCTATTTTTTTCAATGTGAGGTGAAGCTAATTCACTAAAAGGTACATTTTTTTCTAACCCTTTTTAAAAATCTTTACAAGGGGTGCCAATAATTGTGGAGGGTGCTGTATGTATGTATACGTGATAGATATGTACATATAGATGACGTAAAAAATAGATCTAGATAATAATAACATATACAGTTCATAGAAGGCATACTGTATGAGCCCTGCACACACCCCCATCATTGTTTCCAGTGATTATATCACAAAATGCTTTTGATAGTGCACTCTGTGTGGCATTAATGTAGCACCAACAGAGCCAGAATTCAATGGGGGTGCATTTCCCGGCAGGTACCCTGCTGTAAAATGTAGCCTCTCAGGATCTTTCTCTCAGATGATCATATCATTATTTTTTGGATAATACACACAGTGGACCTAAAGTTGTTACCTGAGCAAGCTTCATAGATTCAATTTCAGTGCAGCTAGATTTGAAAGGGGTGCATACCCTTATGCATAAGGATGTACCCCCACCACCCAATGGCATGTTCCTGTCAGTTGATCTTCTCCTAATATGCTAAATGTGTGGGTTGGTAACAGTATTTTACGATAGAATTAAATGGATTTCCTGCCAGGTAAGCCGTCATGAAGACAAATATCTTTTTTGTTTAGGTATTTCAGGTCACTGTGCCAGAACATTCTCTTCATTGTGGAGAAAAATAAATTACTAAATGCGTATAAGAAATCATATTGTATAATTTTCTTTGGTTAATAAAGCCAAGGATTTCCTTAACCTATTTTCTCGTTCACGGCAGGGGCGCAAAATTCGGCACAGCACCTGATTGTCGTAGACATTTCGTACCCCCAGCTCTGCAAACTTTATCGTGAAAAATCGTCCTCTGCAAACTTTACCCGGCATCTTAGTTCTTAGTACTGTACTTGTGTATACCCTTAAAATAATGTTGAATAACGACTTACGAATATTTCAAGTTTCAAACGGCCGTTCGGAACGTATCTCGTTCGTGAGTAGAAGAGCGTCTGTACTATTTTCGTAACGAAAGTGAAAGCACTTGTATTACAGGACACGGCCTGTATTATAAATATGAACCTAACATATGTGTCTAGGTGACAAATACATATCTAATCTAAGCCTATTTTAACAATCTCGTCAGTTACGTGTCAATTTGGCCGCACTTCCTTGTCTCACTTTCTCCACCAACCTGATTGTCCATGCACCTTCATTCTCGAGAATGTGTTCAGACGTAACCCACCAGGATGCCGGTGCTAATTCCTTGTTTTTCGTCAGTTCCCAATGCGCAGATCACAGCGATAAATTCGCATACTGCAGGACGAGGCTGAAGTTGGCTCCTTATTCACCAGCTACTTATTCGCGATTTCGGTTCCACCTTAAATGTCTTCCAGAGTAGCGCTGTGCCGCCAGTAGGTGGCCGTTATCACTCATTTGACCGAAGTGCAGACAGTAGTTCATAAGCATACAAATTACTGAATACATGGCCTCAACTCTTTTATCTCAAAACGTCTAGATAATCTGACATTTGTAGATGAGAGTGAGTGTGCCAAAATGTACTGCAGCATTGTAAAATAATGCTCCTAAACATGGAATCAGTGCATACACTACATCAAGACATTAAGGTATTTTTATATCAGTTTCTGAAGGCCACTCCTCTTTCATTTCAAAACATCTAGATTATTTTGATGAAATTGTACTGTAGCATTTTTTATAATCACCTCCCAAACTTGGCATGCCACTCCATTCTCTCAGTCTGATTGCATAAATCAGCTATTTATAGAGGCCCTTTCTCTTTCATTTCAAAACGTCCCAAAAATCTGCCATGACCATGTTAAAGTAAGTATAACAGAGTCTTCCAAAACTTATTTTGGTTAATTTTTACTTTAGCATTTTTTTATAATCACCCCTAAACCTGGCATGCCACTCCATTCTCTATCGGTCTGCATAAATGGGAAATGGCTAAATGATGCATGCATGCAGCTTCTACAGAACAAGGTCATGAGCACTTTAACAATACCATTTATATTTGTGAGTCAAATATTACAGAGCCTTTACTGCAAATATGTTGAAGTCTTGCCTAATCCACATAAACATGGTGGTTTTTAATAATGTTATTGTCCTATTTAACATAAAATCATCACATTGACTTGTGATTTTTGACATGCAGAATGTTACTAAAACTGGTTAGTGTATAATGATTTGTGCACGCAACATGAATTCTTTGGGCAATATATACAATGGAAATAAAACAAATTCTCAGAGCACTGTAAAAATTCATAATTGCCCAGTATCTCATACTGTACAATGATGTGATACAGTTACAATTTAAGAACATAAGAAATTTACAAACGAGAGGAGGCCATTCGGCCCATCAAGCTCGTTTGGGGAGAACCTAACTAA
>JAODKC010000049.1:10851699-10862764 GCA_026777985.1 Mormyrops attenuatus | reverse complement strand
GGTCAGGATGCCTCCTGGACGCCTCCCTGGTGAGGTGTTCCGGGCATGTCTCACTGGGAGGAGGCCCCGGGGAAGACGCAGGACACGCTGGAGGGACTATGTCTCTCGGCTGGCCTGGGGACGCCTCGGGATCCCCCCGGAAGAGCTGGATGAAGTGGCCGGGGGGAGGGAAGTCTGGGTCTCCCTGCTGAGACTGCTGCTCCCGCGACCCGACCTCGGATGAAGCGGGAGATGATGGATGGATGGATTATTTTCATATGCCTAAAATTTCTATGTACATTTCGTGATGCGACACGTTGTATGGTGATGAACTTCTTTGTTTGTACTGTAAACAAACAATACGCAGTTGCCACTATATGTGAATGGAGATGTCACACGGGGCTGTAGGCACGACCAGAAGGGAAGCACGTGAGTCCAGGAATACTGGTAAACCTCGGGATTTATTGGAGGGATGACACAAACGGGAGTACGGACCACCAGCAACGTTAAGATTTCAATGACAAGACTAGGGAAACATACTCAAACATGGAACTAAATACACAGGACTAATGAAACAAGAAACAGCTGGTAAATACGGGGCAGCATGATCGGGGTGTGACAGGAGAATTTAAAAACCATCACAAACATGTTTATCAATCACTGAAGGGTACCGCTATAACAGAACGTTCTCTCTCTCTATTTTTTTTCTTTTTCAGATATTCGACCTCTGAAGAGATATAATAAAGACATACATCTACAAGTTTTTTTATACAGTCCACAACCGTTCTTGGGCATAATGTACACTTCTTCGTGTTTTGGGTGCTTCTGTACGGCACTTTCAATTGACCCTTTTGGGGGATGTTTGTGTTTGCAGCCTGAAACACAGTTCGCAAACTCGTACAAAAAAATTTCGAACATCTGATTCGTAACCCGATTTGTTTGTGAACAGGACTGTTCGTGAGCCGAGGTACCACTGTACTACATAATCATGAAAAGGAATAATCATTAAAATCATAAAAGTTCTTTTTTCCTGACACAGTAAAAATGTATCAGAAAACCTTGAACTCCTTACTACTATAAAATTTGTAAACAATTTAAGGTAAGAAAAGGCCTGATCTTAATCTAGCTGACTTACGATATGTTATGCACATGCAAATCTCACATCGTCCAACCCTATAATATACTAGTCATTTTCAAATTCAGTACAAAATACCCCGCCTCATCTGATGTATTCGGCACCAGTACCAGATTTTATACCAGTGGAAAACCCAACACCTTGAAGTACCGTACTCCAACTTCATCCCACAGTCCAAAGGCATGCTTGTTGGCTAACTTGCATTGCAAAATTGCCAATAGAGTGTCAGTGTGTGCATATGTGGCCCTGCCTTCCCATCCAGGGTGTGCCCCAGTGATATCCACTGTGCTGTCTGGGATGGATGTTTGGCCTGCCCATGACCCTGCCCAGGATAAGCGGTTGGAACAGGGATAAATGTAAAGGAAATTAAAACAGTGAACATACCATTAGTATGATTGAAGCGCTTCATCAAACTATGAGTCTGACTTTTCATACTTCTGTGCACATTTTCCACCACAAAATATTTGCGGTCAGTATCCTCAACAAAGTCGTTGGCCCTCCAGTGTCTCCGTGAGACAACCTTCTTAATATTGTTGTCGTAGTATTCAACTGGGACATTGTTGACTGTCACTACCAGTGTAAGCTTTGGAAATGGGGTCTCTCCATAGATGAATGTCGCCATGAGTGACAGTGAATGGGATGCTGTACATATACAAAGGAAAGACTGTTTATTGATATTGGCCAGCACAAATTCTTATAACTGGCCAAGCATCACACTACATCAACAAGCTATATTCGCTCAGGTATTTATGTAATACTGTGTAGAGTGTACATACTGCACTGCACAGCCATTGGTTTTGTTTCAACGTTGGTAGGGACCAAATCCACCCTCAACGCCCCATTCTGTGCGTTTCCCATGTTCCCTGAATGTGGTGTATCTCTTTGTTAGCACTATACATGTTTTGTACTCCCTATAAATAATTTGCCTGCACTATACATTGTGATTCCTTGATGATGTTCATGTTGCTCGAGCACCGAGTACACCAAGTAGAATACCATCTGACTCTGAATATTGTGATTATATACAGCAAATTAGCCTGAGGTGCTCTTTAAAGAAAAGCTACTATATGCATGAAATGTGGAAAGCTCCTGTGTGAAGTTCTAATGTCAAACAGCTCCAGAACTGAGTCCTACCTGAAGAGGCACGGTGAGAAGAGCCCAGGATCAGCAACGCCACAGCAGGGAAAATCATGAAGCCTGATGTTTCTTTGAATAGGGGCCCCATTTTGAAGGTTTGGGGGTTAAGTATTGTTACAATTCCAGAAAATTTGGAAACCACTAAATATGAAGTCGATATTCAAATATAAAAACTGTGGGGAAGAAACATTTAGCAATGAAATATGATATCGTTTCCCTGTTTGAGGTAGATCACAGTGCATACTTTAGTGCAGATATTCTCAACCCATGAGTCGTAACCCAATTTTGGTCATGGCAAGTTTTGAAAGGGTCGTGAGGCACCATTGGAAATGTAAGCATTTTAAAACCAGCAAGCCCTTATGCTGATCCACGATCAGATTTCCCTGCCCCAATCATAGAGTTAACCTATATAAATGGGTCTTGGGTCTGCAACTGCTTAGCGCAAAACTAGTGAACACTCTACCAATCCACAAAGCCAACACACACGCTTAATTTCAAATACACTGATACATCCAATCAGATCTGTGAGAAACTGTACTAATTAACGCAAACTGCCCTCCACTGCACTCCATGGCCATAGTGTGAATTAAACCCTATACTTCATATAGGATCGTGACTAGGTTTGCCACCAATGACTTGTGAAAAACCGGGACACTTGGGGGGGGAATTAAACCATTTTTGCAGATAAACTATGCTAATATTTGTAGGACACCCTACTATCCTCTCTTACCTGTATTTGTCCTGACGCAGACACAGTCTCTCTCACTCTGGACTCCTTTGCCAGCCGTTGTCCCTTGCTACATTAAATGCAGATTTTTTGCTTTAACAAGTAAATATACATGATCTAATTATAATCTATTATAAAACCTACTCCTAATATGTCCGAAGGTATACTCCCTTTAGAAATGAAAACATTATTTTAAGTATTATAATAAATTATGAACAACCTTAATGAATTTGGACAACCTGAGGACTGATGACTTTTCACGTTTGGCTTAAGTTATTCAGCTAGCTGGGAAATAATACCCCCCCCACCAAGTCTCTTTGGTTGTGCCGTATATGGCAAGCTGTTTTAACATTCAATCAAGTCACACTCCTATCCATAATTACATTTTAGATATTCACAATAGCTTTTCTCGTAGTCAAAATCGTATTCTTACTAGCCAAAAAGAGCATTGCAGATATCCACAATGGCATTCTTCATATCCACAATTGTCATTTCAGATATCCACATCGTCATTCTTCCTAGGAGAAATTACATCACTTTTGCCATTCATGTCTATTGGGCTTTTAATTTCAGACATCCACAATTATATTTCAGGTATTCAGAATGTTCATTCTGGATATCTGCAATTGAATTCTTACTAGGAAAAACTCCCATTTCAGATATCTCCAGTCCAATTGTTACTAGTCATAATGCATTTCGGATATTCAAAATTACATTTTGGATATCAAAAATCGTGGTATCCTTTCAGATATCTGAAATTAAAATTATGACTAGTAACAATTGAATTGTAGATATCTGAAATGGAAGTTTTTCCTATTAAGAATTCAATTGCAGATATCCAGAATGAACATTCTGGATATCTTAAATATAATTGTGGATATTTGAAACTAAAAGCCAAATTGACATGAATGGCAAAAGTGACGTAATTTCTCCTAGGAAGAATGACGATGTGGATATCTGAAATGACAATTGTGAATAGGAAGAATGCCATTGTGGATATCTGAAATGCTCTTTTTGACTATGAAGAATTGAATTAGAGATATCTGCAATACATATCCAGTCTAGCGATTAAATGTTAAAACGGCTTGCCATCTGCCGTATCCATTCAGAAAAGTTTTCTCTTTTCGCCCCCTCTGAGTTCTACGTTGTGAATCAATTTCCTTTGACGTGGATGCGCGCGGCATGTTGCTAGGTAACAATGCAAGCTTCGTATTTATGCTACCAATCAAATAAAAGTACAGACAACGCCAATCGCCGCTGTTTTTTACCCGTTTAACATAGGATTGGATATAGAAACATGACCCGGAAGAAAAAAAGAAAAGCGGTACAAGGAAACCAAGCGAGGATTTATTTGAAACTACGAAATTCTAAATTAGATGTACACTTTCACAAAAAAACGGGACTATTCGTGTCCCGGGGAAGAATAATAATTTTCCTGGACAGTTGCTCAAAAAAACATAACAATCCCGGGAAAACCGGGACAGGTGGCAAGCCTAGTCGCGACTGATCTGGCATGGTAAAAAATGGGTCGCAGTACAAAAAAAGCTGAGAACCACTGTCTTAGTGCCTACATTTTCTGGGGTCTATAACACTTAAGAGCAAAACTCTTTCAGGACCCTAGAGGTGACTTTCACACAGATTCACTCTCTTGAAACCCAGGTTTTATAAAAACGCACTGAACTTCTGCGCTTCCATTACCTAAGGAAAGTACCCTTAGCTAATGGAACCTGCTGAACCTGTATCTATCAGGCCCCTTAACAATACCCCCCCCCCCCACAGTATACATCTGCATAATGCCTCCAATCAGATCAGAAGCGTATTAGCCATCGGAAAGGTTTAATCTCAAATCATTCATCCTCCACAATAAATAGACTTAAATGATAGTGGGGGGACACAAAACAATCTCCTACGCCGCTAACCCCCAATCACCTTCGAATTTTTTAAACTCACGGATACTTTACTCACTGACAAAAACGCATTTTCCCCTGTGCGATTTCCAGATTCAAATTTAATAATAATCAGCAATATATGTACATCTTTCCAACGGAGTTTTCGCTTGTGTTTTTATAGAGTGGTACCTCGGTTACATCCGCTTTGGAATAAGTCCAACTTGATATACGTCCTTTTTGGACGCGAAAAAGTTTGCTTGGTATACGACCTTTGGAATACAACTCGCGTGCTAGAACTTGTATGGGTCCAAATGAGTCACGACACCGCGCGCTACCTTTGTTTACCTCTCGAGACAAAGCCACGACTGCCCACGAGCGTCAGTACGCCAGTTGCTACCATTCAGTGAACAACCCGCGCTATAACTCTCTTTTCATTTGTTTAATCTAATTGCTTTTGTACTTATGTATTTTACTATTAATCAGTATTTAATATATTTTATACAACACCATCAACGTATAATATGCCAATAACAATAGGATTTTTTCATGGGAACGGATTAATCATTTTCCCTTTATTTCTTATGGGAAAAATTCGTTTGGTATACGTCCAAGGATCTGGAACGGATTACGGACGTATACCGAGGTACCACTGTACATTCGATATTCGACTTCTTAGTATTGTAGCACGGGGGGCGCATGTCCCGGCATGCCCCGCAAGAAAGTGTAAATTGCCCTTGTTGTATTGTTGTTAATGTTAATGGATACATTTCCTTTATTGTTGCGCGTGTGTTTACCCGTGTCTTGTGTGTACCCGGACCGATCCCCGTTTGTAATTAGCTTACGTAAATCTCCCATAGTGTATGCATCTTAAAGTCCGGCTTCTCACAACCATGTGTTTCCTATGTATAATTGGTTCTGTGCTTTTTGGGTGTCTGATGTAGTCCTTTTGAGGACTGCTAATAAAGAGCGAAAATGCAACGAAAATGAAAGCGCATATGGGAAGGGAAACGTCTTAGCCTTGCTTTTGTTGCAATATGTGTATCTAAAGAAACTTTTTCTAATCATCGTATGGTAAATAGACATGACACATCTAACTAGGTCTCAAACACATATCTAACTACCTATGTTAACAACGACCTCAGCTAGCCTATTTTGTCAAATTGGGCAAGGTAAAACAGATTAAATGAGTTGAAATTATAGTTTAATGCTGAAGACGACAGGTGAAGATATATCGGTCTGGAAGCGGCACTTTTTGTATCAGTTTCTCCCCCGACCTGGTTGTCCATGAACCGTCACTCTCGCGTTCAGATGTGACCAACCTGGATGCTGGTGCTGATCCGGGGCTGGCGGGCTTTCTTCGCCGTCAATGAAGCGGGCTTCTCGGTTCCCAATGCGCAGATTCTGCAAGTAAACTGCTTGTATGTCGGAATATGGACATACAGGCCACGCCCTTCGGCAGGTATGGGAGGCAAGTTACGATTACCCTGGACCGCAGAAGGCATCTGATCAAGGCTGGGACATGTAAGGGGATGTGTGCACGATTTCCAGTTCCAGTAAACCACGCCCCTTGACCTCAGTTTTGTAGTAGGTTAACAGCGTCCGTAATATTTTCTTTCAAAAACTCAATTATGGATATGTGGACCTTGAATTATTACTAGTCAAAATGTAATTAGAGATATCTACAATAGGGGTTCTTACTAGTAAAAAATTCATTTTAGAGCTCTATAATATGATATTTTACTAGTAAAAATACAATTCTTACTAGCAAAAATTATCGTTCTTACTACTAAGAATTGCATTGTAGATATCAAATTCATATTTTTACCGGTAAGAATTAAGTTATGACAATTAAGCCTTATACTAATAAAAGACAATTTGACTTGCCATAGATCTGGAGTCATGGTTCGGTGTTAAGCAGGGAAAGGGTAGTATTTTCTCTTATTATGGATTGCATTTTTCACTATTAGGTAAGTTGTAGTGTACTAAAGTCGAAAGGACACAAACCGCAATGTTATTTGTCAGATGCTCAGACACACAGCCTCTTATAATGGGAATAGATTTGGCCTAAGATTTCTTGTGTGAACGTGAGTGCATGAGATTGATGTTGAAAGGGTGAGTGTCCTGCCAGACAAGGCTGTGGGAGATGTGAGAGTGTCCTGGAGTTTTTGTTCAGAGGAGCAGAAGAGGGGGCCCTGGGGGTAAAGGAGTTAGAGTTAAACCTGTTGAAAAACACTGCTACTTTGGAAATTTTGGAGCACATTAGGAAAGGTAATGTGTCTATTCTCAAACTTGTTCTGACAGCTGTTTTTTTCCTCTTCTTTTTATTTGTTATACATATAGTTCTTGGAGCAAGTTTTGGAACAGATACATTATAAAGTTTGCTGGTGACTAGGTCATAATAATAATAATAATAATAATAATAGATACTTTATTGATCCCTGTGGGGAAATTGTCTTTTAGACCTCCCTCAACTTCCTCTTTGTAGAGTAAGTTGTCTGTGAAGGCCAGCCACTTGTTGGGGCACCCAGGGAGCTGGGGGTTAAGGGCCTTGCTTAAGGAGCTGTAGATGTGCCGAGCTTGGGTTTGAACTAGCAACCTTCTGATTACAGGCACACAGGCTGAGCCCACTGAGCTGCACACCGACCCCTAATACTTATACTGGTGGGAGGGGGGAGGACTTGATCATGGTCCAGTATGAACAATAATAAGTGGGTGCAACAATGTCTTTATTTTTTGAGAAAAATGCATTCTTTTAATATGTGCACCAAAAACCACACCATGACTATGTTTTATAGAACTTTTATTGAATTGGTTCAGTCCTTTTATATAGTAGCATGATTTGGGTACCTGAGTCAGGCCAATAAAAGTAGCTTTGGTAGGCTTGTTAGAATGGTCAGTAGTCGCCAGGATGAATCAAACTCAGCTCTCTGACCGTCATGATTGCCAAATCATAAGGAAGCTTTCTGCCACCTTGGATTGTAATGACCACCCCCTACAGAGGGAGTTTGTGTTTCAGGTAGAATATTGCCCTGTCCTGCCTTGTCCCCTTCTATATGACAGTTCCCCGTTTGGCCAACAGGTGTCGCTCCTTAGCTTCTTATATGTTTCTCATGTTCCCCAGATTGAGGCATGCCTTAATGGGCTGAGTGGATGGCTGTGCATCCAGGCTGCCTATTTGTTCTGGGTTTGAGGCTGGTCAGGGCCCTCAACTATGTTTATATATTGACATTTATGTTTAGGCTTCAGTTGGTCATTGTTAAAGTGTAGTTGGGCCTGTGTTGCTCCTTGCTTTAGTTCATTGTTGCCGGCCTGCCTGCTTGTGCTTTAGACTCTTCATGTTTTTTTTTTTTTTTAAGTTCCTTGTTTTTTATGAGCCGTAGTATGGATTGTCTTTTTGTCCTTTCAGCATGCCCGTCCGTACCAGAAGATATGGAGTTCTCACTCACTGGGCTAAAATATTTGACTTATGTGTACTACAGTTAGTAGGGTAAATTTCCATAAATAATGTCACCAAGCACATTTTGCATTCTGCAGCTTGGCTTTTACATTTGCATGAAGTGAACTTATATTGTACTGTAATGTGACGTTGTACTTTTGTTGTATCTGGTGTGCTTTTATGTTGTATTTATGATGGATTATTATTTATGTTTTCCTGGCTGCAACTAAATTTCACTTAGTGGGATAATATTTTGACTTGACTTTTAATCATATTTCATCAATGAAATCTTTCTGACATTACTAAATTAAGGGCCGGTTTCCCGTACAGGGATTAAGCCTAGTCATAGACTAAATGTCATTTTAAACCTGGATTTATTGAAATGGGTTTCTCACACATGGATTAAAATAGTCTCAGACTTGCACTAGTCTTGATTTAAAGAATCTGATTTCTAGAAGTAGGATTAGATCTAATCCAGATGTAAATGAAGTCTTAAATTAAACCTGGTCAGAGGCAGGTTTAACCTCAGATTAAAAGCTGCTTGCCTCAAGGCTCATGTCCACAACAGTAGAAAATGGATTGCCTCGACTATTTCAATAACGATCAGAGACCACCACCAAGACCAGAAAGAAGGTTGCTTAAAGACAGGAGCAACCCACTGAATGATTTTGATGATTTATATTTTCTTGACTGTTTCCGTATGTAGAAGGAAAATGCAACAGAAATAATTGGTTTTCTTCAGCCCAAATTTTCAAGTGACTTAGTCAGGGGCACCCCTATTTCTCCTTCCTTACAAATATTAATTACCTTAAGGTTTTTGGCATGTGGAACTTTCCATCGTGAAACAGTAGATTTGTGTGGTGTATAGGTGAATCAACAGTGTGCAAAATAGTACACAAAGTCTGCAGTGCTATATGTGAACTGAAAAAGGAGTTCATCAAGTTCCCAAATGAACAGGCCACTTACAAGGTAGATTTCTATGAATATGGGACCTTCTTTGGAGTCATTGGTTGTATCAATGGCTGTCACATTCCCATCAAGTGTCCTTCTACAGCAGATGCTGAGGACTTCAGAAATCGTAAAAACTGGTTCTCAATAAATGTACAAGGAGTGTGCACTCCCACTGTGCAGTTCTCCAATATTGTTGCATGTTGGAAAGGGTACAACTCATGACTCAAGGATTTTCCACAACTCCTCTTTGTAAGCTCAGTTTGAAGCGGGACAACACTCTGGAATCCTACTTGGTGACAGTGGGTATGCACAGACAAACTTCCTGTTCACCCCTTATCTCCATTCAGTCAGACCAGAGCAACAGCGCTGTAACCAAGCTCACATGTTCATCAGAGGGCTAACCAGTTTCCAGTGTCTCCGAAATACACTGCGATTTCAACCTAGGAGATGCTGCATTGTTATTATTGCAACAGCAGTGCTTCATAATTTTCTTAAACAGCATGGCTGCCCAGACCCTGATATTGAAGATGATGATGACTGACATGTCCCCATCGCTGAGCTAGCCAAGGACAGAAATGGACTTGCTTACAGAGATGCTTTTGCTTTGCAGCACTTGTCATAAATGTGTCTTGAGTGATACATAAATGATTGGCATAGACAGGTAAAAAATTTCAGAAAGTTATTTAACTGAGGTTTGGTTCCAAAGAAAACTGACACTGCTGCTGCTTCATGTGTCTCTCTCTCTCTTTCATAGACAACTCAAGATAAAGAATTTTCATTTTGACTTCATGTTCTTCTTTTAACTATTGTAATTTATGTTCATGGAGCTCTATGGCAAGTTTCTCATGAATGGTCATCCTTTTCTCCCTTGGCTTGCTGCCTGGATTAGAGACCGCTGGATGCTGACTAATGCTACTGCAGGAGACTAGATGCTGCTGCATGTTGGTGCTGGCTGCTGCTGGATTCATTTGAGCCTCTTGAGTGTTCCCTGTGCCCCCCCAAGTCCTGGGTCAAGATCAGCTCATCTTTGTATGGAAAATCTAGTATATGATTTGAGTTCAACAATTAAGGTCATTACATCATTTTTGTTACAAGACATGACTTGCATTTAATTATGTTGGATGGGATAGCACATGCAAAATGAGATGTGTTCTATGAAATGAGACTTGGAAAGATTCCTCACCTGAACTGTCCAAATGGTCATCATCTGGAATACCTTCCAGGGGTTGCTGACCTTCAATAATCCCAGCCAACTATTCCCCCAACTCCTCTGTCTCTGGTGGAACTGGGAGTCCCCCACCTGTCTTGAAACACTCTTGACACGTAGCAGCGGTTGTTTTTTCAGGTTTATTTTTATGTTTTTCCACAGGACCTTTACAAGATAACATACACTTTGAATTGGAAGTTCTATATAATATTGTTTTTTAAATTTCATGAATGAAAACATCTATAATTGACTGATTTGTAAGATTGGGGCAACAATAAATCTTACCCGAACTTCTTGGAGTGTCCGTTTAGTTACTTTTTCATTTGAGTTGAATTCATTCAATATGGAAATCCATTCTTGTTTTCTGTACCTGAATCATGCTGCTTGTTTTCAGTTACAGGGCAGTTTGATACAATTTGTCTGAAAAGGGTCTTCTCAAATTCACTGAAGTTTTTTGAGCGCTTTCTTTTGCCTTTATCCATTTTTGGTTAAGTGTAGTGACGTGTGCATGGCACTCGGCATGTCACCGCTACGTGCGCATGGCACTGGCAGCTGCCACTCCACATGTCACCGCTATGTGCGCATGGCACTCGACATGTCACCG
>JAODKC010000049.1:10821097-10851599 GCA_026777985.1 Mormyrops attenuatus | reverse complement strand
AATGTAAGTGAACGAATATGAAGTCCATTTAAACTGTGGTACCTTAAATCCGACAAGTTACCCTGATAAGCCAGTAATCCTGCTTTGTAGTATAGGCCACAGGACTCTGGACTGGTCATTTCATCACCTCAATATTCTCATCTTTGAGAAACTGCTCTACCCATTTTGCATTGTGTATTCCTACTTCAAGGCTTCAAACTACACATCTTTATTTTCACACTGCTAAGTCAACCGGCATAAAGTAGCTGAACAGAATAAGAGAATGGGCACACATGCTGGAGGGGATAGAGCCCTTTGCAGCTATAACAGCTGCCACTTTTCTGGGAAGGCTTTCCACAAGGTCTTGGAGTGTGTCTGTGGGAATCTTTGCCCATTCATTCAGAAGGGCAAATACTGAATCTGGAAAAGTGCCAGTTCAACATGAACAGATTTTCATGGGAAATTTCAATATCAGAGAAATGCATCAGACTGACTGAGAAGAGACTGTGAACTACACCAGAGGCAAGGGAGCCGCAGAATTCCGTGGAGGTGAGGAGCCTCCGTGGGATTGTGGGTTATAGTAGCAGATTCACCTTACAAATTTGGACCAGAACAGAAAAAAGCTTTCAATGCACTCAAAACAAAGTTAGCCAGAGCTACAACTTTAGCATACTTTTACAGAGAAGCACCAACACACGTTATAGTAAATGCAAGTCCCGTTGGGCTGGCTCAGTGCTGGTATAAATGCAAAAGGGTGTTAAAGTTCCTGTATGCTATGTGAGCCATAGCCTAACTGACTTTTATAGGGAATACTCTCAGAGAGAAACACTGGGTCTGGTTTGGGTCTGTGAGAGGCTGCATCCAGACCTCTATGGGAGGAAATTTGACCTAGTCACAGACCATAAACCATGAGAAGCAATCTAAGGTCACCGACCTAATCTATGCACGCAGATAGGGCAGTGGGTTCTGAGGCAACAATCGTATGAATTAAAGGTGGTTCACATTGCAGGAAAAAAACATGCCTGATCTGCTATCATGACTGCTGATAAAAATGAACAAAAAATCACTTTAAAAAATAGTATGCCTAGGCAAACCTGCTCATTAATACACCTGGGTATCAACCACCCTTGTTCCTGATGGACTCCTTACCATGCTGCATCGAGGGCTGGTACAAGAGGAGTAAGAGGGTTTAGCAGAGAGCCCATTTCCAGTTGCCGTCTCACAGCAAACGTTGGGAATGCCAGGCTGATCACCACTGCCGCCCTGCCCCAGTGCTGTATCCCAAAATAAAATCCATTTTTATGTGGATAAAAAATGACTTACCCTTCCAAACTTTACTGAATTCTTCACACACTTTTGGTGTGGAGTCTTGGAGTCTTTTCAGTTTAACACAGCACATAATATTTCCCATTTGATGTAAATTAAACTTGCGTTTGGACAAGTTCTCCTCTGTCCACACAACATGCTCCTCAGCAAAGGGCTAGTCTAGCCTTTTTACTGTACTTGCTGATGAGTGGCTTGGTCACTGTGGAGTGGGCTTACAATCCATATTGTTCCATATGACAAGACCCAGTCAAGAGAAATTCTTGACCTGTCCAGAACTCATTTGGTGGGAAATTCCAGCTGTAGTGTTGAATCAATTCCCCACAGACACTCTGCATATTATCCAGTTCTCTCACACGCGCGTCTTACGTGGCGACCAGCCTTTTTTCATGACTAAAATGTCTTAATTTCTTTGTACAGCTTCGATATTCAAGAAATAACATTCTTGGCATGACTAACTTCCCTTCCAGTGGCTGAGAGGGTCATCCCATCAGCCTTCATCAGAACAACCTGATGACTCAGGGTTTCAATCTCCTTGGAGAGGCCTGCCATCTTTCAAAATGCATACCAATGCTGCTAAATACAACCCCAAATCAGAAACAGTTGGGATGGTATGGGGAAAAAAATGCTGTGATTCTGCAATTTGCTTTTATTTTATTTCATTGCCGACAGTATAAACCCAAGATATTTCCTGTTTTGTCTGGTCAACTACATTTCATTTTTTAATATACATCCATTCCTGCATTTTAGCCCAGCAACACTAAAATTTCTTTAGACACAATTAAAGCATACTTTTCACCTTTTATTTCCCCCAGTTCAGACAGGAGCAGGAGTTGTTGCCCAAATAAACAGTGCGCCGGCAGTGGTCATTATTGTATAATGAAAATGAACGATGCCCAGCAACGTATTTATGGAGTTTAATAATAACAGTAACATAATCGCAAAAAACAGGGTAGGAAGGTATGTTTTAGTGCGGTCTCATTGCTTATATATAGAGTATCTCACAAAAGTGAGTACACCCCTCACATTCTTGTAAATATTTAAATATATCTTTTCATGGGACAACACTGAAGATATGACACTTTGATACAATGTAAAGTAAATTTGTGTAAATTTGCTGTCCCCTCAAAATAACTAAACACACAGCCATTAACGTCAAAACTGCTGGCAACAAAAGTGAGTACACCCCTAAGTGAATATGTCCAAATTGTGCCCAATTAGCCATTTTCCCTACCCGGTGTCATGTGACTCGTTAGTCCAACACTCTGAGCTGCAGCACGGTGGCCAAGACCATGCAGCAGTTTAACAGGACAGGTTCCACTCAGAACAGGCCTCGCCATGGTCGACCAAAGATGTTGAGTGCACGTGCTCAGGGTCAAATCCAGTGGTTGTCTTTTGAAAATAGACGTCTGAGTGCTGCCAGCATTGCTGTAGAGGTTGAAGGGGTGGGGGGTCAGCCTGTCAGTGCGCTACCATACGCCGCACACTGCATCAAATTGTTCTGCATGGCTGTCATCTCAGAAGGAAGTCTCTTCTAAAGATGATGCACAGGAAAGCGGGCAAACAGTTTGCTGAAGACAAACAGACTAAGGACATGGATTACTGGAACCATGTCCTGTGGTCTGATGAGACCAAGATAAACTTATTTGGTTCAGAGGGTGTTGAGCGTATGTGGCGGTAACCAGGTGAGGAGTACAAAGACAAGTGTGTCTTGCCTACAGTCAAGCATGGTGCTGGGAGTGTCATGGTTTGGGGCTGCATGAGTGCTGCCGGCACTGGGGAGCGCAGTTCATTGAGGGAACCATGAATACCAACATGTACTGTGACATATTGAAGCAAAGCATGATCCCCTCCCATCGGAAACTGGGCTGCAGAGCAGTATTCCAACATGATAATGACCCCAAGCACACCTCCAAGATGACCACTGCCTTGCTAAAGAAACTGAGGGTAAAAGGCTCCAGACCTAAACCCTACTGAGCATCTGTGGGGCATCCTCAAACAGAGGGTGCAAGAGCGAAAGGTCTCTAACATCCACCAGCTTCGTGATGTCGTCATGGAGGAGTGGAAGAGGATTCCATTGGCAACCTGTGAAGCTCTAATGAACTCTTAACTAGAGTTAAGGCAGTGCTGGAAAATAATGGTGGCCATACAAAAAACAGTTTGGGCACAGTTTGGACATTTTCACTTTCACTTTGCAATTTCACTTTGCTCTCACTTTTGTTGCCAGCGGTTTAGACATTGATGTCTGTGTGTTTAGGTTTTTTCAGGGGACAGCAAATTTACACTGTTATACAAGCTGTATACTGACTACTTTACATTGTATCAAAGTGTCATATCTTCAGTGTTGTCCCATGAAAAGATATAATAAAATATTTACAAGTATGTGAGGGGTGTACTCACTTTTGTGAGATACTGTATATAGGGGAATTGCCATTGCTGTTTGGGAAAGGAACTTAAACGGTAACCAGTTTACAAGCATGTTTACTTTGCGAGGGTTTAGCTGTGTATTTGGTGGGTGTGTTTGTCACAGAGCTGCAAGAAAAAAAGCATTTTTTGTGTGTTTGCTTTTTAATCCAAAAACACAGTTCGACTCGGTGAAGACAGAATTGGTTATAACTAACAATGAAAACTCTTTGCACACACATTTTCAACTATATCAATATACTTGGAAAGAAACTGATAAGGAAAAAAAATGTAATGATATCGATTATCTGCCCAACTCAAAAAAGAAAATGAAAGCAAATGTCAACCAAAGAAAGTGAAATCCCTGACATTTAAGGCATTTTAGGATGTTTGGTCACCCTAGCATAACAAAAAACCCTAATGCAGCCTCTGCTTGAAACATACATCTTGGAGCCCTTCTTTTTGCTGCTGATGTATGGCATGATTGACTGTGTACATCACTGACTGTAAGTCTGGCTTAGTCATGAAGGAACCGAGTGAAAAATGTCATAGTTAGTCAGTTAAGTACAGCTTATGTACTTAACGCCGGAAGTGGAACAGCTGGCTGACTCATAATGTGGAAGACAGTGTGCATACGGGGGATTGTATGATTCAACAATTGAATATATCGCAGGGTGGGAAGACAATAAATGCAACATCCAAAATAGTGTATCACCTAGCATTTTGGCAGGGTAATTGCTAAGCGACACAGACACATCTGTGCACACCTGTGCTCGCAATGGCAAAGGCAGCAGAATTTGCTTATACAGCAATGAAGGGTGCTGTACAGATGTTACAATGCTGAGTAAATACTGTAGCTCAAACTTGGCAACATTGTTCATAAACTGCAAGCCATTTTATTCACCACGGTAGTTCTCGCCCTTCATCCCGGTCGGTGTTTACGTCCCACCCCAGGCCAGCTTGAATGATGCATTGCAATTTGCAAACCTTAACCAACCAGATAACCATCCTGGGAAAAAACACATGGAATCACTTTTCATAATCCTTGTGGACTTTAACGGAGCCAAATTAAACCACACACTACCAAAATATAGACTGCATACTAATTGTCCCACAACATACTGGACCACTGCTGCACAATTCTTAGAAGCATATCATTCAGTTCCCCGCGCAGCCTTGGGGCACTCCGACCACTGCCTGGTTCATCTTATTCCAACCTACAAGCACAAACTAAAGTCTGTACAAACCTGTACCCTTACCTGTGGTAAAAACAGTGAAGAGGCAAAGCAGGAAATGTAAGTCTGTAGACTATTGATTGCACTGATTGGAGTGTTTTTGAAGCTGCATCTGGCCGAACTGACTGAGACTATGACTTCTTAAATCAGCTTTTGTGAAGATATGCGTATGCCAGCCAAGACCTTCTGCACATACTGTACTACAATAATAAGCCATGGTTTACAGCCAGACTAAGACAACTTTTTCGGACAAAGGAGGATGCTTACAAAAGAGGGGATATAGCCTTATACAACCAGACCAGAAACTCACTGACAAAGGAGATCAAAGTGGCTAAAAGAAGCTACACTGAAAAGCTGGAAAATAGCTTTTCATCCAATGATCATGCATCAGTGTGGAGAGGTCTGCAAGACATCACAAATTACAGAATACCACCCCCACTGCAGAGAAAAACAAATTTCTGGCCGATGACCTGAATATCTTCTACTGTAGGTTTGAAAGGCAGGAACTAAATGGCAGTTTTCCACTGCCACCAAGAACTGAGTCATACAGTGAACTGGCAGTTTTGCATTATAAAGTATGCAAGCCAAACCTAAGCCATAAGCACTCAGACATAACCCTGCTTACTAGCAAGGCCGAAAGTGTGACCAAACCAAGCTGGTTGCGTCACCACCATCTAACTGGTCAAAATGCATGGAGATACTGATGTTCTGCACATGGATAATCTGAAGGAAAAAGGGTATAGTCTATATATTATTCATTATTAGTACTATCACACATTGCGATGTATTGATGGATTCCCGAAAGCTCAGAACTTTTCAACCTCCTATTAAAAAAGTATTATAGAACAGCTGAACGGAATGGATTATAATGCAAATTTATGCAAGGAAATGCTAATTCTGCTAGTGATTGATACTTACATAACACAGCAATTCACACATGTGTGCTAGTAGATCTTAGCACACAGTAAAAATAAATAAATGAATAATAATCCATCCATCACTGTAACTGCTTAATCCCAACTGGGGTTGCAACTGGGACCGGAGCCTATCGTGGGAACAAGGGGCACAGGCAGGAACCAACCCTGGGCAGTTGCCAACACACCGCAGGGTACAGACACACACACACAATTTAGACATGCCAATCAGACTACCCTGCATGCTTTTGGACTGTGAGAGGAAACTCACGCAAACACAGGGAGAGCATGTGAACTCCACACAGAAAGGACTGAATACAGGACCTTCTTGCTGTAAGGCAGCACTGTGTCACTGTGCTGCCCTAATAATAACCTTCAGGTTTCTGGGAACCATCATTTCCCAAGACCTGAAGTAGGAGACCAATATCAGCTTCATCCTCCAAAACGCCCAGCAGAGGATGTACTTTCTGTGGGAATTGAGGAAGTACAGCCTGCTACAGGACTGCTCAGAAACTTCTATACACCCATCACCACCTGGTTTGGAGCAACACGAAGCAGGACATGAACAGACTGCAGTGAATAGTAGGAACAGCAGAAGAAAATCACTGGTGTTCCTCGGCCCCCCCTCCAGGACTTGTACTCTTCAAGAACCAGAAAACGGGGAGGGAAAATCATTACAGATTCCGCACAACCTGGACACAACCTTTTCCAGCTCCTCCCCTCCAGCAGACGTTACAGGACCCTGTATGTCAAAACTACGAGACAGAAGCGGTTTACAGTATTTCCTTATACCATCACGCTCATAGCTGATAGCCGGCCAATATCATCTGCTATGCCACAGCTACTCATCTTTACATCCTGCCTCACATCCACAAATACTGTATTGTACAATCTCATTCCCATAGGTAATGGTCGTTGTTGCTGTTAGAAGTTTATGTATATCCCTTGTCTTGTATTTAATCTGTATATATATCTTATACAGTTCACTGTCTGTATATTGTCTAACTTGAGAAACACCATTAACTGGAATTAAATTTCTTAAGTGAGTTTTGTCCACCATTTCACTGGGGATAGCAGGGGTTTCAGTTTCTGGAGTTTTCTGTTGTTTACACTGCCAAACAAGAAACTCGTCCATTTTCTGCTTAAGCACAATGACTAGGTAATTAAAGTTCGAAATGGCGGACTCATTCTCATACAACTTACCAATTAGCTTAGGGGAAAAAAAAAAATCTATTCATTCATTTTCAGTAAGTACAACACAAAATCATTGTTTATCAACTATCATCAAAACGATTTATCATATCAAAGTTTTCATAATGAAATATTAGGGTTGCTTTGAAGTTGCTAGGCTGAATCTTAGGGTTTCTATAGCTACTCCAAGCTACCACCTAGCACTGCCCCTGCACAGCAGAGCAAGGTTGTTGGCATCCATCCATCCATTTCATCCACTCCAAGCAACCAATACAAGACTTTATTCATCCACTTGTGCACCAAGGTTTCATGAATGTACAATGAGACATGAGAAGTGTAGCAAATAGCGGCTAGTATACAAGAACACCAAACACTCCTGGCACTAGGACAGTCCACAGGAAAACTCTTAAGTGCATATGATTTCCTTGCACTTGTAAAATTTCCAAAACATCTGATAAATGTACAAATGCCAAAGGGTAGTACAGATCAAAAATAAATTGACTGGTAAATCAGACAGATTAACACTGGTACCTATAGCAGTTGAGCACTGTTTGTGCATGGAGCAAACACACACTGAGGTCCTGTTTAGGGAAGAAGGGCCATATACAGCACTCGGGTATTAAAAGTAATGAGATCAGAGACACAGTTTCTCACATTTATCCCTTATGTTTGTTGCTTTATACTTTATTTTTGGCAGCATTTGCCTTAGAATATTTCACTGTGTCAATAAATACAATGGCGCTGTCATAATGGGACATAGAGGAGACACAGTATTAGAGTCCAAAATTTTATTTGAAAAAAAGTCAGCTTTGTAAAACCATACCGTCTTTTGACACAAGATGAATTATTCCATTAAAAATACATATTATATATTCAGCTTAGTATCTTTAAATCAAACACAAACTTAAATCACTGACAAACAGAATAAATATGTACAATTAATTTCAAAAGCACAGAGAGCGCGTAATAGGAACAATTTTCACAATTTTAAGGCATCAGGATTTATCAAAACCAAGGAGACGAAAAACCATGAATACAGGTGTCAGTATGTGCAGGAATGTTGTATAAACACAGACATTCTGGTAGGTTTGAATATTCTGGGTTCTCTCATCCACCTGTGTGGTTATGTAAACGCAACAGGGCACGTCAAACTTGTTTTTGGAATAACAGGAGGATCTCGCTCTGCTAAATCACCGACCTTCAATCAATGTCCATAAAATGTTTATCCATTAAATGAACACTGGTGGTGCCTCTTTTACTGAGCAATTCCCATATAAATTCCCATACGTTAGGTTCAAGTCTCAGCCTAATAGAAGCATTACGAGATGAATTCCCTTTGGATTAGCTTCGCTTGGTGTGGTAATCGTGATCAAGCTCGTGATCAGTCATTGACTGACTGAAAATTTAACAGTAAAGACCTCAGAAGTAAAGCCAGTAAATTTGTGACCTACTAGGACTGGACTGTCCCATAACATACTTAATGCTAGCCAGCTTCTCACCCTCCTTTAGTATAGATTTTCGTGTGTGTGTGTATGTGCGCGCGCGTGCCTCCCTCCCAGCATATCACCACGGCAGTCGTGTGAAACCCCCCAACAAACAGGAACTGCCACTGAACAGAGGACAGCGTGGAGATGCCACACACCAAGCAACCGCCACCTACAGTTTTCAAGACTTACCAAACAAATGTGAATAAATAGGCCAATTAGTAGAAAAACATACAAAACTTTCCTTGTGTTAAGTTCATTCTAACCAATGTATCTGAAGCGGTGATATATTGGCCTGAGAATGGGCTTCATGCGAGGACCATTACATCTCAAAGCAACATTCCAGTGCCGACAAGCAGGATGGGGAACCAAGATGTTACACACAAATTTGTAATGTCTTCTGTAGAAGGCTGAGTGCCTTCTGCATTGTTCTCAACACACTTAATGCTTAACTTCACATCCCAGGGCCTCAGAGTCTGAGAAATCAGTACCATGTGGTGAGTTCTCAGCATAGTGATGCCTATTGGCAATGCACAGGAAATACCAGGCGTGACTATGCTAGGCACTGCCCACCTGTCACAGAACAGGAAATCCAAAAACATATTTGAACTTTTACGTGGAATTAAAAAAATACAATGCAGTGTTTCCAAAGCCATTTAACACCACAGCATCTATGAAATACCCAAGAGAGCAGAGGGTGTCCAGGGGAAGCTGTGCTGGTCCTGACCTAGCAGCTGCTGTTCTGTAGGTGGGGTTCGATCAGGGTGGAGGGGAGACTGGATATGCTGAAGAAGCCGTCCTCAGTGTCATCCTCAGAGCTCAGGGTCGAGTCCAGGGTGGGCCGGCGCAACTGCTGGGCCTTCCGTCTGAAAGCAGATGACACCGTGTGTTCAGCGCGCACACGTTTGTATTCACATCCTTATAGGGACTCAATTTCTTAATCGTTTTATTTCTCATTCCCTAATCCCAGCTTTGACATCCTTAACCCACACCCAGCCCTACCCTTAACGATAAATAATCAAACCAAATACAAGAGCTTTGATCTGTTTGGTTTTTTGATTGGTTACAGATTTTTATAAAATCGTTATCCTTTTAGGGGACCGGAAAAATATGCCCGCACAAGGTAAAAATGTACAGGTTTTTAAATGATGCTATGGGGAAATTTGGCCCCCACAATGCAATAATTACAAAAGCGCCACACTCAATGCACACCACGCATACACACACCGACAGCTCCCTTTCAAGGCCTTGAAACATTAGAGCAAACTCCCTCTCTTCCTGGGCCTGCAGGCAGAATGATACTGACCTAAGCTCCGCCTCCAGGGCAGACACACGGGCCTGCAGCACCTCCTTCTGTTCCAGGTGCTCCTCTGCATCCCTTAAAGCCTTCCTGCGCAGCCCTTCAAGACGCTCCACCTCACCCTCACTCTCATCAACCTGCCGCTTCAGTGCTTTCACACGTAGAGCCATCTGCAGGGAGCCAGTGGGAGCAGAGTATGAGAGAGTCTGCATATGTGTGCGTGTATATCATGCAAATGTTCAGGGGCCTTTAGTACTGTTCAAGGCGCAGTGGCATTACATGTAACTGCAGTCAAACACATGGATACACCATGAAAAGGCTGCACTGCATCGCCCTGGTCTCACTCGCCAGGCCGCTAACAGCCGCCTGAGCCATGTGAGGCCCTGATCTCATGGCACACTTTCACCTGCTCCCTCTGCTCGGCGTGCCGGTTCCTCTCCTCATCCAAGGTGATGTTCACCTCCTTCAGCCTCCTCTCCAAGCGGCGCTGTGCTGCCTGTATGCTGCTCTTCTCCCTAACAGCAACCGTTTTGATTGGTCAGGATGCTTGATTAGAACTTAAAGAAAACTCCCCACAAATACATATTAACAAGCATACAGTAGGAGTCCATGTGACCGAGAAAGGGAGCTCCAGCACCTTTCCTCACTGTGCAGCCTGTCCTCCAGCTCCTGGATCCTGCTTTCTAGCTGGGAAACCCCAGAGGTGGGGCGTGGTTGGTCTCTCAGCTCCTCCACTTGAGCTTTCAGGTCCTTCAGCTGAGGCACATGCAAGAGTGGTCTCCATACCACAACACACTCGTAAACACTGGCAGCAGTCCTCTCAAAACCATCATCTGCCATGAAGATCTTACGCAAATGACACCTGGCCGTTTAAGTCACTTAAAAATGAAATTGATTTAAGTGGGAAAAGTGGACAGGAGCTGCAGTGATACTGAGGATTACAGCTCTGACGTGCAAGTCCGGTGAGTAAAGTAGGAAAGCTGATGGTTTGCACCTGTCTATCCAAAGCTCCCTTGTCTAGTTCCAGGTCTTGCTTGGAAGATCTCTCCTGCATCAGCTCCAACCGCAACTGCTCCACCTGAGTTTAAGGGGTTGGGCACATGAGACACAGGGAACAGGCCCGAGGCTCCTTCCCTTGCGAAGAGTGGGCAGAGCCCAGGTACCCACCTGGTCACGGCTGCGGGTTACTCGCTCGCCGAGCAGCTCCACGCTGCTCTTCTCCTCATCAAGCTCCAGCTCCAGGGTCTTCACCTTGTCCTGCAACACAGGCAGCCAGGCCATCATTGAGACACCGCCATGCTTAAACCCTACAGGTGCGTAGATTTAATCATGTATGCAATGCCATGAATTTTGCTAATCATGCTACGCATACAAGATGATTTGGTAAAATGTGGGACTCTCAGAATTTACTGCAGACTAGTGTTGCATGGAATATTGGTACTGAAAAGGTACCATGGTACTGAACATGATACTAATTTAGCGCCAGTACTAATTACAGTGTTACAGACATCACCAACACTAACCATCTAATCAGAACCATGAACTCAATGTGTATGAACCACCACCGAAACTCAATTATACCCTGTGTCAGAACTGCACACATCATGCTATATGCTAAAATATCAGTTAGTTAATTGTGATCTCCCTAGCTTCAAGTCAATTTATGCAAGGTATCTTATTGCAAGAACTTATAGAAAACAGACTACGTTAGCGTCATACTAGTATGTATGTTTTAATCATACTCTGTTTTAAGCAGTTAGATAATCAAGCATAATGTGCTGCTCAGGGAGATTTTTATGTTAGTGAGCAGATAAACAGAAGAAACTGCTGTAACTTTTATGGGCACTTATATTATCCGTTTGCCATTTCTTTTTTGCAGTGGAAAGTAATAGTGAGTTTAATTCCATTTTACTTAGTGTTATTCCATTCTTCTACACTCAGTGACAAAAGTTAAGCACCCAGACAGAATGGTAGAAATGAAATGAACTTTCACCACGTGCAGTGTCATGTAACTGTATTGCAATAATTATAATATCAGGTCAAAATGGACAACAGAGTTGGCAGTATGGGCACACTGCTGATCCCATGCCAGTAGGGTGTGTCACCTGCCCCCCCCCCCCAAGCCTGGGTACATGCGCGATATAGTGAGGAAGTCATACAGCTGTTGTATCCTCTCCTGTGGCTGTTGTAACTGGCCCTCGAGATCCTGCAGACGGGCACTGGGGTCTGAGTTGATGTCCGAGCTAATCTCACACGTTTGATTGGGGAAACATCAGGGGACCTGGCTGGCCACGGGAGGACCTAAACATGACGCAGTCAGTCCATAGACACACGTGCCGTGTGTGGATGGGCATTGTCTTGTTGAAAGACTGTACCAGGTTGCTGTCTCAGGAGGGGTAAGACATGCGGACACAGGATGTCACTGATGGAACACTGTGCTGTCAGGGTTCCCTGAATCATGACCAGAGATGACCTGAAGTCATACCCTATGGCTCCCCACACCATGATGCCAGAAGTAACACCGGTGTGTCTCTCCACAACATTGGCAGGATTGGTCCTCTCTTTTCGGCGCTACCATACGCACACACGACAGTCACCTGTGGTAATGCAGAACCGAGATTCATCACTGAACATGGAATGCCACTCGTCATCAGTCCATGCCTCCCGGTTACGGAACCACTCCAAACTCAGCCATCTCTGCGCTGGTGTTAACGGCAGCCTATGAATGGGATGGTGATCCCGTAGTCCTGCTGAAACAGTGTGGGTGTTTTAGAGAGTCCAATACCTGTGTGTCCGGAAGGCAGGTGCAGATGTTATGGGGTTCTGTAATGCTTGCACAATTTGATGATCCTCCCTTGGTGTGGTCCATCTTGGGCGACTAGAAGCTTCACAATGTGTGTGGGTGCCCTCATGTGCCCATTGGTTCCAGCATCAGGTGACTGACATCTGCCACATACCCCACATGTTGGGCAGTTGTACGATACGACCACCTGGCCTCAGGCAAACCCACAATGCGACACCTATTAATATCCGTCAATTGCTCATAAAGCTGTCTAATGTGTCTACGGGGTATCCTCTGGGTCTGGTGAAAAGACATGCCAGCTCCTTGCAAATTGAATTTACATGTCCATCATTGGTCTGCACGTGTACCAAATTACATCCAAATTGGACCATTACTTCTGCATGCTTTTGTAGTTTCATTTCATTGGCCTGTATGTTAGTTGGTTCTCTGTCTTTGGTTTTATCTTGATATGTGAAGCACTTTGAGCTGCAGTCCTTGTATGAAGTGCTATATAACATTATTATTATTTATTATTAGTATCATTATTATCATTATGATTATCATTATTATGATTATTATTATTATCATTATTGCCAGAGTAGCACCCTCTCAAAATCCATATAGCAAATCATATCTGTACTGACCCTCCTCTCCGCCCAGCCCCTAATGCTCCCCTTACACACTCTTTTCACAATGCAGTTTTGAAGGAGGAAAAAAAATAATAATAATGATGCGATCTGAACAGCATACTCAATCCGTTCCTTTCGGGTTTGGTTCATGTATATAGTGTACGCATGTATGTGCGCATGCATGTGCCAATCACATCATCAACGTCATGTATGTGTTCCGTACCCGGGCACGGTTAGTGAGCACACTGTATCCATACTGCGCCCGAGTCCGACTAACCGTGCTCTAGGACACTTCGCCAAGCAGGGCAGGGCATGGTTGTGTACTGCACCTGGGCATGGTACAGCGCTATCACACTAGTCAAAAGAACTGTACTTGGGACCTGCTTGGAGTCCATTCTTGAGCACAGTATGGATCGGCTAGTGTGAGTGCACCTACGTGACACTGCTTCAAATTTTGGTGCCCCAGATCATCGCCTATATGATGTTCCTGGAACTTTGAAAAAGACCCAAATACTTTATAAAAACGGTTAGTCTGTTAACAAGATGAAGTGATTTCCCACAGCTGTCATTACCTTCCTTTGCTGCCACCTAGTGCTGCTGCTTCAATATTTGGACAATTTGTCTCCAAATTAAATCAAGTGTAGATCTTCTTACATTTTGTGAAGTGGAAATAAAATCCATTACTTTGAGTTATTGTGCTAGCAAGTGTCTAAGACTGGACTCAACCGTGTATTCCCCAACTGGGAAAAACAAATATTAAAAAACTGTCTTCATTCTCTACATCAAGCTGAACAGACTGAAGCTTTCAAGTGCAAAATAGGGCAGGGACAACTTCATACACAAGATCCTGGCTACTGATAGACAATGTTATTCATCAATAATATTCCAAATCACACTCAGCGGAGAGAGCGTGTAAACGTTCCAACCTCCACCCCCCTCACCTCTAGGCCTCTCACTTCCCTGGCCCTCTCAGACAGGGAGGCCCTCTCTGCATCCAGCTCCTCCTCCAGATGTTTGAGGCGGTTGCTGAGAAGCTGTTTATCCAGCAGGGCACTGTCCCTCTCCTCACTGCACACCAGAAGCTCCTTCTTCAGGCGAGACACCTGGAGAACCCAGAGGACACTTAATGGTTCTCTGAGATTACAGAAAACATCACACTCTAGGAGGTACTTAAACCCAGGTCTGAGAAGGGCTGAGTCTCCCTCAGCCCCGACGCATGTGACTGATCCAAATATACTGAAACTCAATGCATCCTTCCTTGTAGGAGCCGAACTGGTTGTGGGAAATCTCAAAGCTCACACAGGGACCTGTAAGCATACCACTGCTTCCTGGTTAAAGAAACTGGAATTGCCCAGGTAGCACAGCCCTCTTCCCCACCTCCTCCTGCAGGCTCCTCAGGGAGGCCTGCGCCCGCTGCTGCTCGGCCAGCCGCTCCTTGGCCTGCCGCTGGGCCTCCAGCTGCTCCCGGCGCGAGCGCTCTCGCAGCTCTTCCAGCTGCACTTGCAGGCCCTGCACGCCCTGCCTGGAGTCCATACTCAGCTGCTCCATCTGGGGGGGGGGGGGGGCCACCATGATCTGCATGCTGTGAGTGTTAATAGATGCGTCCTCACAGGGATACCAGTTCGTAGGGTTGTAGGGAGGCAGACATACCTCCTTGTTGAGTTTCTCAAGCGCTCGGTCTAGGAGCCTCTTCTGCTCTTCCAGGTCCCCCTTGCCCCGGCGCAGTGCCTCCCTCTCACGTTCACGCTCCTCCAGCCGACGGTTCAGCTCCTCACGCTCCTGGCTCAGCCGCACTGCCCCACGCCGCACCTCCTCCAGCTGGGTCCGCAGGCTCTGGTTCTGCTCCTCCAGGGCCTGCTCAGCCTCTGAGTTCAAGCACACACTAGACTGGAGCTGCGTCTGGGGCCAGATGCCAGTGACCCAGTGTGCCAGAGCGAGAGAGAGAGAGTGAGTGCATGTGCAAGTGCTCTCACAACCCAAAAGACCCACAAAGTCACCTGCCGAAAGACCCCAGGGCTTCACTTTTAACTTCTATAGTTTCAGGTCCATAAACAGGGGCAGTTTGCAAGGACGGCACATCACCTCACCTCCAGGCGGCTGAGCCGCTCCCTGAGCCGGCTGTTGGTCTCCTCCACTGCTTGCTGCGTCTCCTTCTGGGCAAGCAGCTCCTTCTGTGCGGCACCCAGCTGCTCCCTGTGGGCCTGCAGCTCCCGCTCGCTCTCCGCCAGGCTGTCCTTCAGGCGGCCCGTCTCCATGCGCACGGCACCCAGCTCCTGCAGCTCCGGGGGCTAGCCCACAAATACCAAAAGGAAGACAGTGAGATGAGACCTCAAAAACGCAGCCTCAGAGGCTTCCTGTGGCCATACTGAGGTCATACCTGCTTAATCCTCTCCAGAGCTTTTGCCAGCTCCTTTTTGTCCCGCTGTGATTGGTCCCTCAGCCTGTCCATCTCAGCCCTCATTTCAGACTGGTCAGCTTCCACCTTTGTACAATTTGTCTTCAATGAGACGAGCTCTGCTGTAGTCTTCTCCAGATCTTGCTGCTTCTTCTCCATCTCCAGGTGGGCCTGCTTGAGGCTGGCCTGCAGGTCCTGAGACAGGGAGCCCAGGGTGGAACATGGAGAATCATGAGAATGAACAAGATCAACATCTCAGCTTCTCAGGGCTGTCCTGCAGAGTCAAGACAAGCTGACCTGATAAAACAGCTAGAGCCGAGAGAGTGACTATTACTCAATGCTACAAACACCACTGCTGGCTCACACACCTCTTCGTTTTGCAATGTTGTTCCAAAATTTGTTAGAATACTTTCTTCTTGGGTAAACTAGGTGAAATGGACATAAAACTAAGTGTGAGTAAATAGGGGGTGAGAGCGTGCAGTGTGGAATGCAGCTGTATGCACCCCTGCCTATACAGATAGGCCTGTATACATGGGGCTTTTGAGCCCATTCGCTTTTGCATGCTATTACACTGCACATGGATGTCAGTTAGTGTCATGCTGGTGTGTACATTACCGAGTTCTGCGTTTGCATGCTTGGCCCTGGAATATGTTTCTTCATGGCCACTAGTCTGTCTTGCAGGTCCTTCAGCTCCTCCTCAAACTCATCCTTCTCCAGTTGAGCCCTCATGAGCCTAGATATCACCAGCACACAGTGAACACCGTTCACCCATTCACCACTGCACTAAGCCCAGGCACTCACACTGGTTACCTTTATGTCTTCACTTCTTATTACCGATAATCTGAGGGGCGCAAACTTAACTGTACAGGTACTGTGGGAGGGTGTAAAAAAAGTATGAAAAAAAGCAAAAAATGCAAGCTAGAGGCGTGTGGCAGAGCGACAGTCTCAGTACTTGGCCTGTACAGACAGCACAGATATTGATAAGCAGAGTTCACCCAGGTAGTGAACCCAAGTGATGTAAAAAATGATAAAAAAAAGAATAATAAATAAATAAATCCCAGAAACATACTAGCATGATAAATATGACACATCAGTGTGTTGGATGTAACCATGGCAGCTACTCACTCTTGTTTGGTGCCAAGCAGTTCATCCCTGGTGGAGTCAAACTGCGCCCTCCAGTGGTCAGTCTCATCTCTGCAGGCATCTAGCTGCTGCTGCAGGGACAGCACTGTGGCGTTCACCCGCTCACGCTCGGCCTCGATGTTCAGCTGTGACTGGGGGGGGGGGGGGGGGTCAGTAAGGAAAGTCAAGGGTGCTTTGAATAGAAATTTAAGCAGCAGAACACCCCGGAAGTGCACTGGGACTTGCCTCCGTTCCCACAGGCTGACACACACACACGCATGCATGCACAGTGGTCAATGGGTGCCTGAGGCTGCCGCACGTGTCCGTATGTGGGCATGTACCTGTGTGACCTCCTCCATGCTTCTCCTCAGCTTCTCCACGTCCCGGCTGTACTCTTCCCTCAGGGCCTCCATCTCCTGGTCATGCGTGGATACCTCATCCTTCAGCACCCCCTTCAGGGCGGTCAGTTCACGCTCGCGCTGCCGCAGGGTCTCTTCCTGACGCTGACGCAGGGCCACCGCCTCCGCCAGCTCTGTCTGCAGCAACAGCACATCCTGGGGATGCAGGGAAAAGGCAGCACCTTGCATCGCTAGACAAAAGTCACTTACCGATGCGGAATGAAACAGTCCTCTGATGCCGATTTCAGGTCATGCAGGAATCCATCTCTCCCATTCCCATCCACGTTTAAAAAGTTTTACCTGCTATGTTATACTAATGTAACGAAAGGCTCTCCTCATGTTTTTTGGTAATGATTCAAGTTTATGATTTAAGGATTCTAAAGTATAAGCTTGTTTACAGATGCTGCATGAATAGTTATGTCGTAGAGTTTAGCACAACCCAGTTACATAAATTCACAGTCATTTGGGAGACGTGGGACTGGGAGTGCACCACACTAGCAGAGCTTTAGTTCCTGCATCCCCATGAGCCACAGGCACTATCCAGCCCCATGAGGAAACTGCTTGGTGACCAGCCACCCACCCCAGAACCTCCCACACCCATGCACCCCCCCCCCCCCCCCAACAGACAACCAGTTTGTGGGCTTTAAGCTCCCTGGTCTCAGTAGAAGCTGCGATCTCCCCACTTTACATATTCAAAGTATCACGTTAGCATGGGAGCGGCAGTGGAACATGGCCAAGCGTGCACATGTGTGTGTGCTTATGTACCGTTTTCAGTGAGTCCGTCTGAGTCGTTCCCTCAGACAGCTGCCGCAGCTCCTCCTGCAGCTGGGCACGCTGGTCCTCCAGGACGCGTGCGCGAGCCTCAGCCTCTTCCCTGTCCATCCGCAGCTGAGTCAGCCTGGGGGCGGCAGGGCACCTTTAGCATCCCTCTGTCACATGGTCACACAGAACTCCTCCCCCCACCCCAGGCCTCCCGCCCCTCACTCAGTTTGGGCTTCCTGGAGCTCAGCCTTCATCTTGTCCAGCTGCTCCTGCAGTCGCAAGTTCTTCTCCAGAAAGTCCTCCAGCTCTGCCTTGAGGAACTGATCACCACCACTCTTCTGGCTCTGCCGTGCATGAGAACTCCAATCAGACCTCTTACAGTGGAACACTTCTTCATAGTAAGATGGGTAAGAATAAGATATCGTCCTGCATCAACCAGTGCACTGGATGAGGCAGAGACCAGCTACAGTCATGCAAATATACTGCCCACTTCCTAGTTACAGGCACACTGCAGTATACCCCAGCACAGCACACTGTCCTCTTTCTCATGGAGAAGGCCCATCTCCATTTCCGTTCTTCCTGGTAGTGCAGGACCCCAACTCCATGGGTTTTAGCCTGAACTACTTGAACAGGAAGACTATTCCATACTCTAACTACACGCTGTGTAAAGTGTTTTCGCAAATTCAGTTTAAAATGTTCTCCTGCTAATTTCCACCTATGGCCATGAGTTCTAGTATTTAAACTAATATTGAAGTAGCCATTTGGCTGAACAGCATCCAGACCGGTTAGAATCTTATATATCTGGATCATGTCCCCCCTTAATCTCCTTTGCACGAGGCTGAACAGATTCAGCTCAGCTAACCTCTCCGCACAAGACATTCCTCTAAGATGAGAAATCATTCTTGTAGCCCTACGTTGCACCCTTTCCAAGGCAGCAATGTCCTTTTTAAGATATGGTGACCAAACCTGCACACAATATTCTAGGTGGGGTCTTACCAAGGAATTGTATAATCGTAGCATCACTTCCCTTGACTTAAACACCACACACCTAGAGATGTAACCTTTTTAATTGCTTCCCCACCTGGTAAGAGTGGGACATGGAAGCATCAACATAGACACAGAGGTCTTTCTCATAATCAGCTACGTTTATTTCAGTGGAACCCATAAAATATCTGTACTTTATATTTCTGCTTCCTGCGTGGATTACCTTACATTTATCTACATTAAAATTTCATCTGCCAGATATCAGCCCAGTTGTTAATTAAATCAAGATCCCATTGTAGCCTCTGTGCTGCTAATTTAGTATCTGCTACACCACCCACCTTGGTGTCATCTGCAAATTTAACCAGCTTACTGTATGTATTGGTGTCAATATCATTAATGTAAATTAGGAACAGTAGTGGTCCTAAAACTGAACCCTGCGGTACTCTACTATGAACACAGGCCCACTGGGACATTGTGCCTCTAATAACTACCCGTTGCTTCCTGTCTGTTAACCAGGTTTCGATCCAAGCTGCTACAGTTCCAAAAACCACTGCAGCTTTGAGCTTAAGCAAGATCCATTTGTGGGGGACATCATCAAAGGCCTTCTGGAAATCGAAGTAGACCACGTCACTGTGATCAATTTCTCTTGTAGCTTCCTCAAAGAACTCAAGTAAATTAGCTACCTCTCCTAAATCCATGTTGGATATTCCTCAGAATGTTATTTGAATCCAGGTAATCTACCATTTCCCTTGGATTATAGCTTCCATTACTTTTCCAGTTATGCAAGTTAAACTGATTGGCCTATAGTTTGCTGGATTACTTCTATCCCCTTTTTTTAATATGGGTGTTATATTAGCATGCTTCCAATCAGAAGGTACCACACCAGTAGATAAGGATTTCTGAAACAGTAAAGTTAAAGGTTGGCTAATAATATCCTTCATCTCTTTTAAAACTATAGGTAAGACGACATCAGGGCCCTGCAATTTATTTATTTTGAGCTTAGCTAGGCTTCGTACCACATCAGCCTCAGTTATACATATATTGGTCATAGACGACGCTGTATTTGCACTAAATGGTGGCAAGTTACTCGTGTCCTCTACTGTGATCACCAGTGTTAAATAATCATTAAACACTTTTACTATATCAATTTCATCTACAATTATAAAACCCTTACTATCCTGCAGATTAGTGATTTCAGCTTTTAGAGCTCTTTTGGAGTTAAAGATTTGGAAGAAACTTTTACTGTCATCCTTAGCCTCCAATGCAATCTTCCTTTCTACATTCCTCTTAGCGAGTCTGTTATTTTTTAACTCAACATGTAGACTTAGATACTCCGGCTTTATTTTGAAATTGTTACTTAATTTCCAATTGTGGAACAGAGCCCTTTTCCTCCCAATTTTATTCTTAATTTCTGTAGTAAATCACCTTGGCTGCAGTTTCCTAGAGTTAGTTTTGCTGGAAACAGGTATGAAGCCCTCTTGCACTTGCAACAATGTGCTTTTAAAAAATTTCCATGCCTCCTCAACAGTTTTGCTGTTTAACTCCATCCAGTTTAATGGAATGAGACTGAAACTAGAAACTGTAAAGTTAGCCTTCCTAACATTGTATATTTTTGTTCTGGACTCTTCGGACACTAAAATTAACCTCAAATTTAATCATGTTATGATCACTACCGTCCAGTGGTTCTAGAACCTCTAATCTTCCAATCCTATGCTGGTTGTTAGAAAAACAAGATCAAGAAGGGCTTCTCCCCTGGTAGGGCTATTAAACTCTGTAAAAAAAAAAAAAAAAAAACAATCCTGTACCAATTCCACTATCTCAAGTTCAGTTACAGAAGAGCCGGAGACTATGTCCCACTGTATCCCAGGTACATTAAAATCACCCATAACCACCACATCATTTTTATTACTCATAATCCTGATATCATCATATAACATTCTGCTTTCCTCTGCAGCTACATTAGGGACTCTATAACAAACACCGACAGTTAGGCAATTTGAGTTTTTAGCATCTAGTTTTACCCAAACAGATTCTGTACTTTTATTTATATCATTGAGCTCCCTTGCCTGCAAGTTTTCTTTTACGTATACTGCAACACCACCTCCCTCCTTACCTATCCGGTCTCTACAGAACAACATGTAACCATCCATATTATATTCTTCTCCATCGTCACTCATCCATGTTTCTGTTATTCCTATAATGTCATAAGTGTCTGATGAAATTAAAGCCTCTAAATCATGAATTTTGTTTCTAATACTCCTAGCGTTTAAGTACACACTGCAAAGGGTAGGCCTTTTACAGTCCCCACTTTTAATAGTAATTGTGGCTTTTCGTCTCCCCCCACCTATATTCATAACTAACCTGCTTGCTCCCCCAAGTCCCTGGTTTAAACATTCCTCAAATACTCTACACGTATGCCTCCCCAATACACCGGTCCCCCTCTGGTTCAGATGCAACCTATCCAGCTTGAACAGGTCCCATCTGTTCCAGAAGGTCCTCCAGTGCCCCATAAACCCCTCTTTCCTACACCACCCTTTTAGCCACGCATTTAATCTCCTTATCTCAGCTAACTTAGCCTGGCTTGCACATGGCACGGGAAGTATTCCAGAGAATACCACCGTGGATGTTCTGCTTCTAAGCTTATCCGCAACTTCTATAAATTTATCCTGCAGAACAGCCCTCCTGCCCTTTCCTATGTCATTGGTGCCAACATGCACCACGACCACTGGATCCACCCCGGCTGGGGCCAAAAGCCTGTGCACACGATTCGGAAGGTCCCCTACCTGGGCACCAGGCAGGCAAGACACCGTACGGTACCCTCTATCACAGGTGTACACAACTGTCTACACCTCTAATAATTGAATCCTCTACTACCATAACCTCCCTCTTCCTCGGGGGCAGGGGGCTCCTCAGTGCCCAAGGACCCTCCTGCCTCCACAGTCTCTTCCAGCTCTAAAGCTGGAAGTGCCTGAAAGCGGTTAGACACCATCACTCAAGGTGATACTGCCTCTGTAAGCTGTGTACACCTTTTTCTACGTCTATGCCCTATGTTCACCCAGCTCTCTTGACCTATCTGTTCTTCATTCTCCACCCTCCACACTTGTGGCGTACACACCGCCTCCCTAAAAGGCTTATTAACGCTCTCCTTTACCTCATTGTTGTGTTGGATGAGAGCCAGTTGCTGCTCTAGGTCACGAACCTTGACCATGAGTGAGTCCATTAACTTACATCGCTCGCAGATGAAGTCCGACTGGACGCAAACATCCAGAAGGGCAAACATCTTGCAAACACAACACTGAGTTGGCCCCATAATTAACTAGCTCACTATGACCCCGTCCTTTACTCCCAGTCCAGTATATTTATATAGGCTATTTAACCTTTACTTGATTTAATTAACGTATAGTTAATATAATAAAGTGCCGAGTACAATAAAATACACTTTGTATGACATGGGCTAAACGTTCAGTTTTCTACATGCAAGTGTCCTAGAGGCATTGAAATAAAGGTGCTTCGAGCAGGAACATGCGGATGTCAAAACATACCTTTGGGCTCACCGTCTTTTCAAAAAGAAAGGCGACTTTGCGCTTGAGGGATGCATCATTTTCATTGGTCCTGAGAGAGAGAACAAGGACAAGCTAAGCTGGAAGCAACCATTGTTGACAGAAAAATTAAGTCACTGTGCCACTGACATTTTAACACAAACTTAAAGACTAAGTTAAGACATAGATAAGAGGCATCTTCTTAACAATACTTAATGAATGTGCTTGGTCACGCGTGGGATCATGCCTGGGGAGGACGCCAGGGCTGACTGCTGTGCGTTTTGCCAAGGTGCAGCTTATCATACAGGCTAACTATCAATGTGAAGCAAGCATCAGAAACAGGCTTCAGTTTACCCTTCTTTTAAGATATTATAGATGGCTTGTTTCCGTTGGTCCTCCTCACTGTTCATCTCTGCACTTTGTCCCTGGTCCCTCAGGAGGTCAGGGGTGGCCTTCATGCAAAACAAGGTCAAAGGTCATGCAGAGTAGAAATTTAAGCAACACCACAGGTATTCTACACCCACTGCTCACCTGCATCTCACTTGCAACCGGCTGTACTTGTTTGGACTCAGGTCTGTTTGGAGACCAGCAGGCAGGCCTAGAAGAGGCGGCTTTTGACCTGGAGAGGGAGCCAGAGCTCCTCCCCAGGCTGCTGACAGAGGAGGCAGAGGAGGAGGAAGGCAGGGAACCGTATGGATTTGGAGCAGGAAGAGACACTGAGCAGGACAAGGAGGCATCCGACTCACTGCTGCTAGAGACCAGGCCGGAAGGAGACTTGCGGCTCTCCAGAAGGCTCTGCTCTCCAGTGCGCCACCTAGTGCTGTTGCTACGGCAACCACCATCAAACTTACTGATGAGCCTGTCGACAGGACTGATGGAGTTTGTGTCGACAGCTGGGGTGGGGTCTTCCAAAAAGTGGACCGGAGGTGGTGGTTCTGGGAAGGAATCTGCCAGCAGAGGATGGCTCCCACTCTTTTCACTGTCCTCTCTATTGTACTTCTGCTCTGCCTCCACCACAGCCCCCCCACTCAGGTTCCCGCTGCTTCCAGAGCGGCCATCCCCTGGGGGCCTGCTCAGTGGGACGCCCTGGACCTCCCCCTCCAGCAGGGAGTCCTGAGAGTGGCCTCGACGCAGGAGCTGGCCCTCCCCTTTTGACATGTATGGGTTCAGGGTCTCCTCCTCTACCCCGGGGCTCAGGGGCGGGGCCTTCAGCTGGACCCCATATGAGTCTGCCCTCTCGCCCTCCTTCAGGACCACGTAGGGCTGTCCGGACACCCCCTGCACTCTGACGGCAACCCCGTACTTAGAGGTTGCGCTGCTGGGACTGTTGCCCTTGCTCCTGCCTCCCTGATACACCCCTCCAGTTTCGTGCAGGTCCTTGATGAAGCGGATCTGGACACCATAGTCCAGCGGTGCCTTCCTGTCTGCAGAGAGAGAGCTCATGCCTGCACAGGGCGTCCAGGCAGAAGAGGACCTGCAGGATGACAACAGGAAAATGGCCCATTTATAACCTGATAAAAGGAAATTAAGCATCCAGAAGCTAGGAAGTCAATTAATAAATAATAAATAAATAAAACATAGTGTGCAGAGGGCGACATGGCACACTCTGTCAGGAGACTGAACTTCACTCCAATCAAGAGGGGGTCACTACAGGTGCACATTATGAGGAGCACATCGACCTTACACTGCATTTACATCTGGAAGCAGGACTCTGCAGCAGCACACTAAAATGTCTTTACAGCTCAGTAGCATCTGTCTCAGATACAAACAAAACATAAAATAAAATAACTGAGCAAACAGCCCATAGCAGTACTGATCTTCCAGGCTCTTTCTGACCAACTAACCGGCCCACCTCCCATCACACCTGCGAGAATGAGCACCCAGCAAGCCGTCACTCAACCTGTGTGGGCAGGGGCTGCAGTGTGAAGCTTTCACTCAAAGCCCGCAGCCAACTCCTTAAGCAGAGACTCCAGCACAAGTTCCTGCTGCTCGTCTGCAATTCCTCTGATCCCAGGGCACCAACTATTACTGCACATAGGCCTCTCTCTCTCTCACACTCTCTCTCCCTCGCTCCCTGAAGGGGCACTTTCGGCAGCAGGGTTACAGGCAGCAAGAAAGATTTCCTTGTTCCATTTTACTTCCTCATTTTTTGTGTATCCAGTGTAGGAATGTAACATGGGCTCTTTGAAGATAAAGGGCACCACAGTGAAACTGGAGACACATGGGTGTAGCAGCTCAGGTACACCATTCTCTATTGGGGGGGGGAAATCGGCACTGAACATTACTGATAACCACAGGAGAGGGTCACCTCAGGTACACCACACTGCAGGGGGGTGGTGGTTGTACTGAATACTGTAGCTACTCTTACCAGCCAATCTGTGTCACCTACCTGATTTGTACATCAGACATCTGCAGATGCATTTTTGAGCCTGTGTGCACCGGATTTATGGCACTCTGTGATCCATCATGCCATTTTACTGTAGGTGATATGGTTTACCGTGACAAACTACAGTGATCAATTTCTTGTTTAGCGAGAATGGGTGTTTGGCTGATTGAAAAAAATAAATAAATTCAGATCTCTTTGCTCGTCGTTTTTAAGTGTTCACTCTGATTTCAGAACTCACTCATCATATATTTCCAGTTCTTGGATCAACACCATTACGTAAATATCCCATATCTGAAATATTAGTGTACATTTCCACTGGTTTAAATTATAGCTTTCATTCACTCTGAACTGAAATATGAAGTCTGGCATATATTGCATTTGTTGCAGCCATATCTCTTTCACTCCAAATCGCTGGAATCAGGGAAAAAAGTTTCAGCAAAAAAATGCATTGACAAATGTTTTAAATGGTTTGTTTTTATTATTAGGCTTATTAAATTTAATTTAGCATGACGACTGTTAGATTATTAATATATTTAGCTCATTAGCGATATGTTGAAAAGATTACAAATCATATTTAGCTCAATTTTCATTCACATGTTTTATTAGATTAAAAATGCATATTTAGCTTGAAAGCAACCTGTCTTATAGATTAAATAACTAATAAATAAGAAAGATCCTGCTCCTTTTCTCCTCCTATTTTCTTTCGTTCAAACAGGAGTTGTACAGTTTTGTTAATTTTCAAAAGGGACAATTTTTATACATGCTTCCATTTTTAAAAATGGTTTCAAGCTTCAGCTATAATAAAGTGCTGTTCAACCAAAATAATCCTCGTTTTCATTCCTTTAAGGGTCCTTGTAACAGAGAATAATTGATTAAATATCCTACACTATGATACCATGATATTTCCTGAGATTATCGTACGATCAGTATGTCAGGCCGTTGGAACCCTAATGCCATTGGTATATGAGACTTGACGGAAGCTATAGTCTAAAAACCTTGTAATGGCCAAAACTTAGCTAGCTCCAAAGCCAGCTCTCCCCAAGGCCCGGGGACACTGGAGCAGGGACCCATTCCAGCAGGCAGTGCATGTTCAATAAAGGCCCACAGTTCATTACCCACTGCTGCTCTGGGTAAATCATTGACTACAAGCAACATGTTTGCTTAGTAGAGTTTACTTTATAGCTGGCTGTTCTACACTAGTGCCCCACAGGCACTGGACACAACCCAGCTACCAGCAGGCCATGGGGGGTGAGGGACCTCACCCAAAGAGAGCAGAACAGACCCGACCCTCGCTTACATTCATCATCACTCTATCACAAGGGGTAAACAGTAACACCAACACTCTACAACATCCATGTCTCAAGGTAAAGAGTCATTTTGCTGCAAAATTTTCATGTTACAACTTGCATATTTCACACATAAGCATCCAGCTATAGCCAAGTACATCCTTCCATTCATTTCCACTCCCACTTGTTCTATGCAGAGTCATGGGGTCTAGAACCTATCCTGGATATTACAGGCACAAGGTAGGGAACATCCCAAGATGGGGCACCAACCCATCACAGGGCACAAGGCAGGGAACAACCCAGGATGGGGTACCAACCCATCACAGGCCACACTCACACCAGTTACTCACACCTACAGAAAATTTGGCAAACTAATTCTGATGCTTAAATTTGAACAGCATTTTACAAAATGTTTTGCGCACACAAACAGCTGGCCAGACTTGGGTAGTGTCCGCATTTAATTTGTTTACTAGGTCATGACAAGTCCACCAGTTTGAGATCAAAATCAAATGTTTCACCTTTTAATTTCAAATGAAGGTTTAGTGATGGATTGAGCTGCTGTTGGGGTAGCAGCCTACACGTGGTTCTTCGAGTATTTCAGAAAGACGCAGGGGGGATGGTCTCAGAGTCTGCATTAATCATTAGTATACTACTATACTTTTCTATTTAACCATAAATGCCAGACATTCAAGCTTTTCTTCATACCTACGATCTCTTTCCTCAGCATAGTATATTAGGTCATGTTAAAATGTGCATTTAACTCTTGTGTAGGTTTAACTATATGGAGAGATTACAAATGGGCCAATTCTGGACATAGCAGGCAATGAAATGAGAAGGGAATTTTAGATAGGGGAGGCAAGTCTCAAGATGGAAGTGAATCCTGAAGAAAGGAAGCAAGCAAGCACAACACCAGCAGCAGAAGCGAGTAACAGCTGAGAACTTTCTATGAAGGGCCTTCATATTTCTGGAGGTATTTTGCTGCATATCATTCAGTGTGTGTATGACCGCCAGCAGCCATGGGGGGGGGGGGGGGGCATTCCTGATCCTATTGTCGACATGATGCAGAGCAGAAAATAAGGGCAGCTATGCTAGGAACTCACTCTCACCATACCAACCTGGCTGCATGCTCCACCTCCGAGTCTGTGTCATGGTACATGAGCTCTCGGTATAACTGGTTCAGCTATTTGACCTTCATAAACAGTGCGATCGTTTAGTGGAATTTCTGCCGCAAGGGAGGAATGTTTACATAAAACACCAAAGAAAGATGAACGATTAAAATCATAGATTAAATGACCAGAGCAGGAAGCCTTGCCAAGTAATTAAGAACATTAGAAACCACCTAAATTGTTAACTAGCCTGACACTCGCTCACAGTACATCAGGGGCACCCCACAGAAGTCTTTCACGTTTATGTGCAAAAGCCCTAAACAGCAGCAGTGTGGTCAGAAGACTGGAACTCCTGCATGCAGAGGAAGACTAGAAAAACTAGAACTCCCATCTGTAACGCGAGAATGTTTGTTGGAATTCGAGACAAGCTGGTTTATTCAGGCAAGAGCCATCCCTATAGACAGCCCGGCCTGGTATAGCATTGCAAACCTGCACCCTCACCAGCTGTTGCCGCTAACCTGCTGCTGATGCCCCCTTCCCCATCATTAACCTATTGGTGTTGTTGCTGGCGCCACTAGTGCTACCAAGCTACAGCTATCACCAAGTTTCTGTGGTGCGATGCTAACTTGTTAATGCAGTCAACCTGCTGTGATTCCAGTCGTCATAAACGCAGTAACCTACCCTCTCGTGTGGCTGCCCATGAGGTTGCATAAAGGTCTGCTCTCCCCAAACCTCAGGATCTATGATCCATGATGGTTAAACTTCAAACGGCACAAAAAAGACTTTTAATAAATAAGAGAAAATATTGAAAGGGGTATTCATTAATCTTCTACTTCTCCAATTCTGAAAGGTTAAAGCACGACAACAGAACAAGCTGAAAGGCTGGGACCTTAGACCAGGGTGTGGCGCTTAGGGTAAGCGAGCTCTATCCACACCGCCCTAACCTCATTTCTCTGAGTCCCCATGCAAAGGCATTTTCAGGCCTTGTCCCTCTCCTGAACCAACTGAAACTCTCACATGAGGACTGATTATAAAAGCACCCAAAGTCCATGCACTGGTCCTAAGTGGAAAGTAATGCCAACCAAAGATGACTTCCCATAATCATTCATGATTAATCAGTAAATAGCAGATTAATCCCATACCTCTGTGTTGAAATTGAAACTAAGCTCATACTAAAAATCTACATTATAGGAAGGGTACCACTTATAATCCCCCCCAAAAAAATGCCATCAGGCAAACCACTAAATGGCAAGTTCCCCTCAACAATCTGACTCCTTAATGGGGAGAAAAATGGAAATTTATATATATATGAAAAAACGTTACTGGTTATACATTTGTATGTGTTTTTCAAAGATGTACTTTCAGATGAACTTGAGACAGTCATACCTACAAGATCATGTTAAAATCAGAGAACAATGCACTAAAACCAGTAAAAGACTTGTATTGTCCCTTGAGCTGGAATTTTGTAATTATCAGTTAACAGATAGAGATACTTTATTAATTCCGAAGGAAATGTCCAGTAGCTCAAAAACACAATGACAGACACAGAATACACACAATAATAGAATAAAGCAGAAGAATTACTAATTACTATGGCCATTACACCACATTAAATCATCATCTTGCAACTTAGACCACCTGCAGTTAATAGACAATCAGCTACTTCAGTTTAATCAATAAAACAATGATTAAAAGTACAGGATATTAAGTAACTTTACGTAAGAACCGACCCGACGCAAGGTGCTGGATACATTTATAAACTGGGAAAAGTTCCGTAACTTTGAGGTTACACAAGTTTCTGATTTTCAAGACTAAGTCGTGAATACGGACTCCGTAGATACACAACTATTAAAAATGTTCCAAGTGCTAAAGCAGAGTTGATGATCATCCTTTATGCTGTTTGCGAACCCTGGAACATCGGAAAATGACATGTTTGTGTCCGTAAGTAATAACATATCGCGCTCGGCATTAAAGTATAGCGGAAATTAATATTATAACTGGCACACATTTCGCACACCGAAACCGAGGCTGATTATACAACACAAACGGGATAATAGTGCCATTACGGCAACTACAGTTAAACAGCATCGAGGGAGTAAGTACTGGGAAAAGAAAACGAAAACTAACAGAGGCAACGAAAGATATTAATGGGAACGAGATTAACATATGTAATGAAATATTCAGCGTGTAGATTTGTACTTGCATGAAGAAAATGAACATAGCCGAAGAGGGCTGTCGACACCCACGGGTTTAACATTAAAGCCACAGGTGTTGCACCTGCTCTTTGTTTCAAAATGGACTGGCCATTGTAACTCAACGATAAGCTCAATCAGCAGTATATGAGCCTTCCACTGCAGAGACGGAATAATTGCAAATTTACAAACAAATGAAGGCAGAAATGAAACAGTGCTGACACGTCACTGTACCTGTTTATTACTTACAAATCGCTTATCGGCAGATCCAGAGGTTCTTAACTTTCAAAATCAAGTTAAAGTCCTTCTTCTCTGAAACTACACTTGGAATCGTACTCGGGTTTGGAGAGGAATAGATACAAGTTAATATAGTAGCTGGCAGCCGGCCGCTCGTATTTCACAACGACGGCAGAATTAAATTCACTATGCGGATGCAACCTGTTACTTCGCGACGGCTGGACTTAAGTCCTGCCCACGGCACTCCCTCATTGGCTGAGAGGACCTGGGGGCGGAACAACAGGCTGCAGAGTCCTTCTTCAAACTAGCCTGAATAGGACTGTGACAAGCCGACGCTGCTCTCTCGGTTACCTTTTTGGCTGTCAATCAATCCATTACATTAGCCCAAACAAACCATCAGCAGAGCACTAGCTACCTCTCAGAAAGGGTTTTGAAACAATTTTCCCCCTTATCATCTAATGCAACTGGGAAAATGAAGAGATTTCAGAGATTTAATTAAACTTAATTTTCCTGAGATAAACTGCAAGTGCAGTATGTGACTCTCTTGAGTAAGATTCATGATCAGAAAGTCATTTGTTTAAATCCCGTGGTTGGTAGTTAGAATACTGTTGGGCTCTGAACCTCAATTGCTGTATGGCAAGTGTAGGTAACCTTGACCCCGGAGTGCTGGTATCCAGCCAGTTTTCTATCCTCTGTGATGAGTTATGTTGTCCCCCACAAACGGCTCTTGCTTAAGCTCAAAGCTGCAGGGATTATAGGATCTGTAGCAGCTTGGGTCGAAAACTGGTTAACAGACAGGAAGCAGTGAGTAGTTATTAGAGGCACAATGTCACAGTGGGCCTGCGTTCATAGTGG
>JAODKC010000049.1:10809923-10820997 GCA_026777985.1 Mormyrops attenuatus | reverse complement strand
ATTAGTTAGGTTCTCCCCAAACGAGCTTGATGGGCCGAATGGCCTCCTCTCGTTTGTAAATTTCTTATGTTCTTAGTTACTATCTCCGTGAGATCAGGTGTGATTCAAGGAACAGGTAGGATTTAAAACCTGCTGGATACCAGCTCTCCAGTATCAGGTCTACTCTCCACTGCTCTAGAGACTGGCCAAGGACATAGGCTAAGCATACAAAGTACTTCCACAATATTGGTAGGGATATGTCACTATTGTCCAAACGCAAATCTATGTCCTTGCTGACCCTGCTTTCTGTAGCTAGGAAATTTGCTGCATCCCCTCCCCCAACACCACATCAGCAAAATCAGCTGAGAGGGGTCTATCAGTAGTGTTCCTGGCTATGGGCTCGACAGCATGTCACTCAGGATAAATGCGTCTACTAAACAAATGTTACATGCCTCCTATGAAAATATAGAAATATGAAGCCCTACTTAACTGAGCGCTTGATAATTCCAATTTAGAAATAAAAGCCAAAACAGAACAAATAAGTACAAAAATGTCCTCTTTACTTCAGTTCAGTACCTTCTCCTCCATTGGAAAGTCACCAACACAGCACATGGAACAGCACAGATATCGGTACAAAAAGTCACAACATAAGGAGAGATGCTAAAAACAAGGCAACTTTAACAAAGTCGTGTTAATAAAAGTTACACTATTACAGAAGCCTTTATCAAGGCGATAACATTTTTTCATTCAAATTATCAAGTTTACCTTACAGTCTCAAGCAGAGACTACACAAAACAAACATCTTACTGCATTGAAGTGTACAAACACCATACAAGTATGATTTGATACAATACACTTTGCTATACAATGTGATTCATTTAGCATTTAATGCAATGCTCTCAAGTGTCCAGCTAATGAATACAAAAAAAATTAAAGCAGGGAGTGTACATCTTATTGGATTTTCCTGCAATCCATGTGAAATGGGGGAAAAAACATCACATGTTCATATCTACACCTTTATACAGCCTGGTCTTTCCCAGACACATTGAAGGTCCATAAGGACCATGAGTAAAGCGTGTAGTGGAGGCCTTGGTTGTGCATGCTGTGACGTGGTCAGGCGGCACGACAGTCAGTCACGGCGCACGTGAGGTAGCGGTTTGGGACAGCGTCAGTGGGTCAGAACACCATGCAAAGGATGCCAAGGCAATGACCGGGGTGTCTCTTGATACAGAAAAGAAATGAAAGAGCAATTTGTGAGACTTCTTAAAATAATAATAATAAACACAAAAAGGAAAAACAAAAAACTCCAGTGGCACTGAGATGGGGAGAAGAAAGCTCCCCGAAACAGCATCAGCCCTCATTGGCAGCCACTAGCTGGCCTAGGCCCTGGCGTATGTACACGGCCTGGATTTCCTTGGTCTTGAGGCAGAAGTCGCAGGCCCAGACGGCGGCACTCTCACGAGTCAGGAGCCCGTAAGCCGGCTCGGTCAGGCCCGTGCAGTCCCGATGGAACCAGCGCTGGCACGATGCTTCGCACAAGATGGCCTCTTGGTCATCGTGAACCTCTGACAGGCAGAAGCCGCATGGGAAAACCATCCCGCCACCGAGCTTTTGGGGCCCGGGCACGGCACCGGATGGAGGGGTGGGACCAGGGGGCAGTGGGGACTGGGTACTCGGGGTGGGAGTAGAGTTTGAGGGGGGGTTGGGATTGCTGCTGGAACTGTTGGCATTGCCATTATTGGTCATGGCCGCTGGACCGGAACCCGGTGGCTGGCTGGGCAGGGGAGCCGGGCCCGATGCGCTGTTCTGCTGGCTGTAAGGGGTGGGACCAGGGGCAGAACTGGGGGGTGTGGGCTGCTGCTGGGCAGGGTTTCCTGTGGGAGCACCTGCAGAATTAGGGCCTTGCAGCTGATTGGACACTTGCTGCTGGGGAGGTTGGGGGCCATTCAGCGGTGCCGATGGAGAGGAGTTGGGATTGGAGGGGGGCGGGACAGACGGAGGCTGGTTGGCTGCATTTGGGTTGGGTGGCTGGACATCAGGGTGACCAGGGAAGCCACCTCCACCAGGCTGAGGGGGTGCGGGCCCAGCAGATGAGGGCGGCCCCGGGGTGACATTGTTAGGGGGTGGCTGGTTTAAGTTTTGCTGCTGCTGCTGAGATGGGGGCATGCTTTGCGGTCCCACTCCTCCACCAAAGTTCTTCCCTTCCTCACCCCCAGGAGGGCTGGGACCAGGGTAGGGCCCATCCTGAGAGGGAGGAAACGGCCCTGGCGGGGGTAATCCAGGAAGCCCCCCCACCATATTTCCTCCACCTCCTCCACCAGCTCCCAGGCCACCCATTAAGCTTATTCCCCCTGGCATGCCAGCCATGGGGGTTAGGGGGCCATGCGGAGGCCCTCTTGGACCCGCCCCACCGGGTAAGGGGGGACTGTTGAACGGGTGCCCACCCCCTTGTCCATGCTGGGGCTGTTGTGGTGGCATTCCGAAACGGGGGTGTGGGGGACCCCCCCCTCCTGGAGCACCCATGCCTCCTGGAGAGAGCATGGGGTTGAACCCAGGGCCGGGGTGCATGGGGGGGCTGAAGTTAGGGGGTATGCTGAACTGCGAGGGCCCACCAGGGGGGAAGCCACCCCCACCTGCACCTCCCCCACCACCCCCAAAGCCAGGGATGCCCCCAAAGCCTAGCTGGTGATGGGGCCCTGCATTGGGTGGCGGGGGCCCGAAAGGTGGTCTACGATTGGGCTGCCCCCCACCTGGTCCCCCCGGACCTCCCATGAACCCCATACCCCCTCCCATCCGGCCCCCACTTCCATAGCCACCAGCACCGGCACCTCCCGGGCTGGGCAGGAACGGAGCCCCAGCCCCTGCTCCTGGACGTGACGGTGGACCAAAGTCATCGTCGAAAGGGTTGGAAGCAACAAGGTGGTCCACCATAGGAGTGGGAGGGGGCGCAAACTCAGAGAGGTGGGAAAATGCAGCTCCCTTGTGAGAAAAAAAAAACACAGGGACAAGAAGAGAGACATTAGAACTTGTGGACAAATGGTGCAAGAGGAAAAGCTGAAACACTGATACATTCCAAGCATTGCCCATACCTGAGTGCTAGATTTTCTCTTCTTTTTCTCTGGACTTTTCATCTGTGCACCTGAAGAAAATGGACAGAAAAAGATGGATTCAGAAACAAACATAAAAACTGAGAGAAACTCCTACAGTTTCTTTTTAGAGCAGTTACCCTTAAGGTATCACTACAGCTAACACTAAAGAGTCTGACAGGCATGGAGCAAGTTCCACGTTTTAACAGCTAAGACATCACTGATTCAAAAAGCAAGCTTCCACACTAGAAATACAACCAGTCCAGCATCAAGTTTGCAGAGGCAGACTAAACCAAATGGCGAACTGTGCCAGGGGGATTCCACACCCTGCCTATGGTGCATTCCCTATCCCCATGCCTTTGGTGACGATCTGCCTCTGTAAATCTGACTGCCATGCTCCCATGTACGGTATGAATCGTCCGGGTCCTCCACATAAAATTTGCCCTTGCTCAGAGCATAATGGCGGGTGGACGAGGCATACAGACACAGACACCCACACAAAAGATATCTCACCTAGCTGGAAATCTTAGGAAACGACAACAACAAACAACAACAAACAACAACAAAAGAGGCTGACAGCTATTCAAACTGTTGGGGTTATAAGATAGATATGACAAACTAATTTAATAATAATAAAAAAGACAAAACAATATCAGTAGCTGCAGAAACAGACAGTACCTTACGGACTGGCGAGTGACCGAAGATAAGAGACCGAGAATGGACAGACTAGCGGAGACGCCGGCAGGCGGAAAGCTCGACAGATAGCCAAAGACAGACCCATTGGAAAACAGACAACCAGACATTCAGGTACGTGCGTACAAGTTGAGGCTTACAGGAGAATTTCCAATCAGATATGAAGGCAAAGGGACGGACGGACACACGCCTACCTTTGCCCCGTTTTCCTTGACCTTGTCCTGCCGGTAGCCTCCCAGATTCGGCAGCCATTAATATGACTGTCGGTGCGGTGCCATGTCACCGTTCGTATACAAAGAAAAAAACCTAAATAACTAAAATTGCCTATAGATTAGGCGATTGGACTCGAACGATCAACACAACTGGGATATCAGTTCATATTATGCGGACGGCCGTTTAATTAGCGGCTGTGTCCAGATCGCAAGTTTTCAGCTGTCAAACGGTTGGGACTCACCCTCGGCCCTTTACTACGAAACCGCCGCGATCAGACAACGAACGTCGGCGAAATTGCGGGCTGCACACCAGTTCAAAAAGGTAAAGAAGAGGCCGGCCGGCGTTGAAAGCTGGGGGCGGGGGTGGGGGTAATGGAGACTGGGGCGCCGCCGAAACACCCCCTCCTAAAACATAATCACTAACAGATGCTCTGCCTTTAGTTAAAACGCCGCTATACGCGTTCTGTCATTGTTTGGCTTTTTTTGTAGTACCGACAAAAGTGTAAACGAATCGCGTGTTTGCCGCAAAAGCTTCGACGTGATTAACCGCGTCCGTCGATCGAAGGGGCAAAACGCACGAGCCGCCGCGACTCAGCCTGGGGGCCGCTGGCTTAGCGAGCCTCACCCGCTAAGCAACATTAACCATCATTTTCCTTGTGAGCGTCCCTCCTTTCGCTGCCTGTTAGTCAAAACGCGCCGCTCCTCACCGTCATATCCGATACCCCGCTCCTCACGGATGACAATAAACTTACGTCGCAACTAAACTAGCTTAATAATGAACTCAAAAGTGAATACAAACCGCAGCTTAATCTAGCCTACGGTCGCCACCGGACAAAGAGGGACCGACGGGAGGGACTCGCACCCTGGAGCAATACCATCGCTTCAAATCGTAGGGTACACCGTTTCCGAGATACCGTGGCGTTTCGTGTATAATTTATGGCTTCGAGAACATTTTTATTTCTTCATTGAAATATATTAAAACACGAAAAATATTTTAATTTTTAAGTTGTAAAAATCGTTAAACTTTAAATACAATGTGTGTAGCTGCGTTTCAACCGGAATCATAACCCCTACTTTTTTTTGAAGTTTTGGAACAGTCGAGGATAGGTCACTTTTAAACATTACAGTAGGGGCGGAATGCCTAATGTCTGCATTGCGGTGTTTCTCTTTAGGCAGTTATGATGTAAATTTCACTAAAACAATTATTACATTACTGTAAAAGTCCAACATAATTTTAGGTTATGTCTCCAGAAGCCTTTGGTGGACACTTCTATAACATGGCTTTATCTGGCGGGTTCACTATTTGTACGCATGCCCAGTGAAAACACACAAATGGCACGTAGGATCCTGTAGTTTTTACGTAAATATAATTTAACTACATCTCAGTAAATTACCGAAACCGTTTGAAACGCAGCGCATTATACGGCCAGGGGAAATACAGCGTTCAAACGAAATCGCCCAGGAATCTATTTTTAACGGCAGACATCGGTCATACGCAAATGACACACATGTAGTAAAAAAAAAACAATAGAAATATGCTTGGTACATACTTAAGTATCGTATTTTTTTCAGTGAGCTTAAATGTATATTAACAAGAATATGTACGATTATATAGAACACGTTCCATAATATTTTCATACATTTTTTTAAATGATGGTTATTAATAATGAATATGGAATATTTAAAACTGGCTGCTGATTAGCACCATAACAACACTTAAATATTACGTTTATTTGGGGGGAGGAAAAATGAGGACTGCTTAGAAGACATGCTTTTCTACGCATTCTTTTAACTACAGCACTTTGGTAAGAAGGTGAACTGTAAAACCCTTGAAGCCAGGGTTCGTACAGTTTTCACACAATGCAAAGTCGTCCCCTTAGATTCCTTCACCGTCCTGTTACACTACGTACCCCCACCCATTCTCCCACCTCCGCTGCCTCGGACCCTGGGCTCTTAGTTGAAAGAAGACAGTCGCATAGCTTGGACACTCTGGGAAGGAATCTTTTTGTGATTATAAGGCTTCAATTTTTTTTCTTTTACAAGTCTATCGTTTGAACAGCAGGTTCTATTACGGCAAGAGTTTTACAAATAATAAAGGAAACGAGATTCTATATTAATGGGCAGTTTTGACTTGTTAGCAGTTAAGAAAGAATATTAGAGGCTACATTGTGGCCCATGGGAAATTGCTTTATATCGGTTTGTTTATGTATTATTTAAATAATTTGTTCTCTTTCATAAGAGTAGTTCGATTAGTGTACGAATAAGACGATATGCAATAAAAGTTACCCATTAAATAATGCATTAAAAATATTTACACCAATGAAAGAACATTAGGCTGTATTTAACTGTTAAAACAACTGTGAACGTGTTTGCTTAATCGAATAGTTTAAAGTGCGGGACAGCGTGTATGGCTTTGAGAAATATAGCTAAAGTAGAACTTTGCAGACAGACACATAAGCGACGATGGCGAAGTGGTTCAAAGATTTCCCCATCAACCTGAAGAACGGTAACGAGAGGATACGCTCTGCCTCCGAATCAAGCTCGCACGCTCGGGCAAAGCCTGGAGCAGCAGCCAGCATGGGCACCAAAGTGGGCACTAAGGGCAGCCAGCGCAAGTACTCGGGAGCTGAGAGTAGCAGCGGGATGTCTTCGCTTATGTCCGTCAGAAATCGGAAAAATTCGGCCGTCGAATTGGGACGGAACGGAGCTAATACCGGCAGTTCGATTAAGGACGGAAAGGTCTGGGAGAGTCTCATACCCGGGAAGAGTCGCAAAAACCAGATCAAATTCGACCCGGGAATGGAGGAGCACCGGCCACTTAAAAGCTTGAGTTCATCAAACGCATACATCAGTCGGCTGATAAAGGTAGACAAACTGGACAAAAACCTGAATTACAATAGCGATACCGGAGGTCCAGTGGTACAGGAAACCGAAAAAGGAAAAGGGACTCGCAAATCAGAAACGGTGAGTGAATTGATTGTAAAGTTTTGTGCAGATGTGTTTCTTATTTCAAAACATGCATAATTATTACCTCAGCAGCGTAAAATGCCAAGCGAAAGTGTTTTGTAGCGATATTTAAAATGTCCCACTGTGAAAACAATGGCGATAATTCTCATTAATACCAAGTAGCCCAGATTTAACATAAATTGGTCATAAATTCAACATCATGTATGATATGTTTGGGTTGGGTCACAATCATAAAATACACAGGATTTAGTTTTGGTATAAGCTAGTGCAGAACAGAATTTGTTGTAGTAGGTGTGGCAATTCAGAGAATCCCATATTATACCAAGGTAAACTTCTTTAACTTAATTATTACCAGTAGCCAGATATTGACATTAATATCATTAAATGTATACTTAGACTGTTTGTGGAATACATTATCACACCTTGTAAAGTAAGAAGTTGTATGACTAAAAATTTTGTCAAGACAACCAAAGAAAGTTGTGTAGCTATGAAAGCTGATATTGTTGTTTCTTCCTCCTCTTCGTCATCTTTTGTCTCCAGCATACTGTACAGACTCCTCCCTGTCTGCCTACCACCTCCCTCACCTCTCTCTCATTCCTCGTCCTCATTTCACTCATCACCCAATCCTTTCATTCAGAGTGAACCTGTGATATAATTCTGCAAATGCCCGTTAGATAGCTTACCCATTCACAGCAAAACTGTGAACATAGTTAAGCTCTTTCTCCACTTTCTCTGTCATTGTTTATTCTTTTATTATAGTCGTAAGTTCCTTTTTCAGAAGGCTTTCCTGTCACCTGACGCTCCGCTCAGGTGCATGACTGTTCCGCAGCAGCTGCCTTGGGCAGTGCTTTGAAGATGCAGGGAGGGGGTTACTGTTATGGGGAGAGACAGGCACATAAAGGAGTAGAATAAATGGCCGGGCGTCAGGTTTCCGTCTGCCCATACCTCTTTCATTTCTCTTCAGTTTTTTTTTTTTTTTGCATTTTTTTACTGAGCACGATCACACTGTCTTTTAGGAGCTTAGCAGATGAGATTATGCAGTCTGGTGGTCAAGGAACTTGCCGTGTAAGTGAATGGTTAAAATTTCAAATGACTGGAAAGGACCCTGGAGCATGACCCAAATTTGAAATAAAAGGCATATCTGTACTTCCGGGTCAAACCCAGAGCTGGTCAAGCCTATTTGCGTCATAGAGGCGCTGACTTGCCCGCCAATTTAACATTGCCTCGGAAGGGGTTGGGGGGGGCACCACCGGATAAGCCTGCCTAGGGTGCCACGTCAACTAGGACCAGTACTGAAAAAACTAGAATAGTGCACCTGGACCTTCATGCAGATAAGGATAGTAATTTTTTCTAGACATGAGCGTGAATGCATGTCAAAAGAGTCTCTTCCTTAGGACCAGCAAATTTGCGTGAATTTCCTGGGGCTACACACACATCTGAAATATAAGTAATCTCAGCTCTGTTTGTTTCTCAAATCTCCGTGCCCTGATGTTCTGCCTGTCTCTGGCCTTCTCAGTGTGCTCGTGGTCATTAGCCTGTTAGATGCCAGTGGCTGTATTAGCTTTCTGAATGCTTACATGCTGTTGAATGCATTCAGCACATGGTGACGCCTTCTCATTGGACCCAGTATGAGACCTATGGGAATACAGTATTTTAGGCTAGTCTGCTGGAGTTTGGATATGTAAAGACCCATGTCCTGTGGCCATCTCTCTCATCCAGGTGATCATCCTTGAAGACTACTCTGACCCCTTTGATGCTCAGAAGACCCGGGAACAGAGGGAGGCAGAACGTGTGGGAGAAAACGATGGATATGTGGAGCCATATGACGCCCAGCAGATGATAACAGGTGTGACTGTGTGTGTGTGTGTGTGTGTGCGCGCACTGAAGTCAGATGGCCAGCAACCTGCAGTGTGAAAAGCTCTCCGGGGTTCAGGCTCCTCCAAAATTGCCATGGCAACCATGTTGTTCTGGGACAATGGGTGCAGTTTCCTGTCCCTGCATCCTGTTTCCCGTCTCTGTTTCCCAGTCCTATTATCTGTAGGAAGTTCCCCCCCCCCAGTCCTCGCACTCTTACTGTACGTACACCCACATGTGGGAAGGCCCATCTACACCCTACACTTCTAATAACTTTCCAGAATTCAGGAAGAAGCCAATCACTTGTCCAATCACATGGCTGCTTGACCTTTCTCTCCATTCAGCCCATTGTCTCAGGCTGAACAGCCATACAATAGGTCTGACACATATTGTTAATTATGGCATTTCTTATGAAACCACTGTTTTCCTTAACGTTCTGCCATTATGCAGGCATGTGGTCTCTTAAACTTATTTTGGAAAGTTTATTTTGTGCTTTTTTTGTTTTATGGTAATGTAGAATTTGTATGTTTTACTAGCAATTTATATATGTAGACAACTGTTTATTGTTTTGTTCCAGTTGTGGGAAAACAGGAAGAACTCATAGCTGGCATATGGAGGTGTATTAGGAATGATTGTGTGCAGTGGTGGCTCTGACACTAAGGATCTGTGCCAGCAACTGGAAATCTGCTGCCTCAAACCCCATCTATGCCGGGAGTGATTCTATTCAATTGGGCCCTTGAGCAAGGTGCTTAACCTGCAATTGCTTCGTCCTGGGTATGACGTTAATCTACATCCAGCCCTATAAGGAGGTCCTCCAACTTGCAGGGAAAAACTTGGGGGTTGGTGGCAGGATTGGCCCTCCAGCCACTGGGGAAAAAAGTTGAGGTGTCACCTGCCACGTGGCTGTTGTGTGGCCGGTGTGGCAACACACTGTAATCAGCATGTGCCATCCCAGGGGCGATGAGGCGCAGGTGGTAGTGTGACTGTTTGGCAACTTGAGGGTTGCAGGTTCAAGCCCCGGCTCCTCCTGACTCCATCGAAGACACTGAACCCCAAATTGCTCCCGGTGAGCAGGTTGGCGTCTCCACCACCGGTGTATGAATGTGAGTGTGAATGTGAGTCAAAATTGCAAAGTGCTTTGAAAAAAGTGTTATATAAATGCAATCCATTTATGTGCTCCTTACCTACCCCCCCCCCCCCTTAAATGAACAGTTCAGGTGAAAATCTGGTAATGCTGTGGGAGATTAAGGTGTGTCCAAATTAGATGTCATATGGAGCAGTGGGTAGTGAGTGTCTGTTATTGGTGGTTGATTACCTGTGACCTCCGACATCAACGAACTGCCTGCTCCTACCAACTGCCACCTGTACTTTGCTTGCTTCAGAAATTCGACGGAGAGGATCCAAGGACCTGTTGAAGATGTGTGTCCAGATGGAGGGTGGGGAGGGGCCCACTGAGGAGGCTCGGCCACCCCCAGCTCCCCAGATATATGATGTCCCGTACGAGGGGGATACAGAGGATCTAGGAGGTGCGGGCGAGTATGAGCTACCTTGGGAGTGGAAGAAGGAACAGCTAATGAAGACACAGCCAGGTACAGAAGCACAGCTGCTAAAGCACTTCATATGGACCATGAAACTGAACATGCTGTTATACCCTGGAGTATGAGGCATTTAAATGGAAATTCCTCCAGAAAAATAATAGAGAACAGGCCCTTTTCACAAAATTGTCACCTTCTTATATAATGAAAAGACATCTTTTTTAGTTTTGTATTGGCAGTCTATAGAGATTTAAATCTATCTGCTCTGAACAATGTCAACATTTTTCTGATTTAAAGGCTAAGTGTTTTCTGTCAGTCTGTATGCTCAACTTTTCAATATTCTCATCTTTGCATGGAAAGTCAAGGTTGGGCCAATACAGTTTCCAATTGGTAATCCTCCCATTGGTAATCCTACATCCCTGGTGTAAGAAATGTTAAATGGTGGCTTAGGTGATGGTGAAAAGTTCACTTGGAAACGTATTTCAACACACTAGCAAAGAAAACACAAAAAAGGGAGTTGCCTGAAATAAGTCCACATTTCTGTGGGGTTCCACTGGAATCGCTGTATAGGTGTATAGGTATGAGCTGTTAGAGATAACTATACAGCATACACTTAGATGCTGTGCAGGTCCAGACTCCTGGAGACAGACACTGAGTGCAGCAGTAAGGTTGGGGACTTCATCTCTCTTTCTCTCTCTCTCCCTCTCTCTCTGTCTGTCTCTATCTTTCTCTCTCTCTCTCTCTTTCT
>JAODKC010000049.1:10743024-10807271 GCA_026777985.1 Mormyrops attenuatus | reverse complement strand
TAGTTGGAGTATGGAATAGTCTTCCTGCTAGTGTAGCGCAAGCTAAAACCCTGGGTTCCTTTAAATCTGAGCTAGATTTAAACAACTCTGAGCTATTAGTTAGGTTCTCCCCAAACGAGCTTGGTGGGCCGAATGGCCTCCTCTCATTTGTAAATTTCTTATGTTCTTATGTTCTTATGCCTGCTAACCGCCTCAACTGGATGTGCCAAACTCGCTAACTTGTTGAGTCGGGAGTAGTGATGGCCAAAATGACAACTCATGAACCATTTGCTGCATTTTCTCACCCCACAAGATGGATACAATGATAAATGGCATTGTTCTATATCAAGTAAAGTGTGAACAAATTACAGATGTACACGAGCAACAGCTAATGATAGTTGTAAAAATAAACAATTCACAACTGAAAGTGTCATTTTCTCTGCAGTGTTGTTAGGTTAAGGTCATCACAACTTGGCAACTGGGGTATCAAAATTATTTTAGAATTTCCAGTTCGAAAGTATGAGTTTAGGGGGCGTTCATGTGCAATTTCCAAGTCGGCAAAAGACATTTTTACATAGTTTATCGATCCAATGTTTCTATAAGTTGTGAAGAGTGGAGGGTGTAGGAGGAGTAAGGATTAGATGGGGCTGGGGGACTGACGGGGCTGTCCAGGGAATACAATGCTGTCATTCCAACAGCATCCTTTCTAGTTAAATAAAGAAATTTAAATGATTACCATAAGGCTGTTAGCCAGTCCTTGGCGTATCCCAGCATTGTACCCTTTGCCATCTAAGAAACCCAGACCAGCATAAGCAGTTGGATGATGGATGGATGGATAACTGGATGGATGGATAGATGGATAGATAGCTGCATGGATGAATGGATGGGTTTTTGCCGTAACTTATGTGCAATTGAACTTGTTCTTTAACCTCTATGCCACCTGTCGTAAAACTCTTATTGGGTTAATTATGATTGCTGTGCAGAAAAAAACTCTTTCATTTTTTCATTCATCCCTCCATACTTCCACTGATTTTATTACTCTCTTGGTTTTAAAGCTGCAAAAATCAAACTTTGTATATACAGCCATGGAAAAAATTAAGAGACCGCTCTATATTTTAAAACAAATCTACATTTTTAAATACCAGTTTAATCATGATTCTGCTGGCAGAAGGCTACGCTGAGCAGCAGGTTGCTTCCAGGTTCGCAATTTTTAAGACAGCAGTACACAACAATAAGGTGAAGCAGGAGACACTGGGAATAACCAGAAACCAGCCAGGTAAAGGGCAGAAGCAACTTTCTAATGGCAAAGATGACCGTTAATTTATCGGAGAATTTCTCATGAATTGGAGGATAACATCAAGTGACCTTCAAAAGGAATGGGAAACATTAAGTACAGGTGTGATGTGCACTGCTAGGACAGTTCGTATCAGGCTCCTAGAAGCAGGACTGAAGTCCCATAAAGCAAAGAACAAACTCTTCATTAATAAGAAATGGGGAAGAACCAGGCTGCGGTTTGGAAAAAAAAGTACATTATTCACAGACGCACAACCTTAAATTCAGAAATGAGTGAAACAAAAAATTGTGCTGTGGTCTCTTAATTTTTTCCACGGCTGTAGACTCAACAGCGGATTAAAAGCACTAAACAACGACTCAACTGCTGAAGCAAAGCATAAATATTTATTATCCCTTCATCCTTTCTTTCTCAGTGTCTTGTTCTACTTTTATGCACGCAGCAATCCTGCATTTTCTTCACAAAATGTCCTTTCTAGTTTGACAGTAACTGTGGCTCCCTTGAGTTCATTTCTGTGTGACATGATAACATGCTGATCGTCCAGTGTGTGTGAGCTGGTGTACCAGGAGATGATGCCTGTGGCATGCTCCTGACATGACTCTGCACATGTTCAGGACATGACTCTGCTCATCCTCCTGACATGACTCTGCTCATGTTCAGGACATGACTCTTTTTTTTTTTCTTCAGGACATGACTATTCACACATGCTCCTGACATGACTCTACTCATGCTCTTGAAACGACTCTTCTTATGCTCCCATCATGATTCTGCTTACATTCATGATTCTGACATGACTCTGCTCATGCTTCAGAAATGACTCTGCTCACACTCATAATCCTGACATGACTCTACTTACGCTCATGCTCCTCACGTGAGTCTGCTCACAGTCATGCTCCCGATGACTGCTCGCACTCATGCTTGTGACCTGACTTTGCTTATGCTCCCAACATGATTCTGCTTACATTCATGATTGTGATATGACTCTGCGTACAGTCATGCTCCTGACATGACTCTGCTCACGATCATGTTCCTGACATGACTCTGCTCATACTTGTGCTTCCCTAGCTGGTACCATGGCTGCATGACGCGTCAGGAGGCTGAGGCGCAGCTGCAGGCCTGCAAGGAGGCCAGTTTCCTCGTAAGAAACAGCGAGTCGGGCACCAGCAAGTACTCTATCGCCCTCAAGTGAGTGACTCTGCTACTGCTCTGTTACATAGTTCTTACCTTCATAGTACCCTTTATCAACATGCCTATCCTCGAAGATTCTTTTTCTTGCATGAATGACTGTTAGTGGTATTGCATGAGATTTTTTCCATTATCTTTCCTTGATTAGGATTGTGTGATGTGTTTGAGGGGCCTCAAAGTTGGGTACAATCATCAGGATTGGAAAGTGCCTCTAATGATTCCTTCATTGTGACTATCCATGTCCCCAGAATTCCTCTTTGTGGCTTCACTGCTTCTGCACCTGGCCCTAAAATTCCTCTCCGTGGCTCCACCTGCACTGTATTTGGCCTTAACCCTCCTCTCTGTAGCCCGGGCCTCTCTCTCTCTCTCCTAACGCTCTTTTTTTTGCTCTACTTGTCCCACAGGACAAGTCAGGGCTGTGTGCACATTATTGTGGCTCAGACCAAGGAGAGTGGATACACCCTCGACCAGAGCAGCTGTGTGTTTCCCAGCATTCCTGAGATGGTCCACCACTACTGTACCCAGCAACTGCCCTTCACAGGGGCCGAGCACATGAACCTGCTGCACCCGGTTCCCCGTCTGCACTGACGTCCCTGCAGAACCAGCTGGATCTCACCAAAGCAGCTGCACTTACTATCTCCCTGTCTGTCTCTGTAGGTTGAATGCTGACTCTAGGTGCAAGACTGTGACTTTTATCTTTTAGACCCACTCTGTATGTCCTTCATACATTGACCCCACCCACCGTCTCAGATACCTGTTTTCCACTAGTGCTGTGCCAGTGCTGGTGTGGGTGCCGACAGGGAGCTAGTTTTCAGGTGGTGCTCAAGTGGCACGACCTGGGAACCGGCCCGTGTTTCCAATGGTTAAGAACAACATTTTTAACAGATTACTCACACGACAATGGGCATGTAACAGTTTTGAGTTTGTTAAATAATGTTTTTTGATGGAGAATGCTTAGGGTAATGCTAACTTAAGTGACACTTAAGTTAGCAGTAATTAAAACATTCTTTTTACAGAACATTAGCTAGCCACATTACAAAGCATTACTAATTAATATTTCTAACTAATTATTTACTGGATTTTTGCTGTGTAGATTTTGCAGTTGTACAGAAGACGGGCATCACCCATCATCCAGATATCAACGAACAAGCCATTGATGGGACACAGTAGTCCGTGGATTCATTCGGACACTGTTCATCCAAAACTTCAGTTTCCCACAGTAATTTGACTACATATACTAATGTCTGAAACATATACCAGGGAGAGCAAAAACCAGTTTTTGATTGTGTGTACCTGTAAGGAAAAGTGCTGCATTTGCGCGTTGGAGGCTGTCTACCTACTGTGGGGCATTTAAATATCTTCTATCCCATGCTGCCTTGTGAGAGTTCTTTTTTGTAATTTTGTTAGTCTTCTTTAGTTTTTTAAATTTATAATAATTTGCTCCATACTACAAATGTCACCACTTTCTCCAGCTCTACTTTAATTTCTACATTTTCAGCAAACACTAAAATCAAACAAAACATCAAACATTGGTAATAACAGAAGCAGCTCTGCTGAAGTTTACAGTGTATTGTAGCCCGTCCCCACACACAAGCCATCATCGTGGGTTCGAAATTTCAAACCGGCAATTCTGTGGTGTTGTGCTAGAGGCGGATTTTCAGGTATGGAACCAGATAATTGGAAGTGGAAAAGCTTGGAACAAGTTACAAATTAAGTACCGGCTAGGCACCAGCACCAGCAATGCATTAATGAAAAAGGGCTAAGACAGTGGCTTAGCCCCCATAAGAGCTCCACCCCCTTTAATATGGGGCCAGAGAGGAAGAACAATACAGATGGGAAGTTGGCCTTGAATCTGGTTCTGCCTAATCATGTGGAAAACATGTCATTGTTCTCTAGCCCCATGTAAGCATGTCAGTTAAATATGTTCACAAGGTATTATGCAAGGGACCAGCTCTGTCTTGCTGCTAGTGTCCCCGTCTTGGACTTCACCCGCTCTCTTATTTCTCGTCCATCTTCCTTCACTAAGAGCTCAGAAAGCATTTTAATGGTAATTTTATATGTTCAAATTGTATGCTAGAGATTGAAATACAATGAATTACACTTTTTAATGTGCAAAACACCTGATATTCATTGCACCCTAAACATGTATTTTTTTTAATGAATATTAGGAATAAAACGTGTCAATTAATACTTCTGACTTCTAATGAGTGAGACAAGGTTTGTATACCACAACATCGCACTTTGGTGTATCTGCTTTAAAATGAGTTCAATCTGTGTTTCTCAGCTAAACACATTATTCTCCTCATCATAACGATACAAACATCTGCAAACATACCAGGTTCACCATGAAATTATTAGACATGACTTTTGATTTTTTGTGTACATTCCTCATAAGGGTATGAGCTTTAAGTCTGTGACTGTGATGAGCAGAATTCAATAGCTACACATAAGGTACAACTCTAAGTACTGTCTGTCCATAAGTCAAAATAAGTTTTTCTGCTAGCCTGTCAATGTCAGTAGGTGTGACAGTTACAGTCTTTTGCGGTCTGTGACAGTGCTGTTATTCTGTGCATATGGTAGTCAGTCTTCAATCAGTTGTTTCATTTGTAATTGTGTTCCAGTCAGTCACCCTGTCTGTGGCAGGGTTTTCAGTCAGTTGCCCTGTCTGTGGTAGTGTTTTCAGTCAGTCACCCCGTGTGTGACAGGGTTTTCAGTCAGTTGCCCTGTCTGTGGTAGTGTTTTCAGTCAGTCGCCCTGTCTGTTGTTATGATTTCAGTCAGTCACCCTGTCTGTGGCAGGGTTTTCAGTCACTTGCCCTGTCTGTGGCAGGGTTTTCAGTCAGTCGCCCTGTCTGTGGTAGCGTTTTTAGCCAGTCGGCCTGTCTGTTGTAGTGTTTTCAGCCAGTCAGCCTGTTTGTTGTAGTGTTTTCAGCCAGTCACCCTGTCTGTGGTAGTGTTTTCAGTCAGTCACGCAGTTTGTCAGTAATGGGCAGTGGCCCTTACAGGAAGGTGGAAGCACTTGGGGAGGTCCCAGCTGTTCAATTATTCACAGATGCAGCACTAGGATCATCTGCACAGCAATGGATAGAGAAGCAAAGGAGAAAGACAGTCAGGCTTCATCGTCTCACATCCTTTGCTCTTGCTCACTCTCCTTCAGCTTTCTTTCAGAGTAACTGCTATTTACACCAGCCCCCCATATCCTTTGATGCCCATCTGTATCACACCATATTCATAATACACTCTTCCTCCTTTGTTTCTCATATATTAATTATTCAAGTATCTAATTGACCATGTAGCTTCATTTAATACACAGTACTTTAACCTTTACCTTTGAAGCCCCCTGTCAAACTCTGTGGTCCTACCACCAGACAGACTCACAGGAGTGCCTTATCCTGTTTTCTGTTTAGCAGCTTTTCAGTTAGAAAGTGGAGTTGGGGGACATTGTGACTGAAACAGGCAGCGCAAAAACCAGCTACAGTGTTCAAAAGGGGTACAGTACACAGAAAAAGGGCAAGCTCTGATTGTGGCACGATTATTTGTGCTGATCTACCTTGGAATCTGGTGTAAAAAATGACAAAGATGCTGATGCAATTTATCACAGATGGTGATACACCCGGGGTCCACATACAACAGTAACAGTCTTTGATCTCATCACGAATTACGCGTTTGCCGGTCCGCCAACACTCTTAAAACCACAGCTGGCATAGCCGCACACCTCTACCCCTCCCCCTACCGAAACAAATAATTAAACGATTGTTCTATTGTCGTTGTGAGAAAATCTCACTAAATCAGAAATAAACTTCATTATAATCAGTGTATAAATTTGAAATATTTTGCCTTTATTCCAAAATGTTCTCAAGTTTTTATATTAGCATAAATAGTCGCTCAGTGCGATTTAATCACAATAATGATAGCTTTGGAAAAAAGTGCTAACCGACTACAGTGAATACCAATGCCCCCCCCCCCGTAGCAACACCACCTCTGTCGCGTAACGTAGCCAGCGTACTCCGACTTGCTCTTGATTGATTTCACGACATTTGGCCAAAGGTACGGGAAAACAGAGTCTCGGCCACGGCGAGCTTTAGTGGGTTCATATAAATAAGCCGACACGAGCTCACTATCGATCATCCTGGAGAGCATCCTTTCACACATATACAGCACTGCGAATGGGCTTTCCCCAGTGCAGCGATGGGTCCGTGGATGCTGATGTACCTTCTCGCCATTGCGAAAAGTGAGTAACCTCTCGATCGTTTTGATTTAGGGGAATTTGTTGACATATCAGAAGAGCTCTTTTTTTCGCCTATCGCTCCGTGGCCTCTAGGCTTGCTGCCAAGGTTGGTAATAGGGGCAGATAGGTAAATGGGCAGGTACGCAGACCAGAAGAGCAAGAAGACACCTTTATGAACATGTTTTATGGCTGCTTTATGATGAAAACGGTAATTATGTACAGATAAAACTAACCGCGGGCTGTGCAGCGTTGTGTCATTGCGTGCGGATTTATTGGAATACAGCCTTGCTCGTCGTTACGCTGGTTAATTATTGCACGTTTTGATGTTTATATAACCTGCTTCATTTATTTGTTACTACAGCAGTTGTAAAGCAAAACGTATAGGCTGTATTTTTTCTTCAGATGAAACAGAATCATTGCTACTATAAATCTCACTTAGTAGTCACGCTGTGCTGTATATAAAGGAGATAAAGGTGAGCGTTAAATTTACAGATCTATAGCGTAATTATACACAGAACACAGTATTCTTTCGTTAGACGTTTACATATGAGGGATGTACCAGGCCTATAGCAATTCAAATAAATGCGGCCAGATTCTTTGACCGTTTTTCTCTATTTTCTCCATAGCAGTACCATGCATCTAGTGTACCTTAATCCACAAACACACACACACGCCAGCCCTCAATCGCAAAAAAAGGTGAAAGCGCGCATTTACGGATACAATCAAACGACTTCCCCGGCTCATGGGCGCCGGTCGTGTTTTAATGCCGTTTAATGAGGCGTCTCCCTTTTTAAAGAACGAATTATTACCTCACGTACTGCACATGAATTAGCGGAATCAGCTGGCAGCTCGGCCGTCCGTTAGTCGTGGACAGGGGGTCGTTCCTACCTCTAATAGGTTTACCGGTGTCCGGCTGATAGCCCCGCGGTATTAAGGCTGACACCCGAAGGATTGGAAAATGATTAATTCTGTAAATGATAACGGGTGAAAAAAAAGCTCATAACACGAAATAACTGATAACTGGCCGGCAGTGACAATATTTGCTTCAAGTTGTGTTTCAGTAAAGCCAAATTATTGTGTGCCGATCAGAAATACATTTTTGTTGGATTTCTTTTCAGTTTTATTTTCCTGTGTCAGATACCTGCAGTACCAAGCAAGAACGATTACCTATGACCCTTTATAAATCTCTGTGGCCGAATGGAAGCTGTGTCTGAAGGTGGCCTGGGGAAATAGCTATTACTAGGTGTGTGCTGTGCAGATACTATGAGGGCCTTCTCAATATGTTCCCATGGCTACTCATGTTACATTGGTAGGGCCCTGCAACACAGTGCTCCAAAATGTCAAGGCACTTCTTCCATCCACCAGCCTTTCTTTGTCAAGCCGTGCATGGTGATGGCTCCCTTTTTTGATTAATTATGCCCGATTCATCCAAATTGGCCACCACTGATTTTCTGTCTGTTTTCTGAATTGTTGTATTATTGATTTTTTTTCCCCTTTTTTTCCATCGTGACACAAACAGATCACCATACAGGTACACTTGAGTCAAGCAGCAGTCTCAAAGCAATTTAGTTTTTAAGGATTATTATTTTTCAGCTTAGTGCGGACCCCCAGCCCCCAGGTTCTTTCTCATACTCCTTCAGGCATATATTGAACAATGGTACTTGTAAACAGGATGATTCAGTTTGCTTGTAGTGTATCCTCTTAGTCTGCCTGTGTGTTTAATGCTGCTGAATAGGGTATGTTAGCTTTGTGCTGGATTTGCTGGAGCTGTATTGGTATTTCCTTTTGCACATTATTATTGGATATACTGCGACTAGTGTGGCTGTAGTGGTGTTGAGAAGTTTGCAGGATTAGTAGCTCTCCACTAGGTTGTTGCTCGGCTGGGACTATAGTGGGTGTTCGCTGCGTGAAATGTCAGACTGCAGATTGTCATAGATTTTTTCCATGTGGCGCACCCTCAGCATCAAAAAGGCAGGTTTGCTCTTAAATGAGTGAATTTACTTCAGATTTAGTTTAAGAACTTGGCTGTTGCTTCAAGTTTGTCCCTACTACTGCTTGCTTGTTGTTGTGCCCTCAAATTCTTATCCGCTTGCCATAATTAGTTACCTGCCCTTGCCCACGCCCCCAACCATGCCCCCTCCCAAAATATCCACACCCTCCCCATGCTGTAATGTAGACCTCTTCAACTTAGAGGATCTTCAGTGGGTGTAGTGTAGTAAGACATCAGTACTTGTCTTCTGGGCGTAGTACATCTCCACTTTGTGATGGTAGTGGATCTGTGCTGGGTGAAGTAAAGGGCGGAGCATTAGATGCAGCAAGGCTTAAACAAGCAGCACACATTAAATATTCATAGTTTTTTAATGCCACATCCCTGGCTAATAATTTTCTCACACAGCCACTAGTGGCTGTCACTAATTTAGGCACCTTGCAGATGATGTAGGACAATTATTTATGAAGCTTCATAAAGCCAGAGACCCTAAACGCTTCAAGCCTACAGCGTGTCTTTAAGTTATGAGCTTCTCCGGACCTATTACACTCTTAAAAACTGTTGGCCCAACTTTAAAAATTATGTAACAATTTGCATGCTTTTTTTCCCCGGTTTCAATTATTGAGTAAACTAGAGTATTTTAAAGTTAGACTAACTTAAATATTTAAGTACAGCCAAAACGATTTGCCTTTATTTCTTCGAATCTAATCAAGTTAAAACAACTTATCACTACAGCTTATGAATGGATATAACACATTATTTGAACTTCGCTGTTTTTCCATCTTTATTTTGTTTCCATCTTACGGCTGCTCTCCACCAAAGCAGGTAATTTACTTCTAGGACCAGAAAGTGTGGGCTTTTTATTATCATAAACAGACACTGCAGCTGAATATTAATAACTAGTTATTCAGCTTGCGGGGAAGAACAAAGTCTTTCTATGGAGTTCTTAATAGGAGTAACACTCAGTAAACCCCAAACCTCAAGCAACTGAGAAACACGAGGAGGTCTGACTCTGGACAGTAAAGTACACACGGTGAGTAATTTATACAACGCTAAAGACATGTGAAGACTGCTCAGCGTTCACGTAAGACATGGCCAAACACACACACGACAACTGGGAAATACAACAAATATTAACCTTATCAAACGGGGGCTATATACAATGTCCCAGCATGCCCAGCGCAACTCACTGACGAAACAATATTATCGGGCTGGACGATGTGCGATACTGAAACAATTCTTACATAGCTAGTCAGTTAGATTAAGATAAGGCTTTTTCTTACTTTAAATTCTGTAAGGAAATTATAAGTCAGTGGAAAAATGAAAATACCGAAAGTACGGTATCAAAAGTACGGTACTTGGTTCGGTAGAAAAGCGTCCAAAGTTTCTGAGCAGATGAAACTCACTTCAGAAGTTGCAGTAACTTTTTTGCAGAATTTTTCAGATGTTAAGGGAGGGCAAAAATATTTGTTCAAAATACATATATAACTAAGTTGACAGCACGTTCTTTATTTTTTTATTTTGACCATTTTATAGAAATAAGTTGTTAACTAAGGTGGGAAGATGTAACAAGTGTAAAGAGAAACATCTTTATTTTAAGTGTTACTTACTATCCCCTAGAACCATTTTTAGAGTGACTGTATGCAGATTCCCGTAGAGAGGTCAGGATTAATGGCAGAGAGAGGATTGTAATGACCATCAGTGATTTTATGTTTAGTTTATGTGAGAGAGTGGTGGGGGGTGCAGTTCGGGTTGTCGAATGGGGGACCTGAGTGGGTGAGATGGTGCAGATAGAAAAGATGCCCAGAAAGTGAGAGAGGGAATTTCTCACTTGATTTTCCATACTTCGATGGGTTTAGACCGGGGGGGGGTTGGGGGGGGTTGTGCTCATGAAGGATGATGTTGCTTAATTCCAGGATTTATTCAGAGTTTAGAATATTGATGTAAAAATGTAGTGTTTTGAAAAGTATGAGTAGCCTGATGTTAGAGTTGTGCTCCTTATAAATAGATTTAAACACATACATTTGCTGTGCTTGTCTTGGTGCTACCCAACCATACTCAGTCTGTAACTTATGCACTACTGTTATATGAAGCAATAGGAATATGTTGTTTAGTACTTATCCCTCTGTACCCAGGAAGCCTTGCAGCAGACACAGAGGAGCGGTTGGTCGAGCATCTCCTTAATCCTGCCCATTACAACAAACTGATTCGCCCGGCAACCAATAGGTCAGAACTGGTAACGGTGCAGCTGACGGTGTCCCTGGCACAGCTAATCAGCGTGGTGAGTGAGTGGTTAATTCACCCTGTTGATGTGCTGCGTGGCAAGCTGCTGTGGTTGCTCTCTGCTGCCCTCTAGGGTAAATATCAGGTTACTGCAGCAATGTAACATTCTAGACTTTCCTTCTCTATCTGTGGGTAGTTTATGATGTGCTTTATCACACTCTCCACCTCTCCCACTGAGGTTTAGCTGTCTGTGTTAACCTGGTGCAATCTTTGATTGTCGTACTGTTGTTTACCCTCATTACAGCATGAACGGGAGCAGATCATGACTACAAATGTATGGTTAACACAGGTGAGTGTTAGGGTATTTCTCTTTCCTAGTAAACCACCATCTTGGGAGCCCATTGCACAATAATTCTACATGATGTGTCCCACAGCACCACCTAGTGCCCACACCAAGTTACAGCTGTTCTGGGCGTTCCAGCCTACAGGCAGGCTCTTCCTTCCTGTCACAGCTTAGACTCCTGGCATGTGCTGTTAGGTGTGTCACAGTGTTGTAGTCATGTGACCATCTGCATAACTAAATAGCAGCAGACATGGCTGCTGTTTGCCTGTATGCTGGATAATGGAGCAGGGAGGGAGAACAAGGCCCATACGGATCCCTGGCTTTGTGTGCATTGTCATAGCAGCTGTTTTTGTAGTAGTGGACTCTTAGAGTACACGCATTCTGTTTGAAATAAACTGCACATTCTCTTCTGCTTCGAGCGACTGCTTAATAAGATTCTCATGACTGCCTTTTTTCGGGCTTCCTCCTCCCTATCCTGCCTTGTTCACCCCAGGAAGAGCTTGAGCTAATTAATCAGTACAGAGCTATGCAATCATGACACCATAAGCACATTTCACCCACTATGTTCACCTCTAGCTCTTCGGTAACCGTAGCAATGCTTGCTGCATACCCACATTCCCCGCTGTGGCAACACACAGCATCCTGTCATTTGCTAACATTCAGTCACTCTGCAGGAGTGGCAAGACTACAGGCTGACATGGAACCCAGAGGAATATGATGGGATGCTGAAGGTCAGGCTGCCCTCTAAACACATCTGGCTGCCTGATGTGGTGCTCTACAACAAGTGAGTGCTCTGTGCGGACTCCCTGTGTGACGGATTCCCTCAAAGTGGCGACACAGTCCCCAGATATCTGGGCTCTTCGTGCCATTCATGGGTTTATAACTTGTTTTCTGTATTTGTGAGAGTAAAACAATGTCAGTGAAGGTGCAGTCACACTGACACAGAAAACTCACCTCTTATTCCGTTCTTCCTACCTACCTACCAACCAACCAACCATGATATTTCACTATCTTGGTGGGGAGGGCCCTCACGATTACATTTGCTGAATGACTGACCACAGTATTACTGTATTATCCAGCCATTCTAATTTTCGCTCAAGTTTGCAACAAAGACGCTGGATATTTTTTGCTCTGGTGTAACCAAGCCTTAAAGATTAAGGGAAAAACGCAAATGTAAGCAGCACTGAAACTGATTGCAGGGCTTAAGAGAAACACATGGTACTGGAGGGTATAATGGAGACTGTAGTGCAAAACGAAGTGCATATTGGAGGTTTCCTTTGCATAAGGCTGGTTTTAAGACTTTTGTTGCTCTCAAGGTAGATGTTTTGGGTGTGGCTATTTTCAGGGTTAAAGGTACGCTGAAACCAGCCTGCAGGGTAACTCAATGTTAAAGGAATGCTGCCTAACAAGCTCTGGGTAGTAACGATGAAGGTGGTGAATGATATTGACAGGCCTTGCAGCATCCTTTGTAATATAATGAGGCTTTACTGCCAGGTATTTAGGTGTTACTGTAAAGGCAGTGTAAGGTAATACCACACATCAGACCTGTAGGTGACTGAAAAGGAACCGGCAGCGTCGCCTCCAGCCTGTCAGGCTGACACCTGTCATCCTACCTGCCTCGTTCCACCATGCTGACATCACCCGTCTGCCGCGCCCGGGGGCCGTGACCTACCATCCTTGACCCACTTATCGGGAGGGGGGGGCAGATTCAGTATTGACACGAAGACTGTGTTTGCTATGTATCTGGCCGCAGGGGTGTGTGTTGTCTGAAGGGGTACAATGGATATGGTCCCATTAGCCGCTATCTCCATGAGCATCTGACCACTCTGACGCAAGCCGCGGACATGCCGTCTGGCCCCGCCCCTTCGCTGTAGACTAATCGGCACATCTCTGTCACCCTAGCTCCCCTGTGTATCCCAGGCGTCCTTCCTGCCCTACTTCAGCTGTGTATGCCTGTCTGAGCTGCAGCACTGCCCATGTACCCCTACCCAAGTCAGCAGTAATCCAGCAGACCCGGGATACCCAGCTCTTCCAGGAAGTCCACACTTCTGCTGCTTTGCAGTTGAAACATACTTAACATTCTCACAACTATAAGAGCACTTCTAAAAACAACTCATCCATATAGCATAACAGTATGGTTACGTTGCAAAAGATCATAACTTACACAATTAAAACAATTATCTCGTGTCTCAAAAGCAAATAATTTCACCCATGAATTAGTCAATGCCACCAAAATGAAACGTACAATCAGCATCATTTTGCTTCAAAAAGCTTAGATATATTGTCAGTATGTCAGCATAAATATGCTCCTGAGCTCCACAATTCTGAATGATAGTCATTTGCTGCTTTCTCATTGTCATTGACTGATCATTCTTCTTTAGCAAACTGATACTTATTCATGTCAAAGACATCATTACAAGGCTCTACATTACAGTATGTAAAGTTCACTGGTAAGAGAAAGCACTCAGATGCACATGTAACTTGTACAAGTTCTCTAGATATAGGATCATAGCAAACAAAAAAGTCACACAGCACAGTGTAACAGAAAAACAGCAAAATGGCAAAACAAGAACAACAAAAAGTCAACAAAATCATGTACTGTGGGAACCAGAAACAACAATGCTGCATCACTGCAATTTATAGAATATATTTTTGAATCATTCTGAAAATTTGGTGCTTGGAACTGTTTTGCATGTGGTGGCTTACACAATGGTCACATACATATATGGTTCTGGGTCTAATATTATTACTACGGGAAACAATCTGTTTTAACCAACTAAATACCGACTAAAGCAACCGAAAAATTATGCAACATGATGACAATCATACAAGACCACTGCGATGGGTGGGCGCCCCATCCTGGGTTGTTCCCTGCCTTGTGCCTGTAGTTTCCAGGATAGGATCCAGATCCCCGTGAGCCTGAAAAGGGCAAGCAGGTACAGACGATGGATGGATGGATGGATGGATGGATGGATGGATGGATGGATGGATGGATTGAAGGATATACAAGACCATTTGCATACATATAATAAAGCATTTGGAACTTTTTGAGAAGCAATGAGAAATTATGTTCTGCTGTGCAGAAGTGACATCATGTTGTAGGGATTACACTTGTTGTTTTGCAACTGTTAACTGTAATTTGAGATGTTCTCCAAAGTACTTGAGAAAAACTTTACGAATGCATTTTAATTAGCATCCTGAATGACACTTGAAACACCAGCACAGGTGTCCTACTACCCAATTACAATTTTTCTGAATTTCCTAAAATCACCTCTCCTTTAATCAAAACACTAAGCACAAACCCTAAATTTCAAGCTACACTCACAAAACCTTTGACTTGTCTTGCAAAATCGATCTCCTCAAAGCTATATTACCATTACTGAAAGGCAAACACTGCTTTCAGATCACGCATCAAGCCTGTCGGTGCATAAACATTACTGAGCAGTCATTACACACTATATCAAAAAATTAAAAACACTACTAGTCAAAACTGTTGCTGGCATGTAGAGAAACGTTTACTGTGGATGTGGTCTTTTGCATGTTGAGCAGCAAAATTGGAAACCAAAAGACTACAGTAAAAAAATTACAGTTTTTCTCAATTGCTTAAGCACAATTTTGACAACAGGGCTCAATACTTCAAATCGCTAAACACAATTCACAAAATCACACACCGAAAGAGCAAAACACTTCACCTATCCTGCAAAATGAAGCTCTGCATGCAAAACTATATAAACACTTATCAAAATCAAACTTTTGCCCCACATACTAAACACTTCCGGAAACATCAACCCGAAATTTTGATCTAACCAACTACACACTGCCATATGTAATCAAAATCTTGCCTTTTGGGGGATTCTCGTAATTGTGTGCCCTGAAAAGGCCACAAAGAGAAATTATTGCAGACAAATTCAGAGAGACATGAGCAGAAACAAATGTGATTGAAACTTTTTACTTCACTCTTTAACAACAAACTAAAAAGGCAAAGCACATTCAATGCAAATCAAAACTTGAGAGAAAAAAACGAGGGAAAAAAACTGTAAATAATGTAGGCATGCATATTGAGCAAAAGCAGTCATGAGACAGTCGTGTCTTCTAGCTGGCTGTGGCCACAGCACCTCATCTACATCACAAAAAATGTCTTCCCTTGCTAGACAGCGAGGAAAAAAGCGCCGGGAGTGTCTAATCCAGCCCTGGACAGCACCGACAACAATGTGCTCACATGCCTCCTCCATAGCCTCAAGAAGGCTTTCACGGACATGTGGTTGACGGTCATAGACCTTCCACCGCCATGCCGAGAAGAACTCTTCTATTGGGTTAAGGAATGGAGAGTATGGGGGAAGGTAACGGACAGTAAACAGTGGATTGGCTACAAACCAATTTTGCACGAGGGCAGCTCATGGAAACTTACATTGTCCCATATTACAACATATCTGTGCTGCCCATCGTCATCCACACGGTCTCCCTGAATCACTATGACACGCAACCTGTCCAGAAACGAGATGAGGTCTGTGTTGTAAGGACCAAGATGGCATGGTGGTGGAGAACTCCATTACTTCTGATGGTAGCACACATTGTAATGTTTCCCCCACGTAGGCCAGGAACATCCATAACAACTCTGTGACCAATGATGTTTCTTCCCCTTCTCCTGGTTTTTGTGAGGTTGAAGCCAGCCTCATCCATGAACATAAACTCATGGGAGATTGTATCCACATCCATTTCCAGCACTCTCAAAAAAAAAAAAGGTCAATATGGCATATTTTAGTATTATGAAAATGCTGTCATCAGTCTTGTACTTACTGTCACATACTCGTGCCTCAGATTTTTGATTCTTTCTGCATTTCTCTGAAAGTGCACCCTATAAAGCTGCTTCATGTTTACTTGGTGTCGTTGAAGTTGAAGGGCTAGGGTGCCGAGGCTGACTTTCCTGTTGTGGCTAAAAATCGTAAGATCATTTATGATGTGGCTTTGACTTTCTTTTAGCCTTATTTCATTATTTGCTAAAACCAAATTTATAATTGCTACTTCGTGTTCCTCACTAAACATTCGATTTCTTCCACCATGTTGGTCTCGTCTTTCAATCCATTGATAAAACAAGAGTAATGTTGATATTAGTCAGTATCCTTTTTCTTTCTAAAGGATGTTTTGCAAGATTCTAGATGTCTAGAATGCATGTGCCATAAAAGTAATTTGTACAGTATATTTCATATGTCTTTTGCATTACATATTCAGAGTGTGTGCTGTGTTGATCACATACCTATTCTCAAGGCGATATGTCCGAATAACAGAGGCAACAGTAAAACGACTCAAGTTGGTCTGTACCCTCTGTCCAACCTCTCTCATTATCAACCCATGATTTATGACGTGGTCAACTAATGTTGCTCGGATCTCAATCGAAAGTGCTGGTCTTCTTTGTCTTCGTTGTCCTCCTCCAGCTCCACCCCTACCTCTCACTCTTCCTCCACCTCTCACTCTCACTCCACCTCTTCCTCTTTCTGCCGCTTCCATTGTTGTTGAACAATTGTTGTATATCTGGGGTCTATATAGTCTCCAAATTCTGATTGTTGAGTTAACTAATTAGTAATTAGGTGTTTAGCCAAGTGGCATGTGTGAATTGGCTCATTGGTGTGGTTGTTTGAATGGCTGTGTTTAACAATGGCAAAAAAGTGACTTTGTGCCAGATTCCTGTGTCTTACTTAGAGACGTGTGTAGGGGGATGCAGAAGGTGTCGTGTTCAATTGCAAATTGTGTGCAAAGGTAGTTTATGTGTTTAGAATTTTGCTAACATGATGGTACAATTTGATCCTTGAGTGTCAGTTTTTAAAATTGGGCTTTACATTTGATTCTAGTGTGTTAGCAACTGAAAAAAACTGTAATTATATTAAACCAATATATACTGTAATGTTTGCAGTATTTAGCACTCAAAAAAGTTACTCTAAAGGACAAAGTAAAAAAATCAAACCAGAGTCAAGGAAGAATATTCATTCTGCCTCACCTCCCTGTCTCAGGGCTGGGTCAAGACAGAGAACTTTGTCTACATCACAGGAAATTTGTACCTTGATGTTAAAATTCAGCTCCCCTATGGCACTTGCACTCTCATTTGCCACATATGCTGTGTTCTAGTCACTCTTTGGATTTACACATGTTTGGAAACATGTGTGAACAGTTCGTCATTGTGTTTAAATGATGACTACTGTGTGCTGGCTTTGCTTACTTTTTGTGGCCTGTGTTTTCTATTTTGCATCAATGTTCAACACGGTGCAAAAAGCATTTTGATGTAACGACTTCAGTGAGTGAATCAAAAGGGTTATTCTTGCAAAGTTATGGAACATGCATCCTTAGAGTTGGTATATTTGTCAGACTACTTCAGGCATTCGTGGTCAATCTGGATATACCAGGGCTCTGCTGTGTCTGTTTTTCACACAAAGCCACATGTCACATCTGAGAGCTGGAGGTGTATCTTCTTTACATGTGCCACTCTTGCCGTTGCAGTGCTGATGGGATGTACGAGGTGTCTTTCTACTCCAACGCCTTGGTCTCCAATGATGGGAGCGTCTTCTGGCTTCCGCCGGCCATTTACAAGAGTGCCTGCAAGATCGAGGTCAAACACTTCCCATTTGACCAGCAGAATTGCACAATGCGCTTCCGATCCTGGACCTATGACCGCACTGAGATAGATCTGGTGCTCAGGTCAGATGTGGCCAGCATGGATGACTTCACACCCAGTGGCGAGTGGGACATCATTGCCCTGCCTGGCCGACGCAATGAGAATGCCGCCTACGTGGATATCACCTATGACTTCATCATTCGGCGTAAGCCCCTTTTCTATACTATCAACCTGATTATTCCCTGCGTGCTCATCACCTCACTCGCCATCTTGGTCTTCTATCTGCCATCTGACTGTGGTGAGAAGATGACCCTCTGCATCTCTGTCCTCTTGGCCCTCACTGTCTTCCTGCTCCTCATCTCCAAGATTGTGCCACCCACCTCCCTCGATGTGCCACTGGTGGGCAAGTACCTGATGTTCACCATGGTGCTGGTGACCTTTTCCATTGTCACCAGTGTGTGCGTGCTCAATGTGCACCATCGTTCTCCCACCACTCACACCATGCCCCCCTGGGTGCGCCTAATCTTCCTGGACAAGCTACCCTCCTTGCTATTCATGCAGCAACCCCGCAGGACCTGCGAGCGGCTAAAGCTTCGCCGGACGCGCCGGGCCCAGGAGCAGGCGCGACTGAGTACAGGGCCGCCCACAGAGGACAGGGGCCTCACTACAGAGGACAGCGAGTCTTGCACTTGTTATGTCAACCAGGCCTCAGTAAAGCAGCTTGGTGGGGAGGCAGGGGCAGGTGGGCTGAATGGGCTCAGGCCAGGGGCAGATAGCATCTCCGTGGCCCCCACTCCAGGGAAGCCACCCCCCATTCTTGGGCACACACTGCTGACACGAGCCTGTCCTGGGTTGGACGAGGCGGTGGAGGGAGTGAGGTTCATCGCCAGTCACATGAAGAGTGAGGACGACGATCAGAGTGTAAGTTACTGCTTCTGTGTCTCCAGTTTTTCATGTACCTCCATTTTATGTCCCCTGTATATTATAATTCTGTGCTTTTCACCTCTTCTTCCCCTGATCCCTTTGCATCACCTCCTATCCTCCACCTCCATCTCTCCTATCCTTCATACTCATACTGTCACTCTTTCCTTTTCTACAGTACCTCCTGTCCCTCTCCTACTTCTACTTTCTGGCCTTTCATGCTTCCTCCTGATCAAACCAGTCCTTACACAATCGTGCTGTTGAAGAATTCACTCAATTCACTTTAGAATTCACTTTATGAAGTCCGACCAGGTAATCTGTTGCGTGATTGAGAGTCCAACTATTAAATATTAGCCAGCCTCAAGATCATAGAAAAAGCACAATAAAGGTGTACTCATACTTGGCCCAGTTGCCTTATCGAGTATGCAAACCAGTGAATTTCATTTAATCGTCTGCATGTATAAAGATTCTTGTTATGGTAGTTGCCTGTGCCTGTGTTTTTATGTCTGTGTCCCCTAGGTCAACAATACCCTGTGGCAAACAGTTAACAGTTCTTATAATCCTCCAACAAAATTAGCTCCTTAAGCTGATCCATCGATGTTACCTTAGAAGCACTGCACCACTTTTCAAGTAAGACAGACTTCTCACGAGCAAACTCCACATAAGTTTGATTAGCAAATTCTTTATGCGAGCGGAACTTCTGTCTATAAGCCACTGGTACAAGCTCATAAGCTCACAGTACAGCGGCTTTCACGACTTCATAGTCCAGGCTCTGCTGCACACTTAAAGCAGAGCAAACCTCTTGTGCTTTTCCTACTAGTTTACTTTGTAACAACAAAGACCACATATCCTGTGGCCACCGTAAAGTTGGCGCCACATGCTCAAAGCTGTAAAATAAAACTCAACTTCAGACTCTCTGAAAGGAGGAAAAGGGGACACATGCCTGCTAACATCAAACATAGGACAGGGAGATACAGGAGAACCAACTAGACCCGCTGACTCATCGTTGTTATGGCCATGATGCTCCAAATAAAGAAAGAAATTTAATATTGGGGTTTGGTGTAGTTGGTTGGCCCACTCCACAAATATACATCTCCCTCTCTCTCTCCCTCTCTCTCTCCCCCTCTAGTGTGGGGTGGGGTGGTGTGGTGTGTGTCGGGGCCTAGGCTGGCGTGTAACATTCTCTACCAAACTTTTACCAAATATTTATGAGAGTTTGTGTTGCATCCAGTTGTTCCTATATACTCTACCAGCCCAAATTTCCAGAAAGTGCTGTACCTCTGCCAGTGAACAAAGTGATCCCTTTGCCAAAATGTTTGTTAAATTGTGATCACTATCCGTACAGCCTAGCCAATCTGTTCCTTCTGGGTTCATTTCATATAGTGTACATGTGTGCATGTGTGTGCCATCATTGACGTCATGTCTGTGTTCCATAACCGGACACAGTTAGCAATCACACTATGTGTACCATGCCTGAGTCCAGTTGAACCGTAACCACTTCAAGTGTAGTCAAACGAACTAGACTTTGAGGGTCAGATGTGCTTGGGCAAGGTACAGATCTCCTAGTGTAAGTACACCCTAAGACAGCAGAATAGGTTGCAATGACTCTTCACACTCACCTGTGCTCTAGGCCCAAGAAGCACTCTTTTATCATTGGTTTTGATCATTAATAAATCCTCAAATAATAACTCAGAGGGGTAGAATGATGGCTTACTGCTGTATATGCGTGTATTAGCTGTGTGATGGACTGGCATCCTGTCCAGGACGTACCCCAGCCATGTGCCCTATGCCAGGGGTTCCCAACCCACCAGTCCTTGGCCAGTATTCTACCACAAGGAATCTGGCGGTTTCGAGGCGGGGGTTGGTTAATTTCCAAAAATAAACTATATGTATTGTGAAGCCAAGCCTTCTTTTATGACCCCTGGCATTTGCACATTATGATTGCATATTATCTGAGTCTGGGTCCCTTAGGCAGCAGACTGAACAGAGATGTCCAGACCTCCCTCTCCTCAGGCTCCTCCAGGGGGGTACCCAGGCACTCCCAGACCAGCCCTGGAGCACTATGTTGAGCTATTCCTAAATGTCCGAGCTCCTTACCCTATCTCTATGGCTGAGCCCAGACACACAGTGAAGGAAACTCATTTTCACCAATACTCCGCTCTTTCTGAACCATGACACCTTTCTTCTCTATCTATCTGTCTATCTATCTATCCGTCCATCCGTCGCAACCTGAGGGACTAATCCATCCTTTTCCAGTTCAAAGCCATAGCCTCATACTTTAAAATATTTATTTTGTTAAATGTATTAATAGTTATAAATGTACATGGTCAATTTAGAGAGTACTATATCGTGACCGTAAACAGTAACCTAGCATGCAATATCAGATTTTTACCAGACTTGTTAGTGTCTTGTGTTTGTTTGTAGTTTGTTTGCCTCTCAAAAAAGAATATCGCTGTGGATCTACTAAAATATTATAAAGCTTTTAATGTGGTTTGACTAGTTCGTGTTTCTTGTTTATTTGTCTCTCGGAAAAAAGAATCTCACTCCAAATCTGCTAAAATATAAAGCAACAACACACAACAAAAGCGTGTTTGTGGAGGCAGCCGTGTTTGTTCCGAGATGTGTAGCTTGAACGGGAGATTGGCCGGACGTGACCTCACTCACTTCAGAATTTCCGACTTCGGAGAGATAATCGAACACACCATTCATCCTGGCTGCTTCACACTCAACTACCTCAATGCACGCTAGAGGTTATAGTACACTGAACTGCGAGACTATGAGTAAACCTAGACCTGGCCAATACCTTTTACCTGGGGCAACTTCAGAGTGCAGTAGAGTCTAGTTGAAATCGCATGACAGCTCTTTCCCATTTTAGAATTTGTAAAAACAAAGTTTTGAGAGGTGGGAGTAGCATTTAGTGGAAAACCCCACTAAACAAAGCGCTCACAATTGTGCAAGAAAATGTGAGTAATATGAAAAAGCAAAGGATGATTTGGGAGTCGCTAGCTTGGGCTGATTTGCGCACTCGCTGCAGCTTGTGATACGAGAGCCTGCTATTGCAACAAAGTGTAAGTGATGCTGTTCCCCATGGGGGAAAATTGTGGGGCATTTTAAGCATTCACCACTTGTGCATGCTCTCTTGGAAGATGGATTGAACTGCAAATGCCTCAAAAACACTTAAAACAAGATGTACAAATGAGGTGGAACAGTACATGTATGTTTCTAGTAGCGCAATGAAAGATTTTTTTGACATACATCTGCATTAACAAGTTTTAAACTACTAATAATGTATAAAGTATCAATTTTATGTATTTATAAATTTTATATGGGGCTTGATTACTATTTATGAACTGTTCAAAGAAGCGACCCGACAGACTCAGTGATGCGTCACAGATGCCCATCAGGTATCGAGCGCACTAAATATCTGGACCTGTCAGAGATTCCAAATCCTGTAGTGTGAAAAGTACTGTCACCCAGTTATGACTGGCAATGAATGCAGCTACAGCCAATGAGAGCACAATGCATGGAGTAAGGGGAAAACCGGGAGAGGAGTTGTACAACATCAGTAAGCTTACAGCAAAAGTCTGCTTGCAGTCTTCTCATGTCTGTTTTCATGACAAAATGTAATTTGGAGACCAGACAGATTTGTTGGAGATTCCTCCTGGTGAAACATCATGTAATTTGTTATCCTCTGTCACTGATCAATCATGTAGTATGAAAACCACAATGATTACAAGATTCCCGATTACAAGACATCAAGTTGTGTAGTGTGAACAGAACAGTGATCTGACAACTTGGCATAAAGTGGCAATTTATTGTGTGGATGGAAACGGTTAATCTTACTACATCTGTCCTGCTAATTTATCTGCTGCCAGCAACAATCCCCCAGTTGACAAGTTCTGCTGGTCTGTGAAATTTTTCCACAGTGTAAACCAGTCTGTGGTAATCAATAGGTTGGCAACCCCGACCTTATGCTGCTTGGGAAAAGCTCCAGTCCCCTGCAATCCTGACCACTATAATTTGTTAGTAATTACTTGGTCTGGAAACTATTGATACGAAGTACAAGATTTCCTAATGGTAATATACAATGTCATTCCATTGAGTTTCAAGTTTATGTTTTGAGGGTGAGGAAATCATAGGGGAATTGGTCTATCTTAGTGCTACATCATTGACCAAAGAGATCAGTTTGTTCCTGGATTTCACCATAACCACTATTATTTTCTGGTTTCTTTATATTGAAGTACAATCATGGATTCAGTTTTAATCCTCAGGTCATCCAAAAATTATTCAAAAGCATTAGGATGGGAAGAGGGTTTTCCCAGAAATCACATGTTTTTGTAGTCTTTCTAAAGCAAATTCATGATTAATCTCTTGTATCTCACTTTCTGTAAAGGCTGCCCCAGAACAAGAGCAGATGTTTCGTCTAGGTCTATGTAGAGTTAGAGAGAACCACGAAAGCCAAATCTAATGAGAAACAGGCTAGAGCCAAGCAGCTCGATTGATGGTGTGAAAATAAATCCTGCATCCCGTCACACTGTAATTGACCAAGCGGGATTCCTGGCCGTGCTATGAGCCATATGTCCTTCCAGACATCCATAACTGGGTACTGAATGTCAAACAGAGAAATGTTAGCTGTCAGAAGATTGTTTATAGCGAATAGGCCAGTGAGATAACTGAAACCCTAATTGATAAACAGCATTTTTCTATTTTGAATTGAGTTATTGTTGTACTGTAAAGCTCTGTAAGTGTTTGAGTGGCCAGTGATCTTTTCCTGACCTAACCTCTCTGTAATTGCACACATCTCTGCGTATTGACATTGTGACTTACCTTTCCTGCCACCCACAGGTCAGTGAGGACTGGAAGTATGTTGCCATGGTCATCGACCGCCTTTTCCTCTGGATCTTTGTGTTCGTCTGCATCTTTGGCACCATCGGCATGTTCGTGCAGCCTCTCCTGCAGAACTACACTAGCAAGACTCTTCCCCACTTGCCCGGCTGACCAATACAACCCATGCCACACAGATGGACACAGCTAACGACCAATGCCTGTTGGAGTGGGGGGTGGAAGTTATGACTCCTGTAGAACTGGACTGATTGACAGTCATATTCAGATAATTTTGTTTGATGAAATCGTTAGTAAATCTGTATAAACTTTAGGAACTACGCGTATTTAGTTTAATTAATGAAAGTAGCGTGTTTCAAAATACCCCATACTTTGAGCTGTCTGTTTTTTTTAATTTTTTTAAAAAAAAAACACGAGCCAAACAGGAATACTGCTTACATGGCACCAGAAAATCACTTCTCTCTATGCACACCCTTTAACAAAGACATAGACCCCACTAATAGTTACCTACCTACCTTGCTTGACTGACACCTATGCTAGCAAAAAAAAGTGTAAGCAGCCAGAGAAGCATCAACGGATTAGTGTAGTTTGGTGTATCAGTAGGGCATTTCTGTTGTCATATCTATGTTTTGGCAGTATGGGTATGGTATATTACAAGTAAACAAAGTAGTATCTGTACCAGAGATACACTCACAGACGTCACATGGACATTGTTCACCTCAGTGGCATTAGCACTAAGGTCAAACAGCCGACATTTGGCAGTTTGGTGTATTTTTTAATATCAGCATTTTAAAAATGTCTTCCTGTCACATATCAGAGGGCTTCTTAGCTCTTTTCATACTTTATTAGTCTCCGCTGATTGCTGAATTGCTCTTCTCCTCTCTCACCATCTTTTGACTCATTTTAGTCCACTCTGCTCCAACTCACTCCTACTTTCATCTCCATCCCCTCTTCCCTTCATATATCTCTCCTCCATTTCTGTCACTTAACACCTCTCCAGTCACCAGTCCTGTTACTGATGGGTGCCTACATTTGCTTTAGTTTCACAGTAATCCATGTCATCATACATTTAAGGTTTTTTGTACTTATTGACCATAATGTTTTTGTGTGTATCACGTCAGCTAATACTGCTTTTATGTTCGTTCACAACAAATATCTGTCTCTGGATACTGATCTCTCAAATGTCAATATACCCTGCAATTATATCACATTTGTTTCTCTGTAACTGGATTTTCACTTCTGCAGATTGCAAATCCATATTAATTTAATACCTGTTCATGCTAAGTTGATGCCTATGGTACAGTACATCTATGAAGTTGGTCCATTGCCATTACAGTATGGGATATTTGCATATTAATGTTATGCTGCCCCAAGAAAGGAAGTTGGGAGCATGTATAAATAAAGATAAATTCGGTAAAAAAGATCAGAACAGTGTCATAAAGCAAGTTGGTTAAAATCCATGTTTATTCTAATGAGGAGGAACAGTTGGATAATTTCGTACAAGGCTATAACATTTTAAATAAACAGAAATGACCATGACAGATTTAGCAAAAAAAAAACAATTGAATACTATTTTGTTGGATCTCCAAACATTCCTGTTTCTTGTGCTAATGTGCTGATGCTACTCCAGTCGTGTTTCTAGCCAGTCTGAAGATTCAGATTTCGTAGGAATGGTGGGGGGGGGGGGGTCTTCTTTGGGAATGACTGGATTTGTGAGGCATCTTCCCCTACACTCTACTCCTCATTCCCCTAATATCACTTGCCAAAGGGGTGAGTCCTTGTGGAAACGTTGTGCTTCTCCGCCTCCTTCTCGTACTGTTTTCTGATTGACATATTTAAGTGTAGCCCAGACGACCTATCCAGCCTCTCCTCCCCTCCAAGCCCCGCCCCTTCACTCCTTCTTTTCAGGCTTGTCCTGGAAGAAGTCGTTGCAGGCCACGGTGAGCGCGCCCACCAGGATGACGAATTCTGTGAAATCCACCTCACCGTCATTGTTGGCGTCCAGGTCCTTCATCACTTTGTCCACTGCGTCCTTGTCCTGGGCATTCTGGGGATGGATGGGCAGAGTTGGGGTGTGAGTGTGCCAGTGAGTGATGAACGATGTGCATTGGCTCGTATTAGCATTAGCCTGTGTGCCCCATGTTAATACGCTTATGTGCGTCTGTGAGGTCACTCACCCCCAGGTAGTTTCCCAGCTCTGCCGTAAGGAGCTCCTTCAGCTCTCCCCTGCTCAGGGTGAGCTTGTCCCCCTCATTCCCTGAGTACTTGTGGAAAGTCTGGATCATCAGCTGCATTGCATTCTCCAGGCTGGTGGTGGGCTCTGTGCTGGACATGCTGGGCAGGAGTTTGGGAGGAACAATGCAGACAATACAATGAAAATCAAATGCAGCTATGGACACTCGAAGATGATGCTGTCATCGATATGTCATGCAGCGAGTAAAAGCAGTGGTGTTGCTTACTGGGCCTGAGCAAATCCTATCAGTAACTTAATGATACCTGACTATACAACTACTTAGCTAAATTAAATAATCAAGCATATTAACAATAAAATCTTGTTTTTTTTTCCAACTATCAATAAAAAGATCTCCTTCTAGTCACAGGGACCCGTGCTAAAAATACTACAGCTGGGTTTTGAATGCAGTCATCATGTAATAAATGAAGAAAAGCATTGTCTGAATTTTTCGTGTGCACCAGGAAAAAAACAGTACCTTAACTAAAAGTTTATGAAGAAGAAAACCAGAAATACAACCGTAGCCACCTTTCGTGTTTCACACCCTTGACACCATTGAATGTATGTTGTTGTCAATGTTTTAGTCATTGTCATGGTAATCCCAAATTCACAATGCTTTGTTGTCCCTGCCAAGTTTCCTAGGAAGCTTTTAAGAGTTTTTTAAAAAATACTTTCTATTCCCAAACACATACAATGGAGAAAGAGGGATACTACAGGCAAGACACTAACAGTAAGCCACACAAAAGACAACAAGGGTAGCAAATAAACATGATACAACACACTGCAATGCCCCTAAAGAATATTAAGGAACTGCACCAAGAATCAAAAACAAAGAAAAACACAATCGTCACTAGCACCTTCTTTTAATGCTTATATTTCATAGATTCGTATTAAAAATACGTTAAGTGTAACTCAGGTATTAACTGTAAAACCAGTTAAAGGATTCTGTCATGTGTGTGCCCAACTAAACACTTAAGCTTGGTTCATGGCTTTCAGCATGTGTCAGGTTTACTTTGACAGCCGTTGGTTTCTCTACCTCAGTATTACAAAATACAGTAAGGAAAAGGAATAGAAATTCTTGGATCGGCAGACAAGGTTAAAAGCCCGTGGAGGATGGGGGACCGCGCCCCCCTCGCGTTCTTACCTGGCTGGTGAGGGTGCAATGCCTTTGTTTGTCGCAGAGAGAGAGAGAGAGGAAGACTGATGAAGGGGAGAATCTGTCTGTGGCTTAAATATCAGCTCCCCCCCCCACCTCGCCTCATCCTCCAAATCTCCATTACCATCCCCACTTGTCCTTTCCCCCTGGTCTACCTTTCTCCTTCTGGTGACGCAACAACCCAACTGAGACACACTGGGGGGTCATGTATCAGGTGGGGGAATGTCCTGGGCATTTTCCTGCTCCTTCATTACCTCATTATTAGGCATGTGGCGATGTGACCCCGGCGCTGTCCACTGAAGCTGGGGAGATGAAGCCAACACCATGGTGTTCTGGTTGGGCAAAGACTCTAGCTCTGGTGGAAGCATGCCAGGGCATTTTGTCTGAGTTTGTGAGAACCAGTGTACCAGTGTTGTGGCCTACATAGAGCTACAGAGCTACCCTACAAACACTGGAACGGCTCTGCAGTACAGCAGCCTACTAAATGGTACTTGACTACACTAAGGTGACCTTTACAGTGAGGATGTACACTTACAGATACACTATATGTATCTTTATCATTGAATTCAGAACGACCCATTGCCACAGGTGTATAAAATGAAGCACCTAGCAATGCAGTCAGGTATACAAACATTTCTGAAAGAATGGGTCACTCTGAATAACTGTAGTGTCACAGGATACCAATTTGCAATGAAATCAGTTCATGAAATTTCTTCCCAGCTAGACATTCCACAGTCATTTGTTAAGTGGTATTATTGCAAAGTGGAAGCATTTAGGAATAACATAAACTCAGCCACGAAGTGGCAGAGCACATAAAGCAACAGCAGGGTTGCCAAGTGCTGAGGTGCATAGTGCGTAAAAGGTGCCAATGCTATGTTGACTCAATAACAGAGTTCCAAACTTCCTCTGCCATTAGCCCCAGCACAAAAACTGTGTGTTGGGAGCTTCAAGGAATGGGCTTCCATGGTGAAGCATCTGCATGCAAGCCTCACATCACCAAGCACAGGTGTCAGATGAAGTGATGCAAAGCACACTGCCACTGGACTCAGGAGCAGTAGAAATGTGTTCGGTGGAGTGATGAGTCACGCTTCGCTGTCTGGCAGTCTGATGGACGAGTCTGGGTTTGGTGGATGCCAGGAGAACATTACCTGCCTGACTGAATTGTGCTAACTGTAATGTTTGGTGGAGGAAGGATAATGGTATGGGGTTGTTTTTCAGGGGTTGGGCTAGGCCCCTTAGTTCCAGTGAAAGTAACTCTTAAACTGTTAAAACTCAAAATACCAAGACATTTTGGACAATTCTATGCTTCCAACCTTGTGGGAGCAGTGTGGGGAAGGCCCTTTTCTGTTCCAGCATTGACTGTGCTCCAGTGCACAAAACAAGATCCATAAAAACATGGTTTGTTGTGGAAGAGATTGACTGGCACACACAGAGCCATGACCTCAACCCAAACACCATTAGGATGAACTAGAACAGAGATTGCGAGGCAAGTCTTCATGTCCAGCATTAAAGCCTGACCTCACAAATGCTCTTCAGGATGAGTGGGCAAAACTTCCCACACACTCCATAAACTTATGGAGAGCCTTCCCACAGAGTGGGAAGCTGTTATAGCTGCAAAATGGGGAACCAGCTCCATATTGATGTCTATAAATTTAAAATGGGATGTCATAAAATTTCCTGTAGGTGTAAAGGCCAGGTGTCCCAATATTTTTGTCCATATGTTCACCTGCAGGTACATTGTGGGAATGTGGTTGACAAATGGGCAAGACAGAGATATCAAACGCAGCAAGTGTTTAAAGACACTAAAATGCTGGTATACATTTACCTGTTTGAGAAACCCAGCTTGAGAAAGTAAGATGTTATGAAAACAGCGTTCTATACTGGGGCTAAGTGGTACATACCAGACTCATTCTTCAGTGTCCTCCAGGGCCTATATTATTCAGATCAGATCAGCTGGTTCATGTCAGCAATTCAGATTTGCTATTTTCCCAGAACAACAATCATATTCTGTCATTAATTATGAGACCTTTGTAAAGTTCTGGGTAAGTGAAGCATCCTGATGCAGACCCACCATGCATCATCAGTACAAACGCAACCCTCCATAGTGGCATACATACAGCATTGTATTGCATGCAATCGTTCACAGGGATGCACAGCATACATACTGTATTGTTATGCTCTTTTAATGCATGCAGCTTTCTCTCTGGTGTAATCCTTATCCTTCCGACTGCTTATCCAGAAAAGAACCACCATGGGCCTGGAGGCAATCCCAGGAGGGGTAGAGGACTCCATGGAAATGTGCTAAACTATCACAGTGCAAACACTCATATATGACGACCAGTTCAGAAACCAATTTGCATTAAATTTGGTCTTAGGGAAAACACCAGAGTAGCTGGAGGACACCTACAGAAACGGGGAGTACATGCAAAGTGCAGCTGTGGAACCAGGGCCCAAATCCTGCCACCCATCCCAGGACGTGTGACATGTCCCAGCCCTGAGCCACAGGGCCTTATTTCAGCTGCCATCACTTCAGATTCTAAGTAATATGACACAAATGTCTGTGAATGCTGAGAGTCTTCCTTGTTAGAAAGCCTCACATGTACATATATCAATTGCATATTTAATTTGCCATGCAACCCTCTATTGGGTAAGCAGCAGGAATATAAGCAGATGCTAAATTAGCCCGTCCCACTAATCGAAATTAAATTATAATTCTGTTTAATGAGCAGCATCATTAGTACACTTAAACAAGAAAATACAGAAGGATAAAGTTATTTCAATTATTTATTTCCCTGGCAGATGCTTTACAGCAACACAACTTAAAACATCATTATTTTACATGTATCCATTTTTACAGGAAGCAGTCTATGCATGGTGCCTTTCACATATGCGGGAGGAGCCCACTGTGTTTCCAGAATTTACACTGCCTAACGCTACCTCTACATACACAGTATTGTAATGAAGTGCCAGTGGGGGCATCAAGGCGTGAGGTGGGCATACCGGCCAGTATGGTGGGGCTGTCCTGGTCACACACACCCTCACCGCCCACGCCAGGCCTCCAGGTGTCCAGGGCACTGGCTTTCTGGTGTTCATTCCATCTCGCCTTTAAATAATTCACCCCCGTTCCTTACATGGATGGGATGTCATACACCTGATATTCCAAGTCTTTATCTGTTGCTAATTGAAAGGCGTTTAAAAAGTGTGCAAAGAGTAGACTGTCGTGTAAATGTGTGCACAGGTACCGAACACTAATGCTGTCAGCATGTGGATGCAGCCACATGGGTATTAAATACTACCGCTGCCAGGATGCTGCAGTATCCATACAGGTATTAAATACTAGTGCTGTCAGCATGCTGCAGCATCCGTACAGGTATTAAATACCAGTGCTGTCACCTGACAATGTAGCCATGCAATTATGAAATACTAAAACTGTCAGCATGTCAGTATACCTGTACAGGTATTAAATGTTTATCCTCCCAGGAGCTGGGTAACATTGTGTGGTAAGGAGAGCTGAGTAATGTTCATAATAGAATGTTTAAGGGCATTACTATGTTAAAATTACAGAATAGTAAAAAAAAGAGTGAGTTTTTAAGAACATACAAGCATGCAAGTTTAACTCATAGCAAAGAGATGGATTAAACATATATTAATGTTATACACAATGCTATAGTGTATGTTTGCTAAGTGGTTTGTGTTATGGTTAGAAAGGATTGCTAATTGTTGTATGTCATGGTGAATATATGATGGCATATAGTGTTTAATGAGTGCACTTGTATGATGGTAATTGAGGACAGTAGTGGCGTGTGCTTATGACCTGGTGATGTCACATGGTCTATGCTGATGTGAGGGTGCTGTCACATGGTGTGTATGGTGTGAGGGTGCTGTCACATGGTGTGTATGGTGTGAGGGTGCTGTCACATGGTGTGTATGGTGTGAGGGTGCTGTCACATGGTGTGTGCTAACAGGGTGCTATGCTGTGCATGGATAAAGCCAGTTTAGGGAATTTATGATGCTTCTTCTTGCTCTCCTTCTGCTGCTGGTGTCCCCTTGGTGGTGGTGCGTTGGTCGCTCAGACTGTTAGCAAGGTAGCCCACCAGGGTCAGGTATTCCTGGAAACTGACCCTGCCGTCTGAATTGGTATCCAGCCCTTGGCGCATCTCCTTAATGGCGTCCTTGCTGTCCGTGTCCTGAGAAGGGCAAAAGATGAGTTTTTGGCCTCGGTACAGCACCCTAATAGCTCCTGTCAATATCAGTACCAGACACACACAGACCTGTGGCCTGTACTACGAAGCGGGGTTACTGGCTTATCGGGGTAACTTGTCGGATTTAAGGTACCAAGCTGTGATTCAGTGCTATCTAGTATGGATACACTGCCACAGCATATAAAGCAAGCATTCATTCCTCTCAGTGTGAATGGTGGTTTCTTCAGTGAATGGCAATATTACCCCAGCAGTGGCAGTCTTCTTAAGCTTGCTTTTGATCACAATTTAGCATTTAGCAATAATGACATTCATTGAGCAGAAACTGCAGTCACCGTCATGATGTTGCCCAGCTTGCCCTTCACAAGGTTCTGGAAGTCCTTCTCTCCCAGGCTGTCCTTGCCCTTGGCTGATTTTAGGTAGACGCTCACCACTGTCTTAATGGCCGATTCCATCTCTCTCTGTGTCCCAAAGGTGAAAAGGAGGGAATGAGGTGGGAGTGAGACCAATCCGTCACCTTGGATAACAGCACTAGTGTTGGGTAAAGTACATCTGAATCAACACTGATGCTGATACCCCAGAATGTGCACATGTGAGGCGAGCTCTATTGGCAAACTAAATAAACAAACTTGCAGTATTAAAAGAAAAGTATAATGTGGGAGAGTAAATAATGTAAGCAGTGTGTCTGTAAGTGGCGGCGGTGGGGGGTGGGGTGGCTGGGTGTGATGTGAGAATGCTGCAGAGGGTGCGAGAGGAGAGCCTCCCGACAGAAATAGAGACATCGCCTGTTATACAGAATGCAAGGTCTGATCTTTGATAGGTTATTTGATCAGCTGAGGGGGTTCACATTACTGCAGTATCTGCCACCAACCTGCCACTCTCCCACAAACACAGTCAAACGGCCTCACACACACTCCGCACCACATCTAGATGTCACACAGGCCTTTTTCCAAAGAGACTCCTCATTCTTCTTTTCATTTTACTTTTTTTTTTTTTTTACATTTTTACACAAAGTTTATAGAACTGGATATGTTAACGGGAAAAAAAAAATCTAATTACACGTAGAACACTTCACCTCACTTAAGCCAATAACCATCAGGTGAAAAGTGTGCATTCTAAGAACTCAAATATCATCCAGCCGAAAGGGAAGCCTTCATTCTAGCATGATTTCTCTGTAGAAACATTTCTATCCAACACTGCTAATTACGACGAGGGAGCTATTTAATTATTGTTTTAACGGTCATTTGCTATAAGAGTCTGCTGTTGTTCTCAAGAACAAAATGTCACTGTGCCTTTGCTGATTGGCTAGATCGGGCTGATTTCGACAGTATTTGCTGAGAAAGTAAGCTGCCTATTTGTTAGAGAGGTGAGGCAGCCACCCAGTGAGGCAAGGCTGCACACAAATTCACAGGTACGCCCAATACAGGGTGTGACTCACTTCCTTATTAACAGTGTATTTGCCTGTCATATCTGGGCCTGCATTATCTATCCTCTGTAGGTTTTAAAGTGAGCAGCACTTGAATGTCTTGTCTATCTTATCGATGGACTAATTATCCATTACCACGCTCACAACAACTAGCGTTTCAGCAGTCATATCTCTCCGCCACCAGATAACTTGTGTCTAACTGTTTCATCATTCTGACCAGTATCGTGGATCACCAGCTCATTCGCTTGAAGTAAAAGAGAAAAAAAAACAATATAGCAAATTGTTATATGAATAGACTTGCGGTGTCCGTTTTCCTCCTACCTTTTAAGATACCCAGAGTTCGGTTACCGCGAGGAATGAATGTGATATGTACCCTACCGGAGCGAAAACAATACGGCGCTCGTATACCATAAAACATTAACAGAGGAACAAGTTAGGCAGATATATTAACTGCACTAAATTGGTCTACATTTTTAATTCCGTTTTTTTTCGCGAAGTTTCAAGGAAGGCGATACACGCAGCGGTGCACATAATATTGATCACTGTCAACAACACAAGGTTCGGTGTTGGTGCCAGAACGCGCTTCATTGCGGGCTGCTCCGAGCAGAGGCCATTAAAAGGGTGTGTTGTGGTGCGTTCTGCTACGGCAATGTATAGTATTGGCCCAAGCAGGATACACACGTTTATATATATATATGTATCCTTTGTATGCAGTACGCTATTATATTTACATAGGCATATATAGAGCCGTATTACATGGTTACTACACAAGTCACATTTACGCGGCATATCTTTCTAAAATGCACTTTCGTTACACAAGAAATAAAACTTTCAGATTCAGACAACAGGTTCCCGTGATTTATCACAGATTACCAAAATTATGTTAACATAATCTTATTATTAGACGCAGTCCATAAACGTTTAGTTGCATCTTGATTTCATTCAGAAACTTGCGAATCGAGTTGCGTGTTCTTGATGGATTTTAGTAGGTGTTATTTAAATGACAGAAAAAAAACTTACCCTATAAATATGACCGACAAAGATCGGAAAAACGATGCAATTTAAAATATTTTTAGAGCTGCTTTCTGCCTTCCCTCCTCTCCCGTTTCCCTCCCTGGAATGGAGCAACTTGCCAGGCTAGACGCCCTTAGGAATTTCTTCCGCGATTTCGTTATTCCCCTAACTTTTCTCCGACAAGTCATAAGGGCGTGTACCTGGAAGAGTGAAAAGCAGAAGAAAATAAAATGACACACAGAGACCTTATCTTTTTTTAAACATGGGCCGCACAACCGCTTTGAAAATGTTGCCTTTATTGTGTGTACTATTACAAAGCCGATTGTTTAGGACAAGGGCCCGTAAACTGTAGTTTTAAACTTTTGTTAAGTAAGTTGGAATGTTCAACGGGTTGATAGGACCCAACGGATAGAAGGCAGGGACTGTAAGGAGAGAGGCATGTCAATACAGGCTGCAGTGGGATAGGACAGACAGCTAACCCTTTCTTTTCCAAAAAAAAACTTTAGTCTGCACATTGTATATAAGGCTGTATGCTGATGTCAGTGAGCTGGATTTACATGCAGTTCTCATGGTTTCAGAAGGCTTGTGAAATCATTCTTCCACCATAATGTATTTATCCAGAATTTATAACAAATCCCTCAGTGTTCACCTACTGATTGCAAGGTGTGTGTTACACTGATAATGACATTATGTGACAGCATGCAGTCCTCTTGTAGGAAAGATGTGGGGGAAGGGACTAATCACTCAATACAGTGGTGCTGCTGTTTGGTTGTAATTGCAGTATTGGAAATTTTATGTTGACATTGTTTACATCTATCCTGCTATATAAAAGCATGAAATCCTAAGTTGTAATTTTGCTTTGAGGTATGTAAATGCCTGTAATGAAAGAAGAGTTTTTGTCACATGGCAAACACAACCTGCTTTTGAGCTCTCCTGGCTGGTGCAGCATCTTTCCCTGTCAGTGTGTCCAGACCAGGGTTCAAGAGGAGTCATCAGCCATATCACACTGCACATTGCAGCTCTCAGCAGCTCCTCAGCATGGCTGTAAGGGACACGTCTGCTGACAAGAGCAGTGTGATTAAAACCCGAGTCCTGTATTTACCTAGGACCAAATCTGCACACAGCTTAAGGGACTGACACAGAAAACACTGCATCTCAGTAAAAGACTTATACTGATCTAATAAATACTTATTAACCACCACAGTTTCTTTCTGTCAAGCATTTTCTCTATACGAGTGATTTATTATGGATGGGTGTGGCAGTAATAAACCAACTCTGTGTTTATGCTTCTTTAATTACAGGTTTTTTGTTATAAGCAATTTGGCCGTTGCAGTCTGACTAACGTATCCTGTTGGGTGAAATCCTTCTGTCATCCACTGAAGACTCGTTCCGAGTAAACCTGCCTCTTTATAAGCTTGCCTTTGTTAGCTCCCACATACACTAATGTCAGAATAGTTACAGCTGGCTTCCACCCTTTGTTGCCTGTGAATGATGATGGCTTTCCCTCACCGGGCTCAGACATTATCGTTTGTAAAACAGCAAATTTCGTCGTAATGACTGAGGTACTGACCAAGTGGGCCATGATTATTACCCCAGTTTCATGGTCTTTGCTAAGGGGACACGTTTCACACTGGAACCCAACATGCCCAGAGGGATCTGGGGTTGACAGCTGTACTCATAAGCCAATCTTAGACTTGAATAGCAGTGATGGGAAAAATGAAGCTTTCAAGCCTGTGGTGCATGGGGTTATTACACGCTGCCAATCACTAACTGCTTTAACTCCACTATTGATTCCAAATGGGAGGAAGCAGTCAGTGATTGACAGTGTGTGATGCACTCATGCTGTGTTCCATTTACTTCAGAGGTCAGAGGTCGGAGCTGGGAATGACACCACACTCGAGTTAACCATATCCCAGTACAACTTGGAAAGACATTTAGCAATACCAGAGACCTGTTTCAAAAGCAGGATTTCTTAGATGGATAACTTGTTGGATTTAAGGTACCTCAGTTAAAATGACCGTTATCTTTGTTCACTTACATTTAGCCCAGACTACCTTAAATCCGACAAGTTATCCAGTTAAGCAAGAAATCCTGCTTTCGGAAACATGACCCAGTTCCAGCCAGGTTAATTATTAGCCAATGTTAGCAACTCCAGTTGATAACACGTTGCACGGTATTTGGCCCATAAAAATATGGAACATAACATGCCCACAGATAGCAGTTAGACAGTACAGTCAGTACGACTGATTTATTGAGCCACAAATAAGACGTTGGTGCTAATAAACAGTATATAACTACAGCTTTCACTTCTGTTGATAAATGGTGCAGCCATCTTGAATTCTGAGGTTGGGGTTGCAGAGGTTCCTTTGACATCCAAGTCAGAATTCCAACTTCAGCAGGCGTTCTAGTTGAAATTTCTGACTAGGAACTCAGAAATTCTGACTCCTGAGTTCAAATGGAACACAACATCAGCCTCTGTGCCTTCACAAGCCTGTGGTGGATGGGGTTATTACATGCTGCCAATCACCAACTGCTTTAAATCCATTATTGATTACAAATGGCTGAAAGCAGTCAGTGATTGACAGTTCATGCTGCACTCAGCTTCTGTGCCTTCCCAGGTTCTTTAATTACCCCTGAATGGTCTCCAGGCAGTGATAAGTTTTAGATGAAATATGTGTGCTGCGTTTAAGTTTCTGTAATGCAAAGCCTCAGTTCACACTGGGCCAGGGAATAGGAATACAATGTTTCTCAGCTCGCTGCATAGTGAAGACTCAACTCTCAGTGGCTGGAGGGGGGAGTGCCAGTCAAATTTGCTGACTAAGGGAGAGGGGATTGTACGTGAATTGTCGTATGATTATTTATGAAGAAAAGAGACAATTATTAAAATTTGTACCAGGTTGTACCCGACCCGTAGTGCGAAGAGAAACTAATTACAGTGCAGTTCCAGCTCGCTTCGGTTTTCCACCGCAGAAGGGTCATTTTGGTAAAGGTGTTGCAGGTTTGGAGAGCGACAGTGATGTTTAACCAAAGACTTGCTGGTAACACTTTACTTGAGGGGACACAAATAATGTAGTATTATGCTGTTGTGTATTACTTAACCACAAATGAAGTGTTAGTTACAAACTGATGTCATGTTTGTTCATCGTTAATGAAATGTGATGCATCTTTTATCTCAAGCAGTTACTATATTTGTTACTATATCTGTTAATTCTGTAGTCTGTAGTCCTTGCACTACTGAAGGAACTCCTGAAGGAAATACTAAGGAACAAGTAACGAATAACACAAATGAAATACTGATGTCATGTTTGTTTATCTTTAATGAATCACGACACATCTTTCCCCCTCCATGAATCACCACCTTATCGTGGTGGAGGGGTTTGTGTGCCTTCATGATCCTACGGGCTATACTGTTGGGGGCAGTTACCCCTGGTAGGCAAATTGTTCCTAGGTGAGTCACCAGACTAAGTGCGATTAAGAGCATGAAGAAAAATAAAACAAGGGACAATGTTACCTTGCCTGGATTGGAGAAACCGGGACCTTGCCCGGATTGGAGAAACCGGGACCTTGCCCTAGAGCCAGGCCTGGGGTGGAAGCTCGAAGGCGAGCGCTTGGTGGCAGGGCCTCCACCAATGGGTCCCTACAGGGCAAAGCCCAAAGAAATAACATGGGTCCTCCCTGCTGTACACCCACCACCTGCAGGAGGAGCCATGGGGGTCGAGTGCAATGTAGATCGGGTTGCAGTCAAAGGTAGGGGCCTTAGCGGATCAATCGTCAGCTACCAAAACTGGGTCTAGGTATATGGACTAGATATAGTCGGGCTCACCTCATTGCACGGTTCAGACTCTGGAACCAAATTCCTGGAGAGATGTGGGACTCTATTTCATTCTGGAGTTGCCCATAGTGAGAGACGTTGGGCAGGGGTAGGGCTACTTATAGCCCCCCGGTTCGGTGCCAGTGCATTGGAGTTTAACCCATTGGATGAGAGGGTCGTCTCCCTTCGACTTCATGTCGGGGGACGGACTCTGACAGTTGTCTGTGCATCGCCGAACACCGGTTCAGAGTATCCGGCCTTCTTGGAGGCCTTGGAGGGGGTGCAGGAAGGCGCCCCTTCTGGGGACTCCATTATTCTACTGGGGGACTCAAGTGGGTAATGACAGTAAAACTTGGAAGAGTGTCATTGGGAGGAATGGCTTCCCTTAACTTAATCTAAGCGGTGATCAGTTATTGGACTTCTGTGCTAAGAACATAAGAAATTTACAAAACACAGAGGCCATTTGGCCCATCAAGTTCATTTGGGGAGAACTTAACTAATAGCTCAGAGTTGAGTATCTAAGTCTACAGGTTGAGTTAAAAAATAACATTAGACTGACCAAGAGGAATGCAGAAAGGAAGATTGCATTGCAGGCTAAGGATGACATTAAAATTTTCTTCCAATATTTTAGCTCTAAAACCTGAAATCACTAATTTTCAGGATAGTAAGGGCCTTATAATTGAAAATGAAATTGATATAGTAAATGAGTTTAATGATTATTTTATATGGGTGTTCACAGTACAGAACGAGTAACTTACCACCACTGAGTACAAATACAGCGTCGTCTATGACCAATATATGTATAACTGAGGCTGATGTGGTACAAAGCCTAGCTAAGCTCAAAATAAATGAATCGCAGGGCCCTGATGGCATCTTACCTATAGTTTTAAAAGAGACAATCTTTAACTTTATTATCCCAGAAATTGTTATCTGCTGTTGTGGTACGTTCTGATTGGAAGCATGCTACTATAATGCCCATATTCAAAAAAGGGGATAGAAGTAATCCAGCAAACTATAGGCCAATCGGTTTAACTTGCATAACTGGAAAAGTAATGGAAGCTATAATTCAAGTGAAAATGGTAGATTACCTGGATTCAAATAACATTTTGAGGGACAGCCAACATGGATTTAGGAGAGGTAGAGCCTGTTTAACTAATTTACTTGAGTTCTTTGAGGAAGATACAAGAGAAATGGATCACAAAAAGGCCTACGATGTGATCTACTTAGATTTCCAAAAGGCCTTTGATGTTGTCCCCCACAAACTGCTTTTGCTTAAGCTCAATGCTGCAGGGATTTAGGCACTGTAGCAGCTTGGATCGAAAACTGGTTAACAGACAGGAAGCAGCAAGTAATTATTAGAGGCACAATGTCACAGTGGGCCTCCGTTCATAGTGGGGTACCGCAGGGTTCAATTTTAGGACCACTATTGTTCCTAATTTACATTAATGATATTGACACCAATACATACAGTAAACTGGTTAAATTTGCAGACGACACCAAGGTGGGTGGTGTAGCAGATACTGAACTAGCAGCACAGAGGCTACAACGGGATCTTGATTTAATTAGCGACTGGGCTGATACCTGGCAGATAAAATTTAACATAGATAAGTAACGTATGGTGATCCATTCAGGGAGCAGAAATATATAGTACAGAATAGTGGAATTAGCATTTCCTGGAGTCATTTTGCATTACAAATCCAAGCTTATGGCTCGGTTCTTGGTGGCAGTGGAAAAGCACCATAAGAGTCAAAGAGTGCTCAGAACCTGTTGGAACCTACATCCATGGGACAACTTTCAAAGATGAAAACCTTTTTGGAACATTGTGAATTATTTCATCCCATGTCAGAGATACCATGTTAACACAAATAGCAGCATATTCTGTGGTTCTGTTTTTTTTCTTGAGTTCAGCATGAAACTATTAACATCTAGATCTCCAGGAACATCAGCTCCGTGTGGTTTCCCAGAATCACTGGCTTTGCACCATTGGTAAAAGTAAAACCTCAAAGAGCGCCTCTTCATGAAGCTCGCTAGACCTAGAGGCCAAGGGCAATACTACAGTATACATTTTGTTTTTTAAGTTTTCAGCCATATAAATCCAGGAAATTTCAAGGTCAAACTTAATGTCTTGCTGCAGGGTAATACACTCCATTTGCTAATATATCTCAAAATTGCATCCAGCAAGTCAGCAAGATGACTTTTTAAATCAAAATCATAAATGGGGGTAGAATTGATAATGAATATGGGTCATATGAGGGCCATGGATGCTGTACCAACGTGATATGTGTAACTATTTGTTGCTGAGGGTGTAGAGTATCCAAAATAGGTGCTTTGTTACACAGTTTATATAATAATGATTTACAAGTTTGTTTTATTCTTGAACATGAGCAAAAAAGCCTGGGTTGCTAGCAGGGCTCACAGTCCTGTGTACTGATGTGGAAAATTGATCTCAAGGCTGAGACAGCTTTTCTATCCTTTTGTATCCCCCCAGCCTCTAGCGTTGGCTGAAACTATAAACACTGTAGCATTGACTCCATACTTCAAAGGCTTTGGAATCAAAGGCCCATTAGCACAAACTGTTAAAGCTGGTGTACTCCTATGGCACATTGTTGTGAATCTCATTAAGCTGGGTGGAGCCTATTCTCCAGATGAGGTCCAGATGGGCTGCTGCAAAATGGCAAAATTTCTTTTATCGATTTTTTCCTTATCCATAACATTTTATATGTATCTAAAGGAGCACATTGCCAGAATCTACTGCCACCACACTTTCTGAGAATTACAGCATCACTGTAGTATAATATCGCATTTGTGGTCTGATTTGAATGAAAGCAGTGGAAAAAGAACAATTTTCATTTCAATAAGAGAGTCTTCCAGCTACTTCTCTGGATTGCCAGCCTTATGTCATTCCATTTATTATAAATATCTACCCAATGCTGGTGAGAGCCTATAACTGATGCCACTAAAGACAGGACATAAGGCAGGGGACACCATGGACACGATTACATATTATGTTTTTGAAAAGACTTCTTGTTGGAAGTCATTACTTTATTCTCAGCCTCTTCCTCATTACACTTCCTCATTTTACTCATTGCCTCTTCCTCATTACTCATTTTAGTCTCGTTACACTTCCTCATTTTACTCACTGCCTCTTCCTCATTACTCATTTTAGTCTCAGCCTATTCAGTATCACTCTCCCTCATTTTACTCACTGCCTCATCGTCATTACTCTTCCTCAGTTTACTCGCTGCCTCATCCTCATTACTCTTCCTCATTTTCCTCACTGCATCTTCCTTATTTCTCTTCTCCCATCAAGCCCTTTACTTTCCCTTTTTCAATCCAGGTTACAGGGCAAGAGTACTGACCGCAATACCAACACTCAGCACAATATGCAGACACAGCCCCCTTGAAATAACAAAATGCCCATCACAAACACAGAAGCATACATGTAAATAACTGAACTCTATATCAAGGGCTTTTACATATTAGCTCAGGGTTAGTGCTTACTCACCATGACAACACAGAAGTTGTCGTGCATCCATTGGTTCTTGTATCTCCATTTACTACATCTGCTGACTTCATATCATCATGTTGATTCTGTAAACATGTGCAACAAAGTGCACATAACAATCCCTAATGGTCATAAGTCAGACAATATCAGCAGAAACATCCCAGTGAGATCAAGCCTTTCAATTTTGGTACATTCTGCAGTACCTCTATGGTCCACCAGAGGGGGCTCTGGTTTTTCTCACTCGGGTTGTTGTCAATGTTATTGTCTATGCTTTCCTGTTCCTTGCTGCTCTTCTACCTCTTCCAGTCTCTGCGGTATCTCCCACTTCACCTTTTTGTCCCTTGTCATCTGAGTACATCCCTTATCACCAAACATTTCTGTCTTCACCTTCTCTGCACTGGTTCCTCTTACCCTCTTACTACCTCGTGACCCCTGATCCTGAACCAGTCACTCCATCTGACCAGCTATTTCTATGTTGGAATGAGGAAAAAGTAAAACAAAGGCAAAAAAAGACTGAATACTGTAATACATAGAAAGCACAGAAAAAGCGAGAGGACAGATTGCCTGAATAATAATGACAATTGATGACAAATACAAAAAACATGCGAACACAGCAAATACTTTAATGTGCGAGTTACACTCATGTATCAGTGACCCAGCTTGTTACTTTTTTGACAAAAAAACAAACTAATTAATTAACATAATTAATAAACTGGTCACATACATTTGTACCTTTCCTCTCACAATCCACTTCATCCAGACCTTTCTGGTCATCACCCACGCCCTTCTGATGCTATAGGCGTCAAAGAGAGACATAAAATATAAAAGAAAAAATGTCATCTTTGAAGAAACATTTGCACAATGCTGTGGAAATCTGTGGAGATAATCAGCTGAGGTGGAGAAATGAAAAGACTGCAGGCAGCATAGCAGACTTTCAACATGACATGCGGGCACATTTTATACGCCTTTTTCACTGGTCAGAAATGCATCTACATTGCAATTATCATGTTCAGCTGCGTTTAATAATTGGAATAAAGAAATCAGTTACAGCTTAGTCATGAAAGACTAAGGTCATTAGGGGTCAGAACTCCAGAGTCTTCTATCATCCACTAGTGGTTTTGGTATCATTTAATCCTTGTCTCATCACACTTTAATGCATACCTGGTATTTGAGTACATTGTGCGTAACCCTTGATGATAACATAATTTATATGCAAATTATAGCAGTTATGTGCTTGGAATGCGATGGGTGATCATAATTCTGTTCTGGTTACTTTGACAGCCTTTAAAAGCATTGATGCTGGATAGCGAAAATTCTACTTTCACCCTGACAGCATATAAGCTCATCTATAGGGAGAATATTACACGCATCTGCTTAAACACTGCTGTAGGGAACAGAAGTGGAAATAGAACACTAATATGTTAATCTGAGTAATTCTGCATCACATATTGTACAACACTGGAGCCCAATACTATTAAGAGCTAATGGCACTCAAATGAGGCAGTGTGTGGCTCAGTGGCCTAAGCCTCTGATATGAAAGTTACTGGTTCAAGCCCAGCCCTGGCAGAATAGTCATGTCTGTGTATCCTTGAGCAAGGCCCTTAACCTCCAGCTGAATGGACACTGCTGCACATGGCTACCCTTTGGTGCAAGCTTGCTCTCACATGCATGTGTGTCATGGAGAGCCAAATGGTGTAGGTGAAAAGAGAACTTCCCTATGGGGCTCAATAAAGTGTCATTTTTATAAAGGAGCATATAAGTGTGGCCAGGTAGACCTATAAAGGTCAGCAGGCATGCATTTGCAACGGTCAAGGAAGACATCAAACCCTGAAATCAGCGAAAAAAGGTTGTAATTCATTTTAGTGGACACTTTCCTCAAAAATAAACATAATTTACATAGTTTTTTTTTTTTTTACCAAGCTGGACATTTAATTAAATTGCACTGAATTAGCAAAACTGCCTTTTACAGCAGCAAAAGGCTGATTAAGATGTGAAGTGGCAGTAATTTGGCAGTCGTACACAGGTGTAGCTGACCTGCCCCTCGGCTGCGGTATGCCTCTGTACTCGGCCTGCTCCACGGCTGCGTTACGCGTGTGTCCCCGGCCTGCCCCTTGGCTGCGATATGCCTGTGTACCCAGTCTGCCCCTCTGTTGCCGTTTGTGTGTGTAACCAGCCTGCCCCTTGGCTGTGGTATGCGTGCGTAAATGGCCTGTCCATCAGCTGCTGTGTGCATGTGTAGCTGGCCTGCCCCTCAGCTGGGCTACGCGTGTCTACCAGGCCTGCTCCTCGGCTGCTGTGCACGTGAACCTGGCCTGGCCCCTGGCTGCCATACAGTATGTGTATACGAGGCCTGCCCCTCAGCTGAGGTACACCTGTGTACCCAGCCTGCCCCTTGAGTGCCGTGCACGTGTGCACCCGGCCTGCCCCTCGGCTGCAGTGATTGTGAGTACCCGGCCAGCCCCTTGCGAATCCTACCTGATGCTGACGTACTATGCGCTGGCAGGAGGTGAAGGATCTGCATGGAGCTGGGTTCCTGCGATTTCATGTTGCCATGGCAATTGATCACCAGGCCTGTGACAATATGTTAGTGATGGGAGAAATGAGGCTTCAAATCAGACACTGTATGTGTAAGCCTGCTGGAAACTGATAAGGTAACCAGTAAGCAGGGGAGCAGGCAGTGATCGTCAGGGGACGATGATCCTGCCCGCTGTGGGTTTCTGAGTGCTGCCTGAAAAGTTGCCTTAATGAAGCCCACCTGACTCTGATTGGGCTGATTTTCTCTTTAGGGAAAAGTTGTTTTTGAACTTGGACACCCTGTTGCTTCCGCCCCATTTACCTCACACCTCACAGCCTGCCCATATATCCTCACACATACCAAATGAATAAATGTACAGACAAAAAGAAGACAGTGGTGAAGTGTGTTTTACTAGTTGCATATTAATTATATTCAGTAAGGAAGCATTTTGTGCTTTATGAAACTGGGTCATTTTGCGGAAATGTTCAGTAAAGGCCCCTAAAATCCTTGTCTGCTGTGTAAGGTAATTGAATTTCCATTCACCCAACAAGTGTCAAGAAACAGTAAAATGCAGCTAACATCCATGTAAAAACACATGCATACACACACAAACATGTGTACTCATCTTTGTGGGGACCGTCCTTTCATTTTTATGGGCACAAACCTAAACCCACTCAATGATAACCTTAACCCCTATCTAGCCCTAACCTTAACTCAATCCAATTCAATTTTATTTATATGGCGCTTTTAACAACAATTTAACAAAGCACTTTACATATAACCGTCCCGAACCCCACCAAGCAAGCCTGAGGCGACAGTGGCAAGGAAAAACTCCCTCTAGCAGGAAGAAACCTTGAGAGGAACCTAGACTCGGAAGGGGACCCCATCCTCCTCTGGGCGACTATCAAACCTTAACAAACCAAGCAAAGTACAAAATTTTTGGCATTTTTAGTATTTGATTGCAGTCACAGATTTTTATAAAATTGGAAAAAAAACACACACAATGTCCAAATAACAGGTTTTTGTGGGGACGAACACACACCACGCCATTTCAGACCACAGCCCTTGCAGTATGCGGCCACTATTCAACCCCCTCTAATCACTACACCACACAAAATGTTGTATGAAGCTTATTTTGAACTCTTTTACACTGACATTTTTAAAAATACCATTGGAGAATCCTTGGGTACCACTGGTTTGACTTTGTATCGAATGAGCAGTTGCAAGATAAGTCCCAAAAGAGACACATTACCTGCATTGTGAGGGAGCGTCAGTTAAGGCACCATGGCCTTGTGGCGCATTTCCCTGAGGGTGATCAGCCTTGCAGGATCCTCATTGCTGAGGACCCAAGCAGCTGGGACGCCCACGTGACACCTGGCTGCGGCAGATGGATGGCCATTTCCGGAGGGTGGGCCTGGACTGCGTATCTGCCTGGGGGATTGCTGGCTGGGATCCCAAGGAGTTTCGCTGTGTGGTGGTGTGGAAATGCACTGCATCAGCACATGCTCCCCAAACTGACCTGACCTGACCTGATTGGGTTTAGTTTGGCAGTTAACTAAGTATATACATTATATTGCCAAAAGTATTGGGACACCCCTACAAATCATTGATTTCAGTTGTTCCAATCACTTCCATAGCCACAGGTGTATAAAATCAGGCACCTAGGCCGAAGACTGCTTCTACAAACATTTATGAAAGAATGGGTCACTCTCCGGGGCTCAGTGGATTCAAGCGGGTACCAGCCTGTGTGCCTGTAATCAGAAGGTTGCCGGTTCAAACCCAGCCTCAGGATGTCTGTGGGTCCTTGAGCAAGGTCCTTAACCCTCAGCTCCCTGGGTGCCGCTACAGGTGGCAGCCCTTTGTGGACAACTTACTCTACAAAAAGCAAGTTGAGGGAGGTGACATGGGGATCAATAAAGAATCAATTGTTATTACTAAATATTCGACAGTCAACTGTTAGTGGTATTATGACAAAGTGGGAACAGCAGCAACTGAACCATGAAATGCTTGGCCATGTAAAATCACAGAGCAGGGACAGTGCATGCTGAGGCGCACAGTTTGAAGTTTATTGTCATATGTACAAAGTACAGCGTACAGAGCACAATGAAATTCTTACTTGAAAACCCCTCCCTCGCAGACAGAACGTAAGACAAGATACACAGAAGACATGGAAGACAGAGTAGATAATAAATAGGCTAAGTTGCATAGTGTGAATGTGCATAATGTAAAGTGTCAGTGCATAGTGTGAAGTAAGTTGCGAGTCTGGTGTGGAGGAACTTAACTGGCCCGCATAGAGCCTTAACCTCAACCCGATAGAACACTTTTGGGATGAATTAGAGCAGACTGCGAGCCAGGTCTTCTTGTCCAACATCAGAGCCTGATCTCACAAATGCTCTCCTGGAAGTATGGTCAAAAATTCCCATAAACACACTCCTAAACCTTGTGGACAGCCTTGCGGAAGAGTTGAAGCTCTTATAGCTGCAAAGGGTGGGCCAACTCCATATTAAAGCCTATGTATTAAGAATGAGATGTCATTAAAGTTGATGTGTGTGTGTGTGTAAAGGCAGGTGTCCCAGTACTTTTGGCAATACGGTGTATATCATGGCAATAACATCATGCTGAACACTTACCAGAGATCAACTGAACAGTTGTGATTACTGATTGTTTTTACCCAAACTGGCTCAGTAATCACACACTGTTTAATTAGGAACTTTGTTTAGGCTAATCTTTAAATGGCTTGCAGTGTATGACTGTGTGTCTGTGAGTTTATATGGGGTCCATGTCAGACTAGCATCCCATCCAGGGTGTACCCCAGCCTTGTGCCCTGTGATAGAGTGGCATCCCATCCAGGGTGTACCCCAGCCTTGTGCCCTGTGATAGAGTGGCATCCCATCCAGTGTGTACCCAAGCTTTGTGCCCTGTGATAGAGTGGCATCCCATCCAGGGTGTGCCCCAGCCTTGTGCCCTGTGATAGAGTGGCATCCCATCCAGGGTGTGCCCCAGCCTTGTGCCCTGTGATAGATTGGCATCCCATCCAGTGTGTGTCCCAGCCTTGTGCCCTGTGATAGAGTGGCATCCCATCCAGTGTGTGCCCCAGCCTTGTGCCCTGTGCTGTCCTCTATTCAAACTCCAGATCCCTCTGATCCTGACCAGGTTAAATGGTTGGAAGATGGATGGATTAATAAATTCCAGATAATACATTAGTCAGTAGGATGGATAAAGACACATAATTTCATGGATGAAAAATTAGCACACATTTCCAAAATATTTCATAACTTTATTTGGTTTTTGTTATTTTTTCATTCAAAAGCCAATGTCAGCAATTCTTCTAGTCTTAAAAGTAAAATATGCTATGTAGGGTTATGAAGGGCAATCAAATTATTAAAGCCTTGAGCTTGATTAACCAGCAACATAAAATTCATAGTTTTCCTCCCTGGATTATCAGACAACTTGTTAGAGAAGCAAATGAAATGTGTAACATACTTCTATGAGCTGTCAGACTGCCAAATTGAACTAATTTAAGCAGTGTAGTTCTCCATCGATCCACAAGATGGTAGACTAGAATGGGAAGAATCTCATGATATGAAAATACAAGTTTGGCAGCAAAACCACAGCAAAACAAAGACACTTATGTGATACGTATTGTTCTAGAACAAAGAGCAGCTACTAATGGGTTCTGGATAATCTAATGAGACACACACACACTAAGGGTGCTGGATCCTTGAATAAGACACACACACCCTTAGTGATCATGCTCACTGGTCCTGAGTTATGTTTGGTCATGGGGTGGAGGGGCATCAATATGCCAGTCACCACAGCCCTGATTTCTGCCATAATTCTCAAAAGATTTCAGTTTCGGCTGTAGATTTGTGATTTGAATGGAAAATAAAAGAAACAAAAAGCACTCTCTGCACTGCACTGGCAGAATCAGTGAGGCGAAATCTTTTTTGGCAAGCTCTTTACAATTCACATCATGTCCTTGTCTTCCCACTACGTCACTTTTTTCTTGGTGAAATCCAGTTTCAACATGTGGTTGCGTGTCTCCAGCATTTGGCTGCATGCCTTCCAAAGGACTGAAGGATCCAGGATATTCAGTGTGAGCCGACCTGGAAGGCCACACCCCCCTGCAATGATGTCAGGCTTTGCAACTGGGTTGCAACCTTGGAGTGGGACATGCACCATAGCATCACTGACAAACTGGACTCTACTAATCAGGCTCACTGGAAGATAAAAAAAAAGCAGAAAGATTTGGCAGTACACTGCATGTAAGACAGCATTGACTGCAGACCTCAGAGTCTACTGCACTGATACAGCTCTTGCCTCATATCCAGCGAACACTGTTCTAGTAGAATGTAAAGGTAAACTTGGTTATGTAAATACACATCTTATTATTACATAGCATCAGCTGTGGTCTGAATATCACAGACACACAGGGACAGTCTTGCCTGTGGCTTGTGTCTGCATCCCAGGTCTAGAGATAAACACCAGGACCATCCCTGACAAGCCTGGTGGCCAATGGTTGCACCGAGCTGACGCAGTAAGCCTAAGCTAATCACGCTTACCTCTGCTTAGACGTGTGTGTGTCAGATGCTCAGTCCAGGATCTCCTTGATGCACCAGCAACAGAGCAAGACGTATAAGCAGTCCTTCAGCCATTGGAATAAGCTGTATGCAAAACTACTCCCCAAGAAATTCTTGCCCCTTGCTATGCCAAGGGCAGCATTGCGGAGATTCTGCCCCCATGAGTAGGGTGTAGCCCGGGCATGCATCATGGGGGGCACAGCGTCAGCCAGCTGGGAGGGGGTTACCTTAAAGTGTCCTGGCACTGCAGCAAGTTCAGGGTGGAACGTGTGCTTCCTGATCACAGACTTTCCTCCCGCTTCCATCTGACCTCAGCCCCACGTCTGTAGCCTTCAGCATCTGCTCCCCGTCTTTCTGATTTCCACTGACACGTTTTATACCCTTTGGCTTTTTATACTAGTCTGGAAGATACCATAGGAGCAGTTGCCCCCCCCCCCAGGCCAATTATCCCCCACTTGGTTGAAAGTTTAGAGCCAGACTAACGAGGCTGCCCTCAGCCACCTTTCCAGCATGTTCTGTGCTAGCATCTAGCATGACTGCACATAAATGCCTGTGCTGTGTATCCTAATCCCACATGATCCCATGTCTTTCTCTCTTTCATTCATTCCATCCAGAAATATCCCTTTTTACTGCCTGTCCCACTCTGGGAAAAAAAGAACAATCACAACCTAGTAGTTATGTAACCACTTTCAATTTTAACATGACACTTAGAATTGCTGGAATTTGAATAACCAAACTCTATGACCATCACCACCTCGTTGTCAATTCACCATCCTTTAATCTTCCAACCATTTCTTTACTGCAGCCTATAACTACACAGAACATCCCACAAGCCTATATTGATGTTGTTTTCCTAGTAAGGGTGTCTTCCTCTGACAGGACAATGAATCAGGCATTGTGAAAATATTGTTTAAACTTTTAAAATAATTATGATAGTATAAATGTAGCAAATGATACACACATGTGACCAAAACACTGTGGTTTGACATGGTGGGTCTGTGGGCAGTGCTATCGCCTCACACCTCTGTGGTTGGGAATCCAAATCTGGCCCTGCATTGTATGTGTGTGTGTGTGTGTGTGTGTGTGTGTGTGTGAGAGAGAGAGAGAGAGACAGAGAGAGAGAGAGAGATACCATGTATACTTTTCATTGTGGAGATCTGTTATTTTAACCTTTGTGGGGACATTTTTCTCAGTCCCCACAAGGGGAAAATCAATCTTATAAAAATCTGTGATTGCAATCAAAACATAAAAAACGCCAAAAGCATTTATATTTTCTTGGTTACATATGGATAAGGTTAGGGCTAGGTAGGGGTTAAGGGCGTCATTGTTGGGATTAGGGTTTTGCCCCTAGAAATGAATGGACAGTCCCCACAAAGATATAATTACAGGTCTGTGTGTGTGTGTGTGTGTGTGTGTGTGTGTGTGTGTGTGTGTGTGTGTGTGTGTGCGTGTGCGTGCGTGTGTTCTCACTAGCTTTGAAGCATGATTTTCATATTCGTTTATAAGCTTTTAAATAATTGAATTTCACTGGGATAGTTAGCTGTATTCTACTGCATCATGTTTCTTGACACTCCTTGGGTAAATGAAAATTCAAGTACCTTACACAGCAAATGTGGATTTTAGGGGCCTTTACTGAACATTTCCGCAAAATGAGTTTCATACAGCACATAATTCTTCCTTACTGAATATAATTAATATGCAACTGAACTACTAAAACACACTTCATCACTGTCTTATTTTTGTCTGTACATTTATTCATTTGGTATGTATGTGGATATATGGGCAGGCTGTAGGGTGTGAGGTAAATGGGGCGCAAGCAACAGGGTGTCCAGGTTCAAAAACAGCTTTTCCCTAAAGAGAATATCAGCCCAATCAGAGTCAGGTGGGCTTCATTAAGGCAACTTTTCAGACAGCACTCAGAAACCCACAGCAGGCAGGATCATTGTTCCCTTGGCACTTATCTGTCCATCCATTTTCTGAAACCACTTGTCCTGTGCAGGTTTGTGGGGGGTCTGAAGCCTATCCCAGAAGCTACGGGTGCAAGGCAGAGAACAACCCAGGATGGACCACCAAGCCTTTGCAGGGCAACCTCGCACACCATTCACTCACACTTGCACACCTATGGGCAATTTGGTAACTCCAATTGGCCTCAGCATGTTTTGGTACTGTGGGGGGAAACTAGAGTACCCATAAGAAACCCCCATGGGGAGAACATGCAAACTCCACACACATAGGACCCTGGTAGAGACTTGAACCCAGATCCCAGAGGTGTGAAGCAACAGTAATAATCATTGCACCTCCCTGCTGCCCCTCACAGCACTTGTGTTTCTCAAAAGCAGTATGTTGTTGTTGAAGTGTGGCGAGTCCCAATCGTCACAGATATCATACTTAATGTGTTACATAGTAGCTGCCACTGAAAATCTTTATCTGCATTACTGTATATGCACTTTTAAGAAAATTACAAAACATTTAATTACAAGGTTGTTAAGAAAATTTGTATTGTGTCATGCATATTATTTGATTCCATAACCAATCGTTAATGTGTTCAGCAGGATACAGTTATATTATAATGACATTAATAATTACTTCAGGATGCAGTGGAGCCGTGTTTCTGTTACCTTTGTGTTTCACAAATGACCTATTTCTTATTTGAAAATAATTATTCCTTAGTCATTCCTTAGATATTGGTCATTTAAAATGAATTATTTCAAAAAATTTGAGGTATTCAGTTTATAGTTATAGATTTGTAGTCTAGAATTGAACTTGGGTTTTTCCAGATTTGGACTCAGACTCAGTGACCCAGGTCTGGCAAAGAACACAGTCTTGTGTTAACTTCACCCTCCTGTTGCACTGTTCATGACTTTGACTCAACTAAGGTGGACTTGAACACAGCACTGGTTTTCTCCTTACAGTATACTGGGGCAGGCTTCACTGTGACTGGAAGTTGGATTGTAAAACTGATAAATATTGTACTGAAACTAAACAAACGGAGACACACAAACATGCCCTATATGCTCAGTACATCCGATCCGTGTATTTGTGTATGTATAGTCAGTGGGTATGCATATACACCTCTGTGTGAACTTCTATTTGTAAGTGTGTGATGCCAGTCATGCATCTGATGTATGTTAGTATTACAGGTAAATACACCTAATGTCCGTAAAACACAGTATCAGCACAATATTTCACTTGTACATTGCAACCAGAGCAATAAAACTAGATGGTGTCCCTGGATGGTGGTCCAGGGTGTCCCTGCTTAGTTCCCTGTGATGGACTGGCATCCTGTCCAGGGTGGGTTGTGCAAGAAATGCTCCTGTACTGAATAAGCAGTCATGGAAGATGGATGGATATGCAAGTAAACTAACAAGGATTTGAAAAGGCATAGGTGACAGATTCTGAGGAATAGGGCTCCCTGGGGGTGTGTGTGTTGGACCGGTGCTCCGAGCTCTGCATAAATGCTAACGGAGGCCCCCCGAGGCTGCCCTGGGCACCGCCTCTCATTTACACTGAAGCACAAGCGCCATGCACAGCTACTCTCAGAAGGCATGCAATACAACAAGAAAGGTTTCAAGGTGGAAAATATACAAACAATGCTGTGTCTTTGGGAAATAAAACAATGATTATTGAATAGAAATAAAAATATTAAATCGCGAAAAATGTGATAGTAATAATGCTTAATTTGGGCCAAAAAATATAAAGAAATTTTATTGCCTATTCTTATCTAACAAACAACAAATGGATTGAGATCTTGGGGCAGACATCTTTCTGACTGGGTGTTCCTCTTTGCTATCTCACTGTCTGTCTCTAGGCATGCATTTGAAAAAAAGATAAATGAGATACCAGAGACTGTCATAGTATTATTCTCTGTTCTACCTGCTGTGGAAGTCAGTCTAATTCTGTACTGTACCCCAACTTGTGGTTGGGTGCTCACATGCCAGTCAGTGTTTCACTGTGTATATTATTTATTATTTCTTTCCAATTTTATATGAGGCTCAATTATTGCCACACCTCTGCACTGTCCAGTCATTCATCCTGCCTGATTTAAACCCACTATCCCATGGCGGATTACAGGACCAGTGTTCTGCTCAAAATTATGGCTGGTGAACCATTGCAGGACAGGATTTTATGCATAGAAGTTTTCTAGAAGATCTGTCCTCCTATGCCCAGGTCACATGATTCTGATTCATTGTGCAGCTGTACAGTAGCACTTTCTTACTAGTGTGTGATCAAACCTGCTGCAAGTCTTTTTTTCTAAGATTATTCCATTCTTACAAATATCATCTCCACTTTGAGAAATCTGAACAAACCTGTTTAAATCAGAAACACTACTGCCCCCCGCCCCACCCCCACCCTGCTCTCTCTGTGACCCCTATCTCTCCCATTACAAGCAATCTTGCTCACTCGTTCACCACTGGAAGTCCTGGACCTCTGCAATGAGTTTTCCTGCTCATCCTCTCTTGCTCTTTATTATGTAGCTGTCAGGCAATGTTTGGTCATTTTTCTTCTTCCATGTTTGTTTCCCCATTTGCTGTGATGTGTACTATGATGTGAATTACTGTGGCTCCTCACACACCATCCATGTTCAATAAGCAGCTGTCTAATCAGGGATGCAGTGATGCAGGATCTATGATTGCAGGACTCGAGGCAGGGGACACCAGCTCATAACACCCAAAGACTAATGCACACAAAGTAAAGGCTGGGAGTCGTTAATTCACCAGAACTGCATGTATTTGGACTGCAAGAGGAGACTCCATCCCAAGCCGGTACCACATTTTAATCCGAACCCCGAAGGCATGCAGAAGCACTGCCCTTGAGCCACTGTGACACCTTCATCCCACTTATTTCAGTTCCCTCACTTCTCTTCTGAATTTCCCACATTAACACGCCCACACACCCCGTCATCTTGCCAGAGAGAGAAGGCTGTGTGGATTATATTATAAAGCTAGAGCTCTGTTTTTAACTGAAACAAAATTACAGATCGATATCAGGGTATTTAAACATGTCGACACACTGCAATTTAGAGTTGCAACATATTGATTTCCCCATTCCGACAGTATATAAATATCCGTGGTGCTGCATGTAAATATGTCACTGTGTTGCTGTATTGCAGTGTTTCCATTGCTGGAGTACAAATGTGTATTTCCATGTTACTTCTAATACAAGTGTATTTCTATTTGCCACATTCAGTCAATCTTACCTGAAATGTCACCTTTCACATTCCATCCCCCCTTCCTTTGTCAATTCAGCTTGCCGTTCTTCATCATTTTCCTTGTCATCAGAGGTGGTAAGAGCTTTGCTGGAAATGAGGCAACAGACTCCTGCCCTGCTGAGACACTTGACCTTTATCCTGCAATTCCCAAAGCATGCCAATTGTAACTGTACTTTTCCCATGACTGGCCGAGTAATTTCACTGTTTGGTCCTTGACCAAGGCCCTTAAACCTTAACTGCTCCAAGGGACTGGCTGACCCTGCTTTCTCAATTGCACATTGTTTTGGATAAGAGTGACATCTAAATAAATTAATGTAAGTATACTTATAACTGTGTACTGTTATTGTAAGAAGACACACTCATATGAATAATAATGTAACATACATAGTGTAACATAGTGTATTTCTGTGTACGTGTATGTCTGCATGCATGTGTTTTCTTTTTCAGGGTGTGAAATTGCAAGAGAAAAATATAATACAGACATATCCTTCTTCTATGTTGTTACTATGGTATGGCTGTTGCTGTGGGGACCTCATTGCAATTAATTATTTCGCCAAGTAAATGTAATTATAGTTCATAATTTAAGCCTACACATGCTGGTGTAGGGTGGGGAGCAGCAGTGAAGCAGACTGCATGCCCACTGATCATGTGACCTCCCATAAGTAAACAGATACCACTATGGAGAGCTTACACAGCAGAGGGCCAGCATAACAGATATATAGTGGGCGTGCAGATGTTACTTATTTTGTGGTTGTAGGTGCTTTTATAAAAGTAAGAGTGTGGTGATGCTCACTGAGTATGTCTGAATCTGCTATGATGATTACAGCACCCCCTGGAGTAACAACAAATGCTCAATTGGTTCCCCAGCTGGATGCTTGGGTCTTAGTCTTTTCATGTTAATCTTTTCTCTTGCCAGAAGACTGCACAGGTGTTCATAAGTTTTGAGGACACAGGTTCTGCTTAGGGTGAGAAATTTTGCACTTAACCATCAAAAGTTCTATATCCAGAGCAGAAAACGTCAACCACAGAAGCATGGCAACTGATTTCTGTATCACCTTTTCAAATCTATAGTCACAACAACCCTGAGTGGTTGACACTGTGAAGAGCTATTATTGGAGACTGGATGACTGTGGGGCTCTACATTCAGCAGAATTTGGAAGTAGGCTGAGATTAGACATTTACATTCATTTATTTGGCAGATGCATTTGTTCAAAGCGACATACAAAGGTAAATAGCACATTACAAACATACAGCTGACAAACTAGGCATTATTGAGGTAAGGCTGAGCTTCCAGTGAATGGTGCATTAGACCTCAGTGGAAAACCCTGAAAGATTAAATGCATGAGACATTATCTACAGAGAAGACTCACAGGTGAATTGAATTGCATTGAATTACAAGACATCTTCAAAATATTCATCGATTTATTTTCTATAACCTAAGCAGGGTAGCAGAGGTCCGGAGCCTATTCCAGAAGATAGGGGTACAAGGCAAGGAGTAACCCAGGATGGGGCACCAACCAATTGCAGGTTTTAAAAAAATGCAAGATATCTTGAAATGTATATGAAGAGTACAAGATTAGAATTACCTTTGTAAACAAGATTTGTCTAAAAAAAAGTTAGAAAAAAGTTAGTTTAAATCAGGCGGCTTCAACCGAGGTCCGCAACATCCCTGGGGGATGGTAGAGAGACATATTGTAAAGTGAATGAAATGTAGTGCAGATATTATAATCCGAGACTCTCCATCCTAAGGGACAAGTTTTCAAGGGGGCTCCTCAAATAAAGAAATATGAAAGCCATTCATTAGTCTTTAAGTATTACGTGATTACGCAATAATTAATTCAATATAATAAATTAGCTTTACGTTGCTTATATACACGCTTGTAATAGTTCGTAACAGTTTCGAATGGGTCAAATGACGTCACGGTGGTTGCCCGCTTAACCAGCTCAACCAGTAACAGATCACCTTTGTGTCACATGGGTTAGTCAATCGGCTGACTGGATTGGTCGGATGGTTTGAAAATTCAAGGGCGGAATCTTCGAAGCCACAGAGCTAGAAAGGGATAGAGTTGTGGGGAGGAACAGAAATACTTGTAAAAGCGAGCGAAACGAATAAATTAAAGAATAAACAAGTTATACCTGATCAATCGCTATATGCACAAATACGCAATTTTGGATACTGCATAGGCTTGAGGGATAATCTGTCTTCTTCCGTCTTATGAAGAAGGACTCGGCAGCACTCAAAGGTATACTTTTGTTAATAACACGGCGAACGAGCAAATTATTAATTTTCAAATTATCCTTCACCATACTTCATAATGCGTATTTCGTTGCAACCATGACGTTAGCTTGACTGGGGAATGTCTCTTTTTGACAAACCGATGTGTAATTTTATTCAGTGGTTTAGTCATGTCACAGAAGCAGATTTATTACTCGGATAAATACGACGATGAAAAGTTCGAGTACAGGTGAGTAACGAGCTTGGACTAAATAAATATATAACGTGTGGTTATGTTATGACTATGAGTCACAGTTAATGCTTAAAACTTCAGGTGTATTAGGTACCTTATTAATTCAGAAATGCGACTATGTTGCGTGTGTGTGCGCGCGCCCCTCCCGCAGGCACGTGATGTTGCCCAAGGATATCGCCAAGCGCGTTCCGAAAACGCACCTAATGTCGGAAACAGAGTGGAGGAACCTGGGTGTCCAGCAGAGTCAGGGCTGGGTGCATTACATGATTCATCAGCCTGGTCAGTACCAATGTTTTGTTTGGGTCATTTACATAAATAATTAAATAGGTTTTATTGCGTTATGTTCCTATTATGTAGTAGATTTTTTAATACATTGTGAACAGATCAGCAATTAAGATTATACATTCTTTTACTGTCAAGTAATACATGGCGTTTGGAGTTCTGCCAAGCTACCTTGAGCAGAGAGGTCCATGCTGACTAAAATATTTTTTTTTCCTCATTCACCTTTACGGTAAATGTGTGTAACATGCTTTTTCTTATACACTAAAGGGCCAGGTGCTAAACTAAGTACATTTTGTATGTCTGTGATTTGTATTGTGCCTTGATACTTTTTCCACTGGTGCTTTATTTGCCTGGCTGCCTGATGTCTCTGTGTCCTTCTTCCCTGTTTTGGCCCCTCTATGCAGAGCCCCACATCCTGCTATTCAGACGTCCTCGACCGCCTGCGGCCTCACAGTGATGCACGACAGGAACCCGGCATACGGCCCAAGTGTAAGGGGGGTGGATGGGACAGGCCTGTGGAATCACGGTGTTGTGGGGCGTACCCAGACGTATCGGCTTTGTCTTGAGCCAGGCCATTTCCCCAAACCCATTCCAGGCAGCCAGCTAAATTCCAGCACTTGTGCTAATGCTGGGTGTTAGTGTGGTGGAAGCAGCATTCTACCCTATTGTTTACGCTGCTGAAAAACCTGGGCTTTGTTTAGCCATTGCAGGAATGCTGCTTCCCTGGATCATTTGAGCACTGATGAACATGTAATATGATGTTTGTTTACATTTTGCATAAATCAAATAGTAAAAAATAATGACACTTTTATTGGATGAATTGCAGTGATTAACCTCTGCCAGTGTTACTTGTTTGATTCATAATAAAGACTGGAGTCTTTATTGTGTCATGTGTTTGTACAGAAGTTTAGCTATCTGCTCATTTTTTTTTTAATTTGACCTATCTTTTCCAGTGTTCTGAATGTGTGGAGTTTTACCTTTTACTGTAAGAAAGGTGAGTTAGGTGGTCATGGTGTTTAGCAGAGGGTATCTTCGCTGCCCCACCAGGGCTGTCTCTCCTCTCTGGATGATTGCCCTCATCACCCCCATACTTAAATGGGATAAGATGAATGTTTCTCCCAGAATAGTTATATGTGTATGTGTTTCATGGTATGTATAGTATGATGTATGTGTGTGTAGCCTGTGAGAAACTGTCGTCTCATCCTGAGTGATTGTCATCAAGTGTTTTGTGCTTTCCATTGGAGCCTTCAGACTCTTTAACCTTATGTTGTATAGGTGCATGTAGGAGATGGATGGAGCCCTTTGCTTTCTTCTGAGATGTCATTTATCTGAGTAACCTTGAAGAGGTTAAGATACCAAATATCACTTTAGCACTGCAGTATGTATTTGAAACTGCAGATTCCTGCTTTATTATGCTTCTCCTCTCAATTCCATAATGTGTAGGCTTATAAGTACTGCTCCCAATGGCCTCTAATGCTTGAGATCACCAGTGTTATAATTACATCATGTCCTCACAGCGGTCCCAGTAATCATTCTCTTTGCCCGGTTGTGTTTGTCAAACTTCTGAATTGAATCCAATTGAAAATCTGGAAGATACTGTCTGTACACAGTTGCTATGTAACGAAGCTGGGCAAAATCTGAAGAGAGAAACCCACAATGACTGCCCACAACCTGGTGTGCAGATTTGGTGGCACTTAGCAAGAAAGACTTTTGCTGCTGTAATTGCTCCCAAAAGTGCTCACACTATATGAGTCTGGGGCTCTGAATACTAATGAAATTTCTGTATGTATTTTTTTTCTTCAGCTTAAGTGACTGTCAGCAGAAATCATTGCCCTTAGAAATTCAATTTTGAGCATTTTGCTTTAAACTAACAAAAAAATTACAGAATGAGACAGCATGGGAACAATGTGAGTGTATTTGAGGCATTTACTGGACCAGTAACCCTGTAAGTGGAGAATTCCAGCAGTGTTGCTGCTGGAAGCACAGATTCTGCATGCAGTTTGTCGTCCCATACTAAAATGATCCTGAAGTGCCACCTAGAGGATATGCAGCAAGGCTTCATTAGTGCTGTGCAGAGAGCTGGAACACGTTCACATGGGGTTAGAATTTCCAGCATTAAAGGATGCCTCTGTGGGCTCAGACTGAAAGACTTTGTACTTAGAAATGTGACGTGACAGCCTTTGCTTTGTTGCCACGGATTGTCGTGTCCCACCTGTGGAACCATTGAAAGTTCTTCCTTTGGATTTGATGTATGTTACGTTAAAACATCTATTACTATTTGCTGAAATGTAACATATTCATGGCTACTATGTGGATAATTGGTTACAACAATGTTCAGTGTGATTAAAAAAAATAGATCATTTTGAAAAGAAATAGAAGGCCTGTATCAATATTTTACAAAACCTCTAGAGTTAGGTCTAAATTCATTTATTCTCTGACAATATACATACATTCACAGCTTTTGTGGACATTCACAGGCTATTTCAGTATCAAAATGTTAAATCCTAGTGAAGTTCTTTTCAGAAATACACAAAACTATAAAAAATGTTTACAAAGTGGTGAAGACCTCTGATGAAGAGCTTTGAACACCTGTTCAGACTGATGAATTGTTCCCTGGTGTAGTTGTGGGGCGAAGTAGGGCTGTCACAAACATCATTAACCTGGAGCTACCCAGTCCAGGAACATCACCTTGTGTTAACTGGCTGGAACATCAGCATCTTCTCCAACAGGGACCTACTGATGGCTGCTCCACGTGCAGCCCACAATGATGGGGCTGCCAGAGATGAGATCTCCACAACACTTAAAGTAAGTAGGTGTTCAAGAAAGGAGGCCAGAATGTTTCTATCTCCATATTGGTTACTGGTTTCTGCAGTCAACCGTAGGGGGAGGGCAGTGCTGTAAACTGCCTCATTGAGCAGTGAGACATTACCAACAGACAATAGAAACTAGCAATACATTCAATCACAGAGTCGGACAATTACTGCAGCATACAACTATTCAAATTGTATTTATTGAGTTTATTAGCCTGTTTAAAAGGGTAAAATTCAGGTCTTCATAGAAGATGCACAAAATTCACAAAAATGTGAAAAGGTACAAAACAAAAATCTGTCTTTTTCCCCCCCAAATGACAGAACTCAGAAGAACGAGAGAACATTGTAAAAGAATAAATGTGAGTACCCTGATCATCCCTGCTGTTCGATCTGAATCAAGTGTGAACCCAGACTATAGTCATCCTGGTTCCAGACCCACAGTTCAAAGTGCTCTTTGCTGGCCTTTTCCCATCATTTATCATTGAATGGATACCTTTATCTGGAGCAGTTTCCAAAAGGAACTGACAACCATATTCCGTATTGACAGATATGCTGTGCTGAAACCAGAATAATAGAGATTAAGGAAAATTACAAGCTAAAATTACAAGTAGAAACACACCTCTGGCCCCTGGGAAACAGAATACGCTGTACATAATCATTACCATAACTAGGGACGGCTGTCATAATTAGCATAAGCAGTAAATACTGTAATACAATGCATGTTATTTTAATCCAAGTCAATTATGTTTATCACAACAATTCATTCTGCAGTAATCAAAATCTCTGGTGTTTATTACCACGATGAATTCAATAATACTCGTAATCCAAACCAGTTGCGTACAACTCTGGTTCTATACTAGCTCTGTGTATACTGGTTTTTGGTCCAGGCAACCTGTAGTCAGTCACAGTATTCAGGATTGATTACATTGTATTAATCTCTCTGCTTCGTCTAATAAGTTACAAACTGCAGCTAAAGCAGACACAGTGTTATAGATACTGAATAAATCAACAGAATGGACCTTCAAGTTCATTTACAAGTATGTTGCAACAAATTACTATTCAACTTAATTAGGATTAATTCAGTTATTGAATTGTTCAAAGGCTATGAACTATTATGTAATCTATGTAGTTTAATATTTAATTAACCATAATTAGATTTGGCACGGTATTATTATTTTAAGAGGCAAAAATGAAATATTTCCTTATAGCTTTTATCAGTTAAAAAAGTACCATCTCAGAATTTATTAATGGGTAGAGGGGTCAATTCGGGTCAGAATTCAGTCACAAGAGCAACGAAGCCTAATTTTTTAGGTCAGTTGGAATAAAAGCCGGCAGACACACAAGCCTGGACTCCACTGGTTTTCAAAGCACATCGACATTTGAATCTTTCTTCCTAATGCAAACCAGGGGCTTTTCATGAGAAAATGCCCTCAAATTCAGTCTGGACTAGGCTTCCTTTACTCAGTTGTCTAATAAAATTTAACTAAAATGCCAAAGCACACATGAAGGATTACAACTACATGCAGATTTTACATGAGAAACTGTGGTGTAATTTCAGGTATAAATCATACAGATTAGCTACTAATTGGAGCAGAAGGTCAGGAGGAAGGGGTGTAATACAGATTCAGCTGACATGGCAATTCAGGGACACAGGCATAAGCGCATACCTTCAATCTCACTTTGAGGCCGTAAAAATAAAACTCGCCAGAACTGCCATTTTTGGTTGATGTGTGTGTGTGTGTTTTTTTTTTTTAAGTTTTGGAAGCTGAAGAGGCAACTGACGACTGCTAATATCCAGCACCTTCACTGGTTACCTTGGTACACTGGAAACCCAATGCATGCCAGGTTTGGCGCCAGGTTTCTTATAGGAATTTTTCTTCAGTTATCTTCACAGCGCTCAGCGGCTGATTGTCTGTAAAACCCTGTGTAATTATATTGATTGCTCTGGTCCAGCTTCTTTGCCAAGTGGCTGCCAGCCTCATCTTGTCCTCTTGGGTAGCAATAAGCTCCTGATGAGAGATTAGTGTCCTTCTGTTTCAGCTCAGTGTGGCAGGTGGGGCTAACATGACTCTAAAGCAGGAGATAGATGCCACCCGCTTTGGAGACAGTGGTCAGCTACAAAAGGGCCCCCCGGGGGTGCTGGCCACCACAGTGGAATCAGCGGGGGCTGGACTGCAGTCGGAACTTCACACGAGGACACGTTTGAGACAGCGAGGGCCTCCAAAGGACTGTGAGTAGGTCAGGGCAGATTGGGGGAAAGATGTGGTCTTGACGAGCTGTGTTAACAAGCCGTGTCAGATGGCTGAGAGAAGGAGTAGCAGGAAGAGGGGGGGCAACGAGGACAAGCTGACAGTAGCCGATGCTGCGCTGTGTACCGCACTCTGGGTGGGCTCAGCACCTGGGGGGAGAGAGACTGTCAGCACTGCTGGACACACACACATGCACAGCCCACATATTTATATCTTTATGTGGAATCTCCATTCATTTCTGAGGGAATAACTCTAATCCCAACTGTGACAACCTTAACCATAAGTAACCAAACAAAATACAAGACTTTTGGCATTTTTAGTCTTAATTGTGTTCACAGTTTTTCATAAAATTTAGGTTATTCTTTTGGGGACCGAAAATATGTCTCCACAAGGTAAAAAGTTACAGGTTTTTCTCACATTGTGGGAAGATCTGATCCCCACAATATAATAATTACAAACATCACTCTCCATTCATTTCTATGGGGAAAACTCTAATCCCAACATGACAACCTTAACGCCTACGCAACCCTAACCTTGAACGTAAGTAGCCACACAAAATACGAGACTTTCAGCATTTTTAGTTTTTTAAATGCAGTCACAGATCTTTGCGGGGACCTGAAAAATGGTCCCCACAACATCAAAATAACAGGTCTTTATTACATTGTGGGGAACATTTGGTCCCAAAATGTTATATGAACATAATCCACATACACACACACATTTACCTGTCACTACAGGGCCCTCATACTCACTCTCCATAATACAGTATATGATTCCCAATTCCCCCTCTGAGGGGCGTCGCCTTAGCATAGTTGGGGGTCTGTATGAATTAATGATCCACATAGCCATGTCATTTGGTGCTCCTGGTCTGTGGGGGATGGGGAAAGGGGGGTTGTTGGGGCCATTCTGGAATGCATTCATCAATTCCAATCCAAATTAGGAAATGGAACTGGATTTGGCATTGGAAAAAATACTATGGGGAACAGATCTGGAAGTGAATTTGAATTTCAGGGAGATTTAAATTCCAACTCAAGTTCCATTTTCTGATTTGGATTGGAATTGATGACTGCATTCCGGAATGGCCCCGACCCTGGTGGCAAGTGCGAAAAGGACCAAACACGAGCCACGCTGAGCCGCACAATTCATTAAATTCTCCCCCCCACACTTGCTGGGAAGATGTTCTCTCCATTTCCAGCATTCTTATACATTATTAATGCTCTTATTATGCTCTGCTGTCGTAATCAGAATCCAATTTATTCTCGCGGTCTCGACTTGGGTCTTTCCTGCTTTCCTGCCTCCTCGACGTTTTCTTGCCGTGTCAGGAATCGTCAGCACAGTGCTGGACCGGTGTCCCAAAGCACAGGAGTCATCGTTAGGCTTGACAACCACTGGAGAGTAAATCAGCGTACAGAGTGCGATAATGAAAGATTGGCTTTTCGGACTGGTGGAGAGTTAACCTAACACATTAATGATGCCCACGCAAGCATGACGACCCTAAACTCCTGAAAATTAACGTGCATTTAATGTCCACCTGTTGCCCAGCCCATTATCTATCAGCTGAGCTTGGTAATGAGATTACTGACAGGCTTATTTTTATAAGTGTCTCAATGCTCTATCCCGAAGCAGAGGTCCTGAAGGCTGATATCTGAAAGGGTGGGTGGACACTATGGCTTATTCTGGCTGGGGGGTCAGATTCTCATAGGTCTTGGCCTTGGCTTCTCAAAGCCCATCTACTTGAAAAACAAACATGATGTCTTTGCCTTACGCTACACGAAATCTTCTCCAGAGGCCGAGAAGAACATCGGTTACCTATTTTACCGCCTATGGTTTTCTCTGGCCCTGCACTGTAGATATCGTGAAAATCCCCCCCCCCCGTTATTGCCATTTGTGGTCCTGGGGGAATGCTATTTCATGCCACTGTATACCTGTGTACCAATGGTATGAAAACAAAAATGGCCACTTGACTTGACTTAACTTGAGTAACCAACAAAGTGATAGGGGCTGACCATAAACCCACCTCAGAAGATAGGGTGCTCCTTTTGCACTCAGCAATCTGGAACATTCCATCCAATCAGCTGAAGTCACATACGAAGAGTCATTGAGGCCTAATTTTATTCTTTGGAATGCATGAGTGTATATAAGTGGGTATAAATCACTAAGCATTTACTTTCCCCGTAGCTTCATAATGAAATACAATTGAAATGCATCTCTCCCATCTTTGGGTTTGACGTGACAGAGCCGTCAATGAGGCTAACTTAGAAACTGGCCTTTTTGCTGCACGCTCACGGCGTCAGACCACGACCCCAGCACGGGGGGGAAGCGTGGCGAGGCTGCAGACAGACTTGGGAGGGGGGGGGCACTTGCTAACCCCGCTTTTGATGCCTCCGTGTCCTCCGAGAGACCTGTGAGAGGAGGGGGCACTCTTCGAAACAATGGTGGAGAGGGATAAGCGAATCTAATACCCTGGCTCTTCAAAGACAGCGCCGGCATGAGTCAAAGGTCGTGCAAAGGCTGCCCGAGCGCGGAGGATGATGAAGACGCCTCAGACATATGAAAGCACGGATTAGCAGGCTTCCAGTATCAAAGGCTTCACTCTCCCATCCAGGCCTTGTCCCAGCTTTTCCGACTGCCAGTGCTGGGAAACAGTTGATCCCTACAGTTCTTGAAGACACTCATCTTTTATGTGGACTCAGAGTGACTCTCAGAGTCGCCCCCTTGCTCGAGTTCAGGAAACATTCCAGAACATCGTAGAAACTCCTGATGATACAACTAAGAAGACAGAAAATGACAATACAAAGTGCTTCTCCTCTCTTGGGTGGACACTGCAGGGTTTCGGCTGGGCCTTTCTCGATGAGGCGGACACGTCGCTGCCATGATGTCAAGAAAGGAAGAAGACGGAAAAACAGGAGCCTAATGAAGGCAGTGGTGAGCAGGCGCAACCCGTCGTCTTTGAGGCCGAGCACTGAGGCCCTGATGGAGCACTGATGGTGCATCACAAAGAGCGCGCGGCTCATCTGAACTCGAGTGGAAATCACACAGTGAGTCTGGTGGCCATAGCAGAGATGAGGCAAGCCACCGATCAAGAACAGAGATGAGACTGAGCGTGACCCCACTGGGGGGGGGGGGGGGGGGGGCGGGGGGGGGGGGGGGGGGGCGGGGGGGGGGGGGGGGGGGGGGGGGGGGGGGGGGGG
>JAODKC010000049.1:10715135-10725576 GCA_026777985.1 Mormyrops attenuatus | reverse complement strand
ATTCTTATCAGTGAGCAAACAACACACATATAATAAACCCAGAAATGTGACCAGACACATTATCTGTGTAAAATTCCTCAATTAATGCTAATCTTGGAATTGTGTGAGGTCTTGTAGATATATTAAACCTCTTATTGAAAAGTCAGGAGCACGTACTACATTCTGCCTTTTGTTCTGCCAGCTTACCTTGAGGATCAAAACAACGATAATTTGTATGGATGACTAAAGTTTCTATAGAAACAATGTTGCAGGCTCCATTTGGCAATGCATGCAGAAGTTCACACAGCTGCATGTCGCAACCCCTACCAGCAGCGTCAGACCTGCAATCCCCATGACTAACTACTGCTCTTCATTAACAGAGAAACAGTTAATTATACTAGTCCCTCAGGTCGCAGTCAACGTCAGTTAAGAGTAGTTACTACTAACTGTAAGCTAGATTTGTTGTGGGTGTTTAAGCAACACATCCAGAATAGATATTTTCATCTTCCATGTATAAATTCCGGAACTGTTCTCTTCTGGATATAAACATTTTGTGAACTTGAGTTTAAAAGAATTTAGGCACTTATTTATATAGCTGAGTGTTTGGAAAAGGACTATTCTGCCATAGTCCATGAGGAAGTCTGTGGTTAAACTATGTATCCTGGACAGTTGTTTTTAGGTACCTTGCCTAAAAATAATACTAAAAAAAAAAATACACACTCGAACCACACAAGTTAAAATCCAGGTATTGTTATAGTATTGTTATATTGGCTTCTACACCTTGATAACTGAGCCTCCTTTAGCTGCAAAGAATCATTTAAACTGCCATATTTATGTGTGCATCCAAGGGAATGTTCATACTGGAGTGGATTAGAAAGAAGTTAATCTTCTGGCCATTTCCCTCTATTCCCCTGGAGCAAGCAGTGCCTGGTGTTTGGGTGAGAAACGGCACTTATCCCAAGCAGGCTGTCATTTTCTGGTCAGAGGAAAAACAGCAGAGTGCCTGCACACAGATACCTTGCAAAGAAACACAGATCTGACATGGCGGGGATGGAAAAGCAAGATTAGGAAAAGTTTCTCTTCTGACCCAAGGAGTGGTTTGTAGCCGTGGCCTTAAGTATGCATTAAAGGTACCACACTAAATATCCAAACCTGACCAAAACAAACACTTCTATGAAGTTATTTATACGTTATGTATTTATTTCACATTCTGCTGCAGCTCAGCGCAAAGTTCTCATAGCCTCTGACCGAAAACAAAAATTACACTAGAGGTAGAGGAGAGGAATTTTTATATTTATACATTATATATATATAATTTATATACATTAATCATTCTGTATACACAGTAAGACTTAAATTCTACTCATATTTTAATTACCAATTTCTACTTTATTTTATAATTTGTTTAAGAAGACTAATGACTATGTTCCCTTGTCTATTTGCTGCTCAGGGTGAGTGAGTGGAGTGGATATCTATCAATCTTTCCATCTAGGAATATGTGACATAGCAGATTCCTGTGAGCAGCAGGAATGACGTGGATACCTTCAGCATGAAATATCCTACCATCCTTCTGCATCTTGTTCGGCAGCTAATACAGCTTTGAGGACTAGAACTGGCAGCGGTGGCTCTCCCTGTAGAGACTAACCTCTGTTTTTTTGCACAAGTATCTGCCTGCCGTTGTAGGCACTGTGTGCGCCAATATCTGCTTATAATCGTTTACAGTGCTGAATAATTAGCAATAAGAAAAAAAAACAAATCATAAATTAAGAAACCTTAGTGATTGCACAGATTTTGTAGTTAATTCTTAAACGAACAGCCTTTTAACTTTTGAATATCTTTAAGTGTATTTTCTGTCTATTGAGTTGTTAGGTGGCCCCTGATTGTTTAACCTCAATGGATTAGAAAGATTTTAAGAAAGGCAGATGAGCAGAACATGCCAGATTAAAGCGAGAGTCTGTTTTACTACCCAATAAGAGATACTATGAGAATACGGCAGCAAGAAGGGAAAGTGGCAGCCACATTTTCATGGGAAGTCAGTTTGAACATTGTGGCATGGCCTCATACACCGAATAAGACAAAGAAAAAGATGAAGAAAGGAATGGCCACCTGGCATCTGCTGAATGCTGCAAATGCGTCCCAACTTGTAGAGCCAGTCTTCAGCGATGCAGGAACACAGAGATGTTGGCAGCTTCTTTCAGTCTGTTTTTTTGTTATACTGTCAGGGAGGGGCGGCATTAAAGTGTAGAGACGACCTTTGTGCATCTACAGCTGCTCCCAAAGTCAAATTTGATGGGGAGAGGAAGAGACAGGAGAGGAATAACTGTGCTGTATAATTCGGCAGACGCGCCTGCTAATGCAATCACATGCATGTGTGGACCATTTAACAATGGATGGCTGCAGCTACTGCACCCAATATCAGTGAAAGATACCTGGCTATTGTCTAGAAGCCATTGAAGTTAATGCTCTGGAAAAGGTTTGGCTCCTCGAAGTCGCAGCCGGACCTTAGATCCAATGATAAGCTATTTGCAAAAACCTTACAACAAGACTAGAGCTGGTGCACCAGTAGGTACGCAGACTTTAAAGCAATTAAGTGCTCACTCTGATTGTTAATTGAAATTGTTAATTATTTGAAGAAAGATGGAACACCAGAATATGCATCAAATACACACTGAGAATTTTTAACTGCATGATACCGAAATATCATGTTTAAAGTTCTATATAAATTTACTTCAAGCTTTTACCCTAAATTCTCTACTGCACCTTTTCATGGATGACTTAATTCTCTTTCTATTCGTTTCTATTCGTTTCTCCTACTTTAACTACACATAAAACATTTATAGACATGAAAAAGCTTGATAAGGACATTGGGGGTATTTTATAAAATCCAGATGTAGAATAAAGCAGAAAATATACTAATTCCAGGGCAAATTTTTGTTATCCAGCAGCATACTAAAATAAAGTCAGAACAATAGTGCACAGAGTCTAGTGATTTGCACCTGAATATGAATATCATATGAATATGAATATTATACAGTGTGTGTACAGGCAATGAAGGTTTTATTTCTTTTTCTCAGTACTTAATCCATAAATCTGTAACTGACAGCTCCTTATTTTGGAACATTATTTAAAATGATTAACATTAAACAAAATGAACTTGATGTAATATGGCCACCTACAGTCCTATGATAATCACTGATGTTTTTCTTTCCCATTTTCAATATAAATAAGGGTTATAAAAATGAGAGATATGGACACGAGCTGTACAGATTTTAAAAATCAGTTTTAAGCATGTTTCTGTTAGTGCTCCGTAGACCAATCTCTGATATAAGCTTGTGTGAAATTAGGCCTACAATCGCCTCTGCAACAAAATTAGATGAGTGGGTGTGGGTGCTATCACAATAAAACTGTACAATGCAACTCCCCCGCCCCCCGCAGCAATTTCTTTTACTAAGAATTAAATATACTAGAATAGCAGTGCTTTTAAAATACCATCAAAATACTATTTACTGCGATCTGTGGCCGTTATGAAAATTTAACCTATTTTACGCCCAAGACTAACTGTTATACCTCAAAAAGATTATCAATGAAGGTTAGAAACAGTAGTAGCAGTGCTCCAAAGTGAAAGGTGAGGCAGTTTTTCCATAAGCAGTGTTCAGCAACAAAGATTCCTGTAATGCCTTGAAAGTGTTAAATAGCATTACTTCTGCCAGAAACAGTGACTGTAAGCCAGGTCTGATAATGCATCAAAAGTGGGTAAGTAAAACAGCTTCTGCCAAGACTCTGAAGTACTTTTAAAGCGCAGGTCTGTTTCAACGGCACCCTGTAGAGTACAGGGTGTGGAAACCACCATTTTCCCCCCTGCTGACAACTTCAAAAGAAGCTGCCTTTTCCTTAACTTCTCAGTCGGGGGGGGGGTTCACTTTCATTCATCATAGTCAATCAACTGCTCCCAAAAGGGGGGTTCGGCTTCAGTATCACTTCCGGTAGGGTGCATCGCATCCGTGATGGGACAGAAAGACAAGTCATCTATGATTCAATTTAGCCTATACATTCACTTATTGTGTTAATTATATACTATACCGCCAAATGTACACTTGGAACTGTGGGGATGTACAATCCATGTAATACCATGGAGGCTGTGGACTCAAACTCACATCTGAATCTGAAAAACTACTAAAAAAAACAACTCTTCCTGCGTGGAAGTACAATTACACACCAATGCACACTATTAGCTGTATTAAACCTTGTTGCGCCATCAAAAACGGGGGTGGGGGGTAATCTTCGAAATTCGAGCATTAGAAATTGCCCCGCCTTCAATACTTGACTCGAGATTAATCCCGTTCATTTAACTATAAATATTTAAGATATTAGTGACTTGATTAAGTTTGAAATCCCTAGTAAATAATGAACACCTAATTGATCTCTATTAGGCTAACTGAAATCTGCTAAATTAGAAAAAACTGGAAAATAAGACAACTGTTTTTATGTTTCTCTAAACCTAAACTCAAATGTATTACCAACGCAATAAAATACAGCACACGACAATTAATTAGAACTGTAACGTGTATTATAAAAAAAATGCATCATACACTGCAGTGTAACTGTTCTAAAGTTTGTTGAGTGAATGAAGTTACAGCTTTTTTAGAAAGGGAAAGACGCCGCGTCTCTTACGTACTGAAGTGCTCAAAAACTTTTTCCACGCAATGGTTCGTTCTGAATTTCACAACTTCCCTGCCAAACTGTGGCGCTGGAAACCGTGATAGTGTGTTTTAGAAATGCCGGGATCTGAATACTCATCAGTGGATAAAATCCCCGAAGTGCTCTGGAAGTTCAGTACCCGGGGGTAATGGTTTGCAAACACGGCTTCATGATGCCCTCCCTTATCGCAGCTCCTCTCCCTGCTTTCTTACCTTGTATTGGTGCTGTTCCAGTAGACAACGTGTCTCCTCGATAACGCCGAGGACACGGTTTGGAGCAGCAGGACTGCGATTCTTAGGGTGGTGGGCGATCTGCGCCAGGGCGGCCGACCCATAGTGCTGGGACAGGCGACGTCTGCGGGACTGCAGCGGGTTTGCGCGTTAAAAAGCCGAAAAGGACAAATACTTCCGTCTTTCACTCGCTCAAAGGTTATTCAGCGCTGTCAAGTTGCCCGCATTGTACGTGTTAGTTAACCATGCATGCAGCGTACGTAACTTTGAAGTAAAATAATCATTGCGACGCTGAAGAATTATACATAAACCGAGGCAATCTTCTTGAATGTTATGATACTTTTTTCTGACTGGTCCCCCCCCAAAAAAACTGGCAAAATACGTGCCTTCACCCTAGGGGAGAGGGGCGGGGTAGGCAGTGCTGGTTTAAAGAGTCAGACCTGTGACTTGCCATAAGGTTTGTAAAATATACAAGTAAATTTGGACTATGTAGAAAAACTACCGTCTTTTCTTTTTTAAAATTTTACTTATGAACTTTTTTTTCGTTACAGTAACTACTTGATTCACTTGTTTTGACTTCTAGTCTGGTTACGTTTTTTTTTCTTTTTTGGGAAAATTATAGTCTTTTAGACTGGTACTGCCATAGATAATTTAAGCATTATTCTGCCTGCGAATGAAATAGTCGAATGTCCAGTTGTTTCCACATCAACATGCGTTGTAAAAAATATAATCAAAACAACCTTTAATGACTTTATTAGGAAGTCGAGGTAAAGGCACTCGGATAGTAGGTGGGAGCAGACGGACGCGAAACGATCAAGATTCACAACGATCACTGAAAAACCTACACCAGCCGTAAAGTGAAAACGGAGGCATCTGCTGCAGGTTTTATATGTAGCTGTTCCCTTTAAGCTTACGCATATTCTGAGCTTTTGAAATGACATAATGAAACACATTTCCGAAGGAATTTACGTTAAATACATTTATAAACACAGCCTTGGTCACGAAAGCCTCAGTTCATACACCACTGCGCTAATTAGTAAGTACATCTTTGTGTTAGTCGTCTGCCCAGAAAGTAACGTAATGGGAATTATAGCAGGCGTGTAGATGTTAAATATAACGTCTAAAATGTGACTCCCAGCTTCAATCCTTCAATTTTCACTAAGCGCTTATCCAGTCATGGTCATGAATCTATCCTATCCTGAGGATCATAAGACGATCACCTACAACTGCAGGACAGCAAATTTAAAGGGGGAAATGTCATTAACATGGCAACAGCATTCAAACTCCTTGCAGGCAGAGATGGGATCAGAGTCGGCAGTGTCTACAGAAGCGAGGTGGCTCCTCTTTGGACTTCTGCATCATGGATCAGCAGGATAATTAACTGCGACTGAGCTGCAGATCGGCCAGGCTGTGTGAAGCAGAAAGGGCATTAGCGTGACTTTACCCACCTGGATGTCGCTACCTGGCCCGTCACGGCCTAAAGAGCAGCGAGCCAATTTGTCAGTGAGTAATCAGACTAAGCATTCAATTAAGTAATCTGGACAAGTCTAAATTAATCCCCGGTGTCACCAAAAGGTCACGTTTTACCTCCTTTCGGTAATTTTGTGCCCCTCTCAGGTCTAGCTTAGGTCACAGTTCTCATTTATCTGGACCTGCCACCAGACGTGCCCCACCCCCACCCCAGAGTCCCCGCAGTCACATATTTCGTGTGTGCTGCCTGTCCGGGATGGTATTATTAATACACAGCATTTAGCTTCTCTGAGCCTTGGCCATTAGCCCCTCGGTGAGGCGCTGCATGCCCCCATGGCGTCTGTCTGGCACACTGCCAGCACTCCTTCCATCTTTCTCCTTCTGCTCCATTGGGCTGGGAAGGATCTTGCTGGGGAGGGGCTGCTGGAGCAGAGAGTGGTACAGGATGCGCTGGGAGGGGGATTTGTTGACTCTCCCTGTGCCAGACACCGAGGACAGAAGGTGTAGGTACTCCTCACAGACTGGAATCCCCGGCTGGAGCAGGGAGCAGACCCCACCCATTCTGCTATTAACCAATCATTGTTTAGGACAGTGTCCTCTTTGTCCTGAGCAACCTACATAACTGTTACTACTTGTGTTTACCTCTAAAAATTCCCTAATGCCATTTTAGTTTAATTACTTTTTTCATTGTAACACCAGTAATGTTCCCATTGGGATCTGAACATGTGGTTTACCAATATTACACCTACGGGCCAAGGTCACCAAGAGAATCTCTGAAATGTACCATTAATGCAAACAAACCTATTTCAGCACTAGTAGCTCACAAAAAAATCAGAGCTGTTTTTGATGGCTATTTAATGATCAGTTATATAATAATATTAATGGTAATTAACTGGAGCCACGTGAGTAATAAGACTAATGAATAACATGCAAAAAACCATTTTCATGATGATTAAAAATGCCCGATCTGTTCCTATCAGCTTCTAGCCGCTGCTGACTCCCATCTTCATTTGCTGAAACTTTAATGAACCTGTCCAGCATCCGATTGCAGTGTCAGTAGATATAATGACTAAAATTTTGAGATTCCGGTCATCCGTAATAAGTCTATTTATTTGAGTTCCCTTTGAAGCGGAGCATTACAAAGAAGAGGTGATTACTGTCTGGGTAAACGAGAGGGGAATTAGCCAACCTTGGTGTGAGAGCGGACTGGGCTCATGGCTTTGCACAAACCACTGGGCAGTGACGTGTAGAGGGGGAGGGATCATTGTAATTAAGGGAGAATTGCTGACAGGAGACACATAAGGAGAACTAAAATCTGGGATTTATACTGAGAAATCCTTTAAGCCTCCTGTCCCCTCTAGGCAATTTGTGTCTTCTCTGTGTTTCTGGGGGGTGGAGCTTTGAACCAAAGCATGAAATTAACCGATTCACTGTCCACACCTGCACAGACCTGAATGCAAGGATGCTGTTTGGTTTCTTGGATCGAAAATTAAGAATTCATTCAGCCTTTATTTTCTCTGATCATGTGCAATGTCATTTACATTGCTAGATCACCAGTTCCTCTACAAAATGTCCCCATATAGAATTGTGTGTAATTGCAGGTGGACATTAACGGATGTTAATGTCCACCTGGTTTTGTGGCAGATTTGTATTGTAACTTTCTATATGTAAAAATACTTTAGCAAAAAAAGGACAGTCTTCCTATGACCATAAATAATTCCTTTTCAGCAGTACTGTATACAATATTACAAAAAATTTTAATATTCCACAGAGCCCTGTCAGCATTAATTACAACCTGTTTATTATCTAACTTCATGTGCCTTACATAAAATATATACCAATATCTGCCATAACTGCCTCTGACTTTAGTACTGCTGATGACATGGGTTACAGCTAAGTGGATGTGATGATGAAATATGCAGCCATTTTTGTCTTCAGAGAGTGACACTGGGATTTCACTGTCCAGTACAGAGTCAAGAGTCCTAACAACACAGAACAGCTATGACAGGAACTGCACCCAAAAACTGGATGGAGGTCAAGGATGGTGTAATGTGGCGCTCAGTAGCACAGGGAGTGGAGCACAGAGGCATGAGCTTTTGGTCAGAAATTAGCAGATCATCTTGCATGTAAAGCTGACATCATGGGCAGGCCAAAGCATGTCTGGTCACCTGACCTGTAGCGTTTTGTTAAGACAGGGTGTTTCTGTTCTTCTGTGAGTACTGTAGACATCTATTTCAGTAGCAATATGACACAAAGAGTGCACATCATTTTTTTAGTTATATGTTTTATTTAAAATTCAAATGCTCAAGCTAAAGACTTAAGGGTAAGGGTATCCTGACAGTAATTCCATCTATCATCTAATTTCTCAGGGTCAGTTGGAGCTGTTCCAACCATCATTGAGTACAACGCTGGGATGCCAGTCCATCCCAAAGCATACTCATGTTCAATGGGCAATGTAGGGCAGTGTTTCTCAAACCAGTCCTTGGGGACCCCTAGATAGTCCACATTTTTGCTTCCTCCCAACTCTCAGAGAATTGGGAGAAAGTAAAAATGTGGACCATCTGGGAGTCCGTGAGGACTGGTTTGAGAAACACTGATTTAGAGGCACCAATGAGCCGAACTTGTGTTCTTTTGGCCACAGGGGGCAGCTCACATGATACAAATCAACCATGATGATGCCACCCACCCAGGGCAAAGACTGGAGTTGAACCTCCAGCCCTGGAGTCACAGTGCTGTCCACTGAGCCACAGTGCTGCCCGTTTTCAGCAACTCACTCAAGCCGAAAGTTTTGTCAGTAAAAGCTCAGCAGGGAAAATTGAATTAATTCAGGAATTGATTGATTGCATAACTGCTCATATTCTCAATATGTAAAACTTGATAGAAGCATTGTAGGGTAATTCCAACACATACAGAATTTTTGGCTACTCTTGCTCGCCAGATTTTTCCAAGTGCCCTTAAATAGCTTTTAGCACTTCACAGCAGTTTTTAGATTTTCCAGTGATTCTCATTGATCTCCATTATTTATGGGAGCATGATGAACCTTAACAAGACCAGAACATTCTGAATCTGCTCCAGTTCGGTACGTACCTCGGTTTTTGAAGTCATGGTTCGGTACATTTTCGGTACAGCAGGGGTAAACGAAACAACATAAATTGCTTCTCTTTTTCTTTATTAAAAAGTGATTTATTGAACAAAGCATGACTGTCTTTCTTAAATAAAAAGTCTTTGTCAATACTGCTGCAACCTACTAATTAAACACTAAAATTTACTTAAAAGTAAATCAAATGTTGTCACAAGTAAATAAAAATGAAATAAATATCCATTAAGGTGCACATTAAGAAAGTTAACTGTACCTGATCAGTACTGTATTCACATTAGCAGCTTTCAGTTTCATATTAGAACTGTGCAACACAAATATTGCCTCAAAAATGTGTAGCATAACAAAATAAATATCCATTATGGTGCAGCATTTAAAAAAAACACCTGTGCTATAATTGTATTCACATTAAGAAGTTCCAGCTTCACATTAAAAGGTACGCGCATGTGTAGTGGTGCGGCTTCATCCGCCCCTTTCTAAATGTTGCTTGGAGGAATCACACAGAGGTTATGCATCTGTTGCATTTGTTTGGTACGTACGTACCAAACCGTAAGACCTGTACCGTAAGACCTAACATTGGAGGTCAGGTGGTTGCGTTTCATCACTGCAATGCCTGCCTAGTGTGAGCTCATGCACACATCTCCCATTGCTGCAATGCTTACCTAACATTGCAGCTCATGCACACATGTCACGTCACTGCAATGTCTGCCTAACGCTGAAGGTCATGCACTCCTCACGTTGCTGCAATGCCTGCCTAATGTTGCAGTGTATTGCTGTGTTATGCACGACCTTGTTTTACATCCACAATGCACATGTATGTTGTACTTGCTCATTTGAATATTGATCTTCTTAAAAACACAGACCAGGGGTTAGACAAGATAATTCAGATGTTTGTGTGTTCTATTGTGTGTAACAGGGCTGCTCAAACACAGCTATTCTCGGGTAAACATTGCCAGACACAAATGGA
>JAODKC010000049.1:10672625-10697302 GCA_026777985.1 Mormyrops attenuatus | reverse complement strand
TCTTTGCTCAGCTGGTTGGTTGAAACAAAATCCTGGTCTGGATTTTTACTTTCTGGACCTGAAATTGACACCTCTGCTTTGGAAGAAAAGTCTGCAGTGAGCTTAAAAGTGGGCTCTTTGAATCTGGACCTCGATTTCAGATCCAGGCCATATTTTCAGTTCTCCCAAGTAATAATTACTGATTCTGATTGGCCAGAGGCTTTACACCTGGCTCCCAGGTAAATGAAGGCTGGAAAATCATCAGTGCTCAGACCTTGAGGGCCATGATTTGAATAGCCCTGGCTTAGAAGAAGTCAGGGAGAGTAAAAGACATGGACAAAAAGACAAAAATAGTGTGGTTTCTCTTGTGGCGTTTCTTGTGTGTACAGGAAAAAGTTTTTCTTGTGCCCGAAGGGAACTTCTTTTTTTAACAGGAAAATGTATGTAGTCTTTCTGGAGCTTACTGTTCTCCTTGCCTGGACACACCCAGTGCGCCCGCTGTTCGGGCTGTAGCTGCACACAGCACGTGCTGGGTTTCTGCACTCCGCACCTCTGTAACTGCACACAGTCTGCATATGGCCAGATTACATATGGCAGCTGCTGGTATATTTCACCCCCAGCCCCTTTACCTGCATGTGCTTCCCAGCTGCACCGCTGCAAAGCTGATGCTGAAAGGCAGCATTGCTATTTTTTTTTGTTGTTAAGGGATGAGACTTAAAGCCCAATCTTTTGGCCGTAGATCAGAAAGGGTAATCTCTCCTCATTTGGGTAATATAGCCTTTGGCGGGGCGGGCTGTGAGCCAGGAGATCAATTAGAAACCTTGGTTAATAAAACCTACTCTGCAGCTGACTTTGAAATGATAAAATTCAGGATTTCCCAGGAAAGACAGCAAAAGGCCCAGGAGCAGAACCGAAAACGAAGTAAATGGATTCCCCTGTTTGGGCAATTAAAGAGTGAGTGTCCTTATGAAGGCGTTCCGATGGCCACACTGCGCCTCTGGATCGATCAGCCAGCAAAGCACGGGGTGTAGACAGCGATAATCTTAGATTGGTCAGCAAACCGGCCAAATTTGTCCACCAGGGCAATCGGCGATCATCTGAATGTCTAATCAGGTCAGGCAGCTGCCTGTTCCCCCATGAAGCACAGACACGACAACTGTGTGACCTTAAAAGGTTTAGAACAACGTGTGGTCTGGGGGGTAATCAGAAAGGTGCCACTGCATCAGTTAGCCTCTGTCTCTTCGCTGTCTGCCCCGTTGGTGGTGGGGAGGACAGTTTATGTTTGCTGCCCACCCTGTAGAGACCTGTGTTTAATTCAGATACCTGAAGCAACCCTTCAGACCTCTGTAAAAGAGCAGGATTGCTCAGACCTACCTGTGTACAGGCACACTGCCTGGAGGATGCATTTTCCATCTGAAGTGCGCAAACAGGTTGTGTGTGGAAGCAGCAGCCAGTAGCCATGGCTATCACTCTCTACTCCGCCACCCAGGGCCACTCATGAGGCCCAGCTGTGGAAACATTAGCATTACATTTACGCGCCATGCAAGAATAATGTAGCTATTCAAGGGTCCCCCACCACCACGAGCCTCAGATTCCGCCCTACTGATCTATGACAGCGGGCCGTTGCAAATGAAGTTTTGGGTAAATGGGATATTGGTTGCCGCCGTCCAGGCAGCTTCAATCGATCACCTGTCAGTGCTTTGTGAGGGAGGTGAATAACTCAGCAGTGCTGTGGCCGCTCCCAGAAGACATAATCAATCAATCCAGAGTGTTGCCAAACAGACCTGCTTCTGCAGATTAAAATTTCATTTCTAAGACATGTAAGAGTGATGCATGTAACAGAAATTGCTCTCTGTATTTCAATAAGCACGCAGCCATGTGAGTGATGGCCTTCCTGGGCTCTGAGTTTGTGGAGACTAATGATCAGAAGTGAACCTGAACCTCATGTTCAGGCTACATTGTCCAAATGAGCCCCTCAGTATCAAAGCTGTGGCTTTATAGCCAGATCAGTGCTGGAGCTGTAAATGTTTCATCATAGCAGCAGCACGAGGGCTCAACGCCCCCAAGGGCACCTGCACCGGGCACGCTGGTGCAGGGGGCATGTCTTTCACCTTCTTCATTGAGCTCACCTTTTGAAGGACATTCATGAAAACGCACATGACGTGCCCTCGTCACTTATTTAAAAATCTTTTATTGAAAATGTGGCTCAATCGCCAGATTGTTGGTACTAATCCACCTGTATTTGTTCCCCAGACAGAAAAGTAGAAGTTAGGCAAACACTCCATCACGCTATTTATATAATTGTGTTTTTTTTGTTTATAGATTAAATACTCCTGCTCCTCTCTCACTGCCTCTCTCCATTGTTTAATATTTTATGTTGTTGAGCTGCTGCTATTTTAATCGCCCCCCCCCACCCTTCTGTGATGTGGAGGAAAGCGTTCCAGTAAGACTCCATTCTTCCTGCCCCTGCCTTCATCTATCAGCACTCCCTCCGTTCCTGTGTTTAATATGCTGCGCCTGTCACTGGCTTCTTCTGCCCCACTTTTCCGGCACTGGACCGCATGCCCGTCCCTTTCAGGGCTAGCATGCCCACTGTAAGAGCTCCTTCATTGTCTTTTTCCCTACGCCAGCCCTGTAGCTCTGGCTGTCGTGCTAAGCGTGTGCCATAGCGGCCGGTGTGCTGCTTGGCTGTCATGGATGCTGACCTCAAGGTTGTCACTGCAGGTAGCTCAGTTTTTAAGGAAGATGCTTAACCTAAATCACTAACCTAAATGGTGGGTAAAATACGTTGCTATATAAATGGATGAAAATATATATTTTTTTTACTTATATTCGAAGAGTAACTTGACCAAGGGGGTCATAATGTGAGGGACCCACTGGTGATTTAATAGGGATGGAGGTGATACTAAGATTATATAATTCCTTTGTAGGATCCCACCTGGAATATTGTGTGCAGGTTTGGTCAACTTACCTTTAAAAGGACATTGCTACCTTAGGCCCCGTTCTCACCTGGTATTAACATGCATCCTGGGTGATCCGTTCATAAGTGGACAGCGCTAAATACAGGTGTGAACGCACCCAAAACGCATTGAAAATGCATTGAAATGCGATCGCTCAAACCACATTCGGAGGTGGCCTGGGACGCATATGGCCACATTCTTATAGCAATGTGAACGCGAACGTGTCCCAGGCCGCATTGAAGGACCGCCTACTCAGCTGACCTCGTGTGGGCGGAAGTACATACTTACTCATTAAACACGCGAGTGGTATTTGACATATGATTTATGTCAGAACATAAGTCAGTGCAGACTGAGCCACAGTGTACATACATTGTGAACAACAGAGCATCTTTTTCCCTACAACACAAAAAAATAAGTTTGAATCTACTGGAAAGTTGGTTTAACATTGGACTGTTACGACCCACTCGCATGAAAATGCTGTCAAAGTGCGCATCATGAATGTTCCGCGCAAATTTGGGAAAAATAAATAGTGTAAGAAATGATTTATTAATGATTTTTTTTTTATTTCCACAGATCATTTAATGCGTGCTTTGATGAAGCTTCCTTATTTATTTCAAAGCAGCTCCGGTGAAACGTGCCGGTAAAAATTGCATGAACACAAAACTAAAGCGTTAGCGGTAAGAATATACATTCAATAGCCTAGATAATAGATATGTTAATAGAAACATATAATAATATAACAATAGTGTGATTGTTTATATAATGTTATATTGCGCTGTCCGGAGGCTTGGACTCCTGGTCAGAAATTCAGTCCCATTCTGGTTCTGACTACTTCACTTCTTTTACTTTACTTGCTCCAAGTCAGACATACACTGCTCAAAAAAATTAAAGGAACACTTTTTAATCAAAGTATAGCATCAAGTCAATTAAACTTCTGGGATATTGATCTGGTCAGTTAAGTAGCAGAGAGGGGTTGTTAATCAGTTTCAGCTGCCTTGGGGTTAATGAAATTAACAACAGGTGCCCTCCTCATCTTTTCTGACTGTTTTTTCACTAGTTTTGCATTTGGCTACAGTCAGTGTCACTACTCCCTGTGCAACCCCTGTAGGGTCCAGGTATCGCTTCATGATACCTGGACCCTACAGAGGTTGCACAGGGAGTCCAACTCCTCCAGGATGGCGCATCAATATGTGCTATTGCCAGGTTTGCTGAGTCTTCCAGCACAGTCTCAAGGGCATGGAGGAGATTCCAGGAGAAAAGCAGTTACTCTAGGAGAGCTGGACAGGGCTGTAGAAGGTCCTCAACCCATCAGCATGACCCGAAGGTGGTGGGTCAGTGATGGTCTAGGGAGGTATATACATGGAGGGACGCACAGACCTCTACAGGGAGGCAACGGCACCTTGACTGGCATTAGGTATCAGAATGAAATCCTTGGACCCATTGTCAGACCCTACGCTGGTGCAGTGGGTCCTGGGTTCCTCCTGGTGCACGACAATGCCCCGTCTCTTGTGGGAGAGTATGTAGGCAGTTCCTGGAGGATGAATTGCATTGATACCACTGACTGGCCCCCACGCTCGCCTGACCTAAATCCAATAGAACACCTCTGGGACATTATGTTTCGGTCCATCCGACTCCACCAGGTTGCACCTCAGACTGTCCAGGAACTCAGTGATGCCCTGGGCCAGATCTGGGAGGAGATCCCCCAGGACACCATCCGTCGTCTCATTAGGAGCATGCAACGACGTTGTCAGGCATGCATACAAGCACATGGGGGCCATACAACCTACTAAGTACAATTTTGAGTTGCTGCAATGAAATTTCGACTAGCCTGCCACATCATTTTTTCACTTTGATTTTCGGGGTGTCTTTGAATTCAGCCTTCTGTATGTTATTAATTTTCATTTCCATCAAACAATGTGGCATCCTTCGTTCCTAACACCTTACTCAGTCCTTATCAGTATAGATATCCAGCATAATTTTTTTCCCATTGAGTTATGATGTGTTTTTAAAGTGCTCCTTTAATTTTTTGAGCAGTGTATAATTCAGCGTATCAGACAAAACAATGAACCTCTTTGATGAAATTTTCCCAAAATTTGACCTTAATTGGTTATGATTAAAAGCCTAAATAATATCATATGGCAACCAACATAATGCATTACAGACTGAACCCTTTGCCCTTGAATAGAAAAGTATTAACCTAATTACTCAAAGACCTTTTAGACATGTATATTTGTATCTTGGTGACGCGGTATAAAAATGCATGGCTACAATGTGAGAAGCTGAACCTCATTGTGAAATATAGTTTGAATTATTTAAGAAATCACATGTGCATTATGTGAAGTAATATTTTAAAATAATGATCGACTGACGAATGAAAATCACAGCCTTATTACAAAATACAATTTAAAGATTATACGTAGAAGATAAAAGTTATTTAAAAATATAATTCCCTTTATGGAATTATTTAGAAATAAATGGACAAATCAGTTATTGAAATATTTCTTTATTCATTTATAGATATATTTATTTATTTCATTTTGAGTATTATGGTGTTCATTAGAAATATCTTAGGCAGTTTGGTTTCCGTGGATTGTGCCAATAGCTTTTGATTTCTTTTTCTCCTTTTAATGTCTGGCAGATTCTGTCACGTTCTGGCTGCGCAACAAGCGGGGAAGCAAGGGTAGGAGTCCAGGATGCGGGAAAACGGGGTTTATTCCGGGGAAACAGGCAACCAGGGGAGCATACGGGAGACGGAAAGCAACGAACATTAACAATACAGTAGTAGACGTTAATGACGGATCTCACGGGACTGAACAGAACGTAGACTAAATACAGGAGGTGACGAGCAGGAAACGAACAACAGCTGGTAAACGGGAGGATTCCACACGGGGTTAATGAGGAGGTGTGGTCCACAGGAGGGTGATCGGGGCTGGGTGTGACAGATTCTGTATACAGAAGTGATTTATGTGCTTATTTACCTAAATAAGTTTCAGGAAAGTAAGATCCAATTAAAAGCGGTCAGTCGAGACGCATGCAGAGACGCATATTAATGCCAGGTGTGAACGGACGTATGTAGCGCTCCCCCATTTGTGAAGGAAGCATGCTAATACCAGGTGTGAACCTAGGCCTTGTTACCACCAACCCGGTGCTGGTGCCGGTACTGGTTCTCAGTTGGTGCCTTTTGAGAACCAGCCTGCATTTCCACTGGTTTCAAAAAAGAATGGAACAGAAATGTTACGTAGGCGGAAGTGAAAGTAGAGTAAAGGTTAATCTGTATTTAGTTTTTTTGGATTTATTCAGCCAAACCAAAATAAACATTTCTGGAGTATGACTCGTTGCACCCATGTCTGTATTGCCTGTATCCACTTTTGTCTCCTTAAAAGCTCCCCGTCTGTGTGTGTGAGTGAGTTTATTCTCGCTCGCTGTTTTACCGTTGTCCTTTTAAGGAATGTGCAATAAAAGCAGTCTGGTAATAACTAAACTTTGCTGTCCACCTGATGATCTCATCGCCACTCGAACGCCACAATATTTTATTTATTCAACCTGTGACATATTTATACTTTACTATTAAATCTGGCCATGCAGTAGATTGATCTTCTGTTTTTCACAGGAGAAAACACAATGTAACCTTATTCCACTAATAAGCTGGCAAGTTGTTTCACTGCCAGCACCGCTGTTATTAGACTATATAAACTATATCGGTTATGGATTGAATTTTCCGGGTATGCGGAAGGTTTGGACCCCATAGCCCATCCCACTTTCGCTGATGATATGGTGTCACTTTCTGAGCCCAGCTTTTCTGTGGTGCTCTGCTGAGGCTGTTTTTTCTGGCCCAGGGCCATTTTTTGCGGTGGAACCAGTGCCAGATTGGGAAAAGGTCTGGCACCAGCACCAGCACCACGTTGGTGGAGATGAGACTGTGGTGTAAGTACGAGCTGGTGCTAGAGAAGGTGCTGGAAATCTCAAAGCAGGCATAGAATGTGAGTAATGTCTTATGAGGCGAGCTTAGCAGAGCTGAGTCTGTTCAGCCTCGAGCAAAGGAGACTGCTATAACCCCTGTCTCCCCACTCTAATAATATAATAATTTTTATAATAATGCAGTTACAAATGGTTTAACCCTAGTTCTCAGCAGCCAATGACACTCACCCATTCAAAATGGACAAGTGGCCAAATGGCTGAAAAACATGCGAATTTTAATTTTGCCGTGTAAAATACGTGTAGAATGCACATTAACAACACGTTAACTACATGTTGTTAACATATATATTACACATATTCTATGTGTTAAAATTCACATGTTTTTGATCTGTTTCTATAGTGTGCACATCACGTTGCGTATGCATCACCTCGCATGAAGTATATCGCGACCCTAAGGGGGGACATGATCCAAGTATGTAAGGTTCTAAAAGGTCTAGATGCCATTCAAACAAATGGAAATTAGTGGGACATTTTAAACTGGATTTGAGAAAGCACTTCTTTACACAGCGTGTAGTTAGAGTATGGAATAGTCTTCCTGTTAGTGTAGTGGAAGCTAAAACCTTGGGTTAATTTAAAGCTGTAAGTTGAATTCTCCCCAAATGAGCTTGATGGGCCAAATGGCCTCCTCTTCTTTGTAATTTTCTTATGTTCTTATGTTCTGAAATGTTACTGTTGAATACCTCCATCATTAGAAATTGTGATTCTTCAACCACTGAAGTCCCTTAGAGCTCAGATATGATAAATCATTGGATGGTTTTTACTTTTATTAAAAATAACTTCCACATACTTGTGATTTTCAAAAATGTTTAGATTAGAGGGACATTATTGCCTTTACCTGCACACTGCAGTGGCTCAGTGACTGAAATGTGGGTGAAATACAAATGACTTGCGATAGCTGTGTGTGGGAGGGGCATTTATGTGCCATTAATCAAAAAGTATGCAATTTACTCCAACGCTCTTGTAAAAACAGCTCCTGCTTTGAAATGTAAAAAACCACATTCAAATGACAGGAGTCCAGTTGACTGAATTTAGGGGCAGAGAGATGCCAGGAATTTCCATATCCACTGTAAAAGTTGAAATCCCATTTTTTAGATCAAAAAAGGACAATGACAATCAAATCAAGGTGCTTTGCTACTCCAATCTGCATTCCATTCACGCTCCAGGCCATATGGAAGAGACCAGGCTTTTCAAATTCATAGCGGAAGCACACTACCTCCACCTGAAAAAATCAGGGACCTCATTTCCAAGGCCGACAGAGAAGTGAAGCAGAAAGATGGAAGTTTTCCCTCCCTTCCCACCACTGCCCCAGCTCGAACGGACCTCTCTGGGTGAGACCTCAATGTCCGCATTGTAGCCTTGTGACGCAGCCACGACAGGATAGTAGCACAGTGAACAAAAACAGCACAAAAAGCACATGCCTGTGAGCCCCCAGCTCAGTGAAGGTATTCCTTTAGCGTTCCAGGTAGCACCATAGATTTAGCTGTTGCTGTTCTAAACAGGCTGTAATTTCCCTGGATTTCTAAAAAAAGACAAACATCATCTTTATGTCTTTGATTTACTCACCTGCATGAATAGAAAACAGCTCAGATAAACATTCCATGATAATGCAAAGGATAAAAATCCAGGGAGCCATAAACCAAGCTTGTGGTCTGGAACCCTTTGAAACCACCTGAAGTTCCCGACAGTGCGGTTGCAAAATTTATATCCATACATCAACCAACTAGTTATCAGAGGGTTGCCTGGAGCCCATCCCAGACAATACAGGTCACATCAGTTTGGAAACACCCTGGGTGGAATGACAGTCCATTGCAATGGGAAAGAAAGTACCTAATGGAAACCTGTAGAACACAAGGAGAGTGGACCAACTCCACATATAGTGCAGAGCAGAAGTCAAACCCCCAGTTCTGGGGTGTGAGGCTACCTAACGAGCTGCTGTGCTTCTCATCAAAACGTGAGCCAGGTTTACAGTGGAAACTACTCAAATCAGTTCTGTTTATTTGTACATATCTTGATGTTTGTCACCCTTGAACACATCAAAGCTTTTTATCACCCACGAATCAGTACACTGTCTGAATTCTATCTGTGCTATTTCCTTGCTAACCATATATCAAGCTTTTCAAATGCCATGTAACAATCCAAGGTATATGTTTACCTATGGTTTCTGTCACAGTTTATATATGCATGCATTTAGATATTCAACATATTTGAAATTAGCTATCTAGCTCAACACTACAGCAGCATCTACTCTATTGGACATAAAATCAGAAACATTCATGCTATGAAGCTTTAATCACTGCTTATTCACCTGCTGACCACAAGGAGGGATTTTCACCACAGACTGTGCTGAACCCATGATTATTAGGAAGCAACTGCTTTAGCCATTAAAACCCTTTTAAGATACTTCAATCAGCAGCTGCTTACCTTATTTTTAAGGCATAGTTACTTGCAGTACTTTGCATTAGTGATTGTGTCATGGCAAGAACTTCAGCAAAGCATTATGGTAAAATGGTTTAAGACAAGAAGAGAAATAGCAGAGCAGCTCCCATTCCATTTCTGTGTGCATTTAAGTCATGCTTGGTAATGCATTATCTGGCTCACTTTTACATTATATTGGGCAAAAGCATCTGCCAAAAAAATAAATGTAAGTATAAAAGATAAACGTGGATATTCATACTAACGGGGCTTAAGTCAAGCAGCCTGCATAGTTTGACCGCTGGATATGCTCGCCTCCAACATTTACAGCACTGCTGATCATCCAATCAGTAGGAATCTTCCAGAGTGGTGCTGGGTTAACTGTAGCGTGTAAAGAAAGTAATGAGCTTAGCAGAGACTCTGCTGGAGTTCAGGGTGCTCGCTTTTAGCAGTGTCTGCTGGCTGGGTAGGCGCGGCGATGGGCTGATTGTGATACAGAACGGAGTAGTTCAACTAGGCGAAGATCAGAAAACCAGAAAAGCCTTTCATCCACCTTCTAAATGCTTATCCAGGTCAGGATTCCAAGGAAGAAAAAAATATTTATTTTTATTAAATTAAAACCACAGAAATCCCAACAACAGTATTTGCTTATATTGCCTTGGAGGAGAATAAAATCTGCAAACAGCCACTTATGTGCAGACTAACAAAAACACAGAAACAAATAAACCAATTAAACATCTTAAACTGATGAAACATTCAACATGAATGTGGGAGAAAAATGTATAGAAAAGCTTTGAAATGAGAGATTCTGTAACATAGTATGGCATGCTCTTCTGTCTTCTTTGAGATCAAGACCCAAGTACCCTGCATCACGTATACAGAAATGACAGCTGTATAGAACCTAACATCCACGGAACCATCTGTGTAGGTGGGCACCTGAGGAACTTATTTTATGTTGAACTTAGACTGAATTACATACCGTAATAGATTGGGCTGTTATTAAGATGCTTTTCAGCTACTCACTGTGGCCTTGGAACATTAACGCGCAAAAAATCTTAATGAATACAAATTGATCTTCTTTCCTATGGTCAGATAGGGAAGGACACCCAGGGTTCGAACAAACCAACAAATGAATAAATAAGAAGGAAAATAATTACATGCGCAACTCACCAAAACATCAATATGCTGCTTTCACCTACATTAATTAATAGGAAAACATGACTGGCAGATGTCAGTTTGATGACCAAATCTGGATTTTTACTAGACTTGTTTAATTTATGAACGATTCCTTGTTTTTTTTAGTCAACAAAACGATCTTGGTCTCTGCACTAGTTCGTTCAGTTCGAATGATAGTTACTGTTCAATGACTGCATCACCGTTCAGTTTGTTCAGGAGTGAACTAGATCATGTCGTTGACGTAAGAATTTGATAGTCAGTACAGTTAAAATAATTAAATTGATGCAATGCTATACCCATTCCATTCCATTCCGTTTTCTGCCGCTTAAATTTAGTTACATTTTAACACTGCATGGGAAAAGCATCAAAGGATGACCCCCAACACCGCTGCCCAGCTCCGCGGGACACGTGTCGGGAGTGAATCAATGAACGATTTTGAACACATTTGAACGAAGTGAAATAAATCGATTCCCTGAAAAGATTCATGTTTTCTACCTCTACCTAACAGCTCCATATTCACAAGAAGACGCTGGTCCAAGCCCACTGGGACTGCGACAATCGCTCACACTTTAAGGTTTCATTACTCCGGGAAACTGCCGTTTAATTATTTAGAAATCTCACTAACGGGACGATAGATAAATGGTTAAATGCGGACCGGGGGTGGGGGGTGGAGTTATTGACTGAACGAGTACAACCTGCCTAAGAGGGACGCGGAGGGAAAGGGAGCAGGACCGGAGCGATGGACGGGAAAGTGGGATGCTGCTTTATGAGCGGCCGGTTACTTCCTAACACTTCTTAACACTGCTGAAACATTGTGTCTTATACGCGTACCAAGTAGCCTAAATAAAAAAGCAGATTGCTTTTGTTATAAAGAGGACAGTTTTACCGTGTGAGAGATTACAGTTGAAGGAGGGGGAATTGCGCTTTCACTTATCCACATTTGCTGGGCAGCATTTATTTCATTCATCGCCGTGCTGATGCGGCTCGCCAGCTCGTCGCATCTACAAACGGACACACTCTGTCATCACGCTTGCAGTGCATTTCCAGCATTAATGGTTCGGCCTCATTTCCCCGACTTATACCATTAATGCTGTCAAAAAAAGAACCCGTGTTTCTGTAAGCTATTTAAACTAGGAGACCGGGCGTCTGATGAGCAACTTGGCAGGAGGGGGGTCGCCTTGATGGGTGTTGAATTTAACAACGAGCCGCTGAGCACATCGCACAGATTTGCCAGAAGCAAAGAGGCACCAGGCTGCCTAAATTTCGCCTTTTCCTCGGAGGGATCGGACGGACTACAGCGTGGGATCGGGTGACTGCCTGTCAGATTAAGGAGAGCGGAGGGGAGAGAGAAAGGATTATGGCTCTTGTTTCGGTCTCTCTCTTTCTCTTAACGCTCACCTGTGCAAACTTCTACCTGGTGCAAGCGAATAGCCGACATGCCGTACACTGGAACAGCTCCAACATACAGTAAGTTGTAGCAGATAATGTACTGTAATATATGTTCTGTTTCTAAATGCAAAGTGCGCTGCGTCTGATGACAGGGGTATTTTATAGTTGTAGTCCATGGCTTATCCTCATGTTTACAACAATTCAGTGAATCTTAAATTCTGCATTGCCTGTCATCAGTGAATGCTTTTCAGATGCCTTCGTTATGACCGTTCATAGTAAGTCATATTTTAATAACCTACTTCCCGATGTCTCTTGTTGTATATATTATTTTTCCCCACGTTGTCCAGCTGCTCCTCCTGTGGCTCTTCATCCTAATGCTTTAATCTATTCAGTGGGCCATCTCCACCACTACAGCACTGACAACATGACCCCCCAGTTTGAGCAGTCCTGTTCAACACTGTATGACAGCCTGCCACAGCAGACACCTGTCCCTCCAGTGTCTTCTCACCTACCCCTGTCATTTTCATTCTCAGCCTCATACTTCTCCTACGTGCTGCCATCGGGGCTCCATCAGCCCGGTGTATTGTTATCAGGCTGAAATCTGCTCACCCATCTGTCTCTCCCACTAACTCCGCTCTCGTTAATATGCACACTAAATCCTCTCCCTCTCTCTTTCGCTCTGCTTTCATTTTAGCCTTTAATCTTCTCATCCTTTTAAATGTTTACTTCAGCTTATTGTAGGATTGTCAGCTATACATTTCTCTTAATGCAAAAGCCCAGCTGGGCATACACTTACTTACAGTTAGTGTCATGTGGATGATCTATCCATACCTTTGGGTATCATTTTATAAACATGTCTAAATGTCTGTCCATGGGAATTATAGATGTATATACTTGTTGGACAGTATTATTTATGAAATGGTGATATTAGTAAACAATGCAGTCTCAAACATCAATATAATCTGTTTATTTAACAGTGTTGTTTTTGCAAACAAAGAATGTTTTTTTTAAACAAACGAATGCAAATGTAGTTTCTCCACAACAGACTTATGCGTGTGACAGGGCTTTTCACTTTCAGCGTGCTGACAGTGTCTCGTGGTACGCGCTGTAAATGATGGCTTAGGGTCCTTCTTCAGTTTTACATTTGCTGGGAGGATTGGCGCTCTGCCGCCGATACTGCAGATGGTGCGTAAAACGTGAAAAGTTTCAGCAGGTGTGCTTGTAGTGCCTGAGTTTATATGCAAACCAGCATTGTCTTCACGCTGTCCTTGTTTAACAGCCGCCTTATCTCTCTCTCGCCGCGATAAAATCTGAAAAAATAATGAGTGAATTGGCCTATTTTGCAAGCGGCTCATCAGACTAACCCGCACGGCTCATCTGAGTTATGGCAGGAATACCAAATGAGGGTCGAGTGTAAATATGCGTGAGGGTTTCTGCAGTACGTCAATCAGCTGAATGCTGTATTAAACAGAGACAACGTCAAAAAGGCACATTACAGATTCCTACAGCAGAATCCCTGTTCCGGGATGATGGGCGATTACACGCAGGCTGCTATCTTGTATATTTCTGTTTTCCCAATATGCACAGCACAGCACAGTACGCTCTGAGTACATGCTCTGCTTTCCTCCACCGTTGTCCTGTGTGCATTGGAAGATGTTAGCAACTTAAAATTAACTTAAATTGGATACATCGTGTTGTTTGTTATGTGAAAGTACATAAGTTAACACAGTAAACCAATATTTCTAAAGGTAGTGTGTGGAAAGAGGAACTCATGCTGAATGAATCCAGAGATTCTGTGTAATTAGTGGCGTGGTATTTATTTCAGTATTGTGCTGTTAACATTAAGGTGCGGCTCAGTGCTTCAGGTTAAGGTTATTAATGAGTGAGCTGCTCTCTCTCTACTGAAAATGCCATTTCATTCCATTCATGTCACTTCATTTACACCATTTTGTTCGCGTTCCTCATTTTTGGTGTTTTCACTTGAAATCTGAGACTATAATAGCAACAATATAAATGCGGGCTACGGCAGAAAGCGATAATAACAGTTCACACCACTGAGTAAATGTCTCCCAGTCGTCGCGGCGTTTCTCTTCCCGCTTCTCAGTGTGTGTTGTCAGGCTTCTTCTTACGCTCCGCCTAATGGGCTCGGAGCTCTTCACATCCTGCTGTTGCCCATCCCTCAGTGTCTGCCCCGTTATTAAATGTGAACTTGATTTACTCCATTTTCCCAGGGGAGGGGAATATGGAAGTTATGTGTTTATCACTGTGGTCGGGAATAACGTCTATCTCCAAGTTCCTCTTCGCACAGCCCTGCACTGATTACATAAATCAGAAAAATTAATCATAAATTCTCTGGTTTCAGCCAAAGGCTGTTTAAAATATGACCTAAAGTGACTTCAATACTTAATCAAGAGTCTCTGTCCGTTTTAGAATCAATGCCTGCCCAGGGCACTGGGTTTTAAAAGTTTTAAGAATATTTACAATTGGTGAATTACAGGCTGAAGTTAATGGCTCTGATGTCCTGTTTGCCTTCTTTAAAACGTGAACATTTGTCTTTCAAATGTGTTCTTTGTGTGACTGACCATATGTAGCGAGCTGTTTCCTGGCTCACACCACTGGCTTGCTGGACAGGGACAGCAATCTTATCTATAGAGGAACAAGTGACTGACTGGATGTTGGTCTTTCTTTGCCATGCACTCTTGTTGTCTTCACCTTCACATCCTTGTTTGTAAATTATTAAAAACATGGCCTTACGTAAAGTGTTACCAAATAAAGTCCTTTGCTTTATAGCTCATTATAAGGCATGATACAAATTCATCTTTAAATGGTGAATTTGACTCGACCGTTGGAAACAAAGAGCACGTGAAAATTACGTCGGAGTCTTCAAAATTCTTCCTTAAAGGTATTCATAAGTAGATTTAAAAAAGGACATAGAAACATTTTTGTCATTTCGTCTGCATCTTTAATTCAGTTTCTAAAATGTAAATTACACAGAAAATTTGGTCTAAAATCCATAAATAGATTATGAAGTCTCATTAACAGTTATTCCGACTATGTGTTTTATCCACAAATGCAAACTTGTAGAATATAACACTGCTTGACTGCATATAAATATTAACTGAAATTATTGTTCAACTTCATTACGTATAAGTTGTGAGGGAATGCAGAAGCGACGTTCTGTCACCGTCAATGAAATACAACCTCCATCTGTAGTTTATTTTTCCTCTACTGTTTCCCGCTGTTAAACAGATACAGGTATAGTACTTACTTATAGTAATTTTGTGCTGTTAAATTTTGGCATTTATTTATTTGAAGCATATTCAAAGTCAATGCTGTTATAGATGGTCTACCAGGGCAGGGAAAATCCCGCTGACCTCTTTTATGTTGTTCCACTTGAACGATAATTTTAACAAAATAGTAAACTGCCGCCTTATTTGTCATATAATGAAATTGTGTATCTGACTAGCAATAAATTGTTTTCCTGGAGTTGAACATAGTCACGATGTATTTTCAACAACATTATGACATGATTTAATATGTGACAATTTTATAAAAATCTGTCACTGCAATCAAAAAATTAAAAATGCCAAAAGACTTGTATTTTGTTTGGTTCCTTATGGTTAAGGTTGGGGCTGGGTAGGGGTTAAGGTTGCCATTGGTGGGATTAGGATTCTTCCCTTTGAAATGAATGGACAGTCCCAGCAAATACAGGAGCACAGGTCTCTGAGCGTGTATGTATGGATGTGTGTAGGTGTGTGTGTGTATAAAACACTGGACAAAAGGCAGAGGACACCTTTTGCAGTATATAGAGGACACCTTGTGCAGTGTTTTCTGGCATAGGCTGCAGGCTATTGTGACCATGTACTGGGTAAACGTCTATGAGAGATGGATGGATGGATGGATGGATGGATGGATGGATGGATGGATGTACCATGCAAGTTAATATGCATGATGGGTATTTGCATTCCTGACATGGATTTATTGGCAAATGGCATAGTCTCTCAACATATAGATCTTGATCCTGTGGAAAAATAATGGCGTAAAGTCATGAGTGGCTTGTCCTAAATGCATCCGCTTCCAATTGCAGAAATTGGTTTCCTAATATCAGGCAGTGTAATGTGATGTGGCTTTTCTAGATTTTTATTCCTATTAAAAATGTCAAATGCTTTAATTTACGAAGGGTACATTCAGTGCATGCGGAAAGTGAGCAGAGAGATTATTTCTGCATTTTTATGCTTTCTCGCATCACTGGCACTCTGTCGTTGATACTGCAGATGGCGTGTGAAATGCTGAATGTCTCTGCTTCTGTGATGCTGCTATCTGCGCTTGCTGGAGAATGGTATTGTCTTCTCCCTGCCTCTGTTTAATTCTGCCTGCCTTATCTCTCTCTCTGATACAGTCTGGGAATAATGGGGAAATAGTGTTAGTGAGACACCTGCTGTGACATTATTCTTGGACAATTCCTTTTTATCCCAAGTCTTTGTGTTAATTCCTGTTCGTTTCTGGTTGTATGTGGAAGTGTAAGATTTTATGCAACTGCAGCGACAATAAAGTCAACAATATATACGAAGGCTGACGGCAGAAAGCGATAATAACAGTTCACACCATTGAGTAAATGTCTCCCAGTCGTCACAGCATTTCTCTTCCTGCTTCTCAGTGTGTGTTGTCAGGCTTCTTCTTACGCTCTGCCTAATGGGCTCGGAGCTCTTCACATCCTGCTGTTGCCCATCCCTCAGTGTCTGCCACGTTATTAAATGTGAATGTGATTTACTCCATTTTCACAGGGGGGAAACATGGAACTTGTGTGTTTATCACTGTGGTTGGGAAGAACATCTATCTGCAAGCTCTGCTCCCCACAGTCCTACACGGATTACATAAATCAGATAAGTTAATCATAAATTCTTAGGTTTCAGCCAAAGGCTTGATCTGATGCATGGCTTCCCTTACTGAGCACCTTTTTCAAGAGTCTGTTCAAGGTTTGGAGATCAGAGTGGAAAATTAGAATTTTCTAGAAATACAAATGAAACACCAACTCATTAAGCTAAGTGTAACAAGTGAAGTCATAAAAATGGCTGAATTTCCTTAGTGCTCTAATAAGGGCAGCAGTAATGCAGCTTTATGGGGCTGTTTAGCACGTCTCATGGCCAGAGGTTGCGCTGGTGGAGCCTGGGAGACAGACGCACAGCCCAAAGCAGCTGCGCATCAATGAGTCATGCTCGACAGCAGGTTGCAGGTGCTGCCTTATGCGATCTGGCCCTGTTCCTTTACAGAGCACCGCCATGTGTTGGATGCACCCAGGCGGTATAATGTGCCTCCTCCCTGCTGTAGGAACCCATATTCCCCTTCAGCTCCTTTCACAGCTGATTGCAGGGGTCAGTGTGTCAGGGCTCAGCCGTCACGGGGGCTTTCACACTCAGCGAGCACGCAAAAGAGCCACAATACGCGCCATTGCATTTGAGTGCTCATCACATCGGGCGTGGGGGGGGGCACGGCATGGTGCCCTCCTGTGGTCAGGTTGCTTTTTCTGATAGCTTTGGGTTCCCACAGTGATTAGAAACTCCTGTCCAGAGTGTCACATTAAAAACTTCCTCTTTTATTGCTTTGTCATTCGCAAGAGTTTAGCTTGGTTGAGACACTATGTGAGCTGTATCGACTCAGTGTCCTGTGGATCTGTTAGTAATGACTGTCTGTTGAAGCTTCTTCGATCGTAAAACAGATCTATTACCTACTACAGTTTGAAATGTACAGATTTTACATTAAAACATGAACTTGCATATGTTGTGTCTTTCAATAACCAACAAATTAAAATGGAAAATGAAGGATGGGAGGTTGTACTGCAAAAAATGTGCACATCACAAGTAGAACGTAAACGACAGCATCGCATTACATTATACCGTTATGACAATGGGTATATGACGTCGCTCCAGGTTTCATCATTATTACAATATGTACATGACAGCATAACTTAGAGTTATATCATTATAACATATGTATCCAACATTATGTTAGGTTACATCTATTTAAATTCGTGCAAGAAATCCTTACGTTAAGTTTCATCATTGTAAAACTGTGTATGACACAATCATTCCAGATTTCATCATTATTATAATGTTTACACAACATCATCATTTCAGGTTTTAACATAATAATGTGATGTGTGCAGTACCCTGATTTCAGATTACATCATTATAGCATAGTGTATATCACATCAATGCGGTCTTGACATAATCATTCCAAGTGCTGTGATGATAAAATGGCAATTTGGAGTAAAACTTATGATGTCAGCAGGAGGGGCTAAGGTCTCCCAGGTGCCCCCTGTAGGCCCCATGTTTCAGTATGTGCTCCTCAGACGACGGTGGCAGTGTGCTGACTTAGCCCTTACTCAAACATGCTGAATGTGTTCTTCTCATGATAAGTGGGCCATCTCCGTTCCTTTTCATTCTCCCCTTTACTTCCAAAAGGCTTGACATTTAACAGGTTAGGAGGCTGAACACAAAATCTCCCTGGTTAATGAGCCGACCTGGCGCCCAAGCTACAGTCAAGTCACTGGAGTATGTCAAGGTGATCCATAAATTATAAATCTATGAAGGTAATGGAAAAGAACGGGGAGCTTTCTAGTATATAAAATATAGTAAATACAATATGATTAAAATTTCTTTAAACCTGCATGAATAGTATACAGTATTATCCATTAAATACATGGAATTATAAACGGTTCAACCTTCTGCCAAAGGGCTGCTTCAGTAATCTAACAAGGATGAAGAGCTACAGCGAGTGGCAGCAACTTCACCCTGATGTCGGCCACCTCACTCAGGTTGGGTCTAAAATGCGGCCTCAGTGCTGCAGAAGAGCTGCCTTTTAACTACTGCTCAGTGCGGTGGCCTTATTGCTACCCCTAAGCACTGCAGTGTGAGATTAGCTGAAACATGTTCAATGAAGGGGCTTGGTAATATTATTATACCTGTTAGCAGATGCAGTAATTGTGCAGCTCGTGGCTGGAGATTTAGCACTTTGAGCTGCTATTTAAAAAGCAGCACACCAACAACAATAACAATAAGGGGAAAATGAATAGCATTCAAAACAATGTACTCAATGAACGCACTAGTCTTTCCCGCCTAAATACAAACCACTTCATTTAATTGTGAATATTTTTTTTATCAACATATATTAGTGCTATTTTTTTCCAAGGTCAGGATAGCTAAATTCCATATATGAAGAAAAAGAAAACATGTCCGTATTGCTGCTTTAAAAATAAAATAAATTGACCATACTTTCACTGAGACACCTAAGATATTTGTTAAAGAAGCAGTTCTGGTAGGTTTTTTAAGATCGTGAACATGCAGAGCTTTGCTTAACAGGGACCCTAGTAGCTGCTGGATAATTTTTTTAGATTGTTCGATTTACTGTTGTCTTGAGGTACTTTTCTCCAGAAAGAAATTAAAAATACAAATGTAAAAGGCTACTTCTTTGCAAGTTTTTAAATATCACCATTTTCTATTCTGCAGCACACTCTTCCCTGGACAAATCAGCTCAAGAACAAGCTTAACATACACACAGCCAGGTTTGTAATTAAATCTTTGTGGGGACTCTCCATTCATTTCTATGGGGAAACCTCTAATCCCTACTTGACGACCTTAACCCCTACCCAGCCATAACCCTAACCATAAGTAACCAAACAAAATACGAGACTTTCTGTATTTTTTTTGATTGCATTCACAGATCTTTGTGGAGTCCTGAAAAATGGTCCCCACAGTGTCAAAATAACAGGTTTTTATTACATCGTGAGGGACATTTAGTCCCCACAATGTAATATAAACATAATCCACACAAACACACACACACGCACTGTAACATTAAGGTGCTATATTGAGGTGATTTCTCATGGGCAATAGCTTTCTCTTGAATAATTTACAACTATAAATGGATCCTTCTCATTTATGTAGATGCTTTAGACCATATTTTCAAAAATGCAACATTGAAAATAAGCATATTGCAGAAGCAAAAATGTCCATATTAAATTTATATATAGTATTAATTCACCTTTATTTTGGGTAAATATTGCACATTTAATATCAAATAAAAAAGTTACAGTAAGCATACCTGGAAACATTAACAGTCAGCATTTCATATTTTAATCAATATACTTATACACAGAGATTATAAGCAATATTTTTGTGTATTCACATGCACAGTATCAATAAATAATCAGTGAAATTATGATGTGTTATCCTTATTTTCTCATTCTGAGTAATGTGAGCACTGTCCTAAGCCAATATGTGGGGAACTGGCAAAATAAAGGAACCCTAATGGAGCAAATGAAGCATGCATAGTGTGTTAAAGGCAAGTGCTTCCACATGTATTAATTAAACAATTAGCCTCTCATCCCGCTTAGGGTCACGATAGCTGGCCACTAGAAGATTGTGGTGACTGTGCTAGAGAGAGGCTGGTCTCTGGGGGGGTCTCAGCTTGCTGGTGTACTGGAACTAGTCACTAAGGTGATGTTGGTACCAAGGTATGAGGCAAAGGTGTCATCAGCCAATGGTGTCTGCGGAGGCCCCCGCTCTCCCCGAAAGCCAGGTCCCCGCAGGCCACTGAATCAGCTGACTGCAGATGTCAATCTAAAGGGGGATGAGACGGCATACCTGGGCAAGGAGGAGGAGCATTCTCTGTGGTGCCAGGTTAATAACTTGGACCTGAATGTCTATAAGACAAAAGATGGTCCTGGACTTCAGGAAGGAGCAGCAGAGGAAGTACACGTGCCTGAAGGTTTATGGGACATGGGTAGAAACGGTCAGTAGCTACAGGTAACTACCTCGGAGTAGACATCTCTGAAGACCTGACTTGGACCACCCACACGTCCATCCTGGTGTAGAGAGCTGGGTAGCCGCTGGATCACCTGAGGCAGCTGAGGAAATCTACAGTGTGCTGAGTGAACCAGCAGCACTGTTGGTTCAGGGCATTAAGCTTTATCAGAGACACTCCATTCAGCCATGCTATGTCCCAGTGTCTGCATTCAGGCAGGCACTTGCAGAACCTTACGACCGGGACTGAAAGGCTGAGGAGAAACTGCAACCCCCAGACTGTTAGGAGCATTAACTCCAGCAAATAAAATAAACTACATCTGCAACTTGCACTTTAAACATATAAAATATTTTTTTCTTATAACTTGTTACCTTTACTTTTTAGAAATTTTATATACACAGTCACTGGCCACTTTACTAAGTACACCTTGCTAGTACCAGGTTGGACCCCTTACTGACTTCAGAATTGCCTTAATTCTTTGTGCCGTAGATTCAACAAGGTATTTGAAACATTCCTCAGAGACTTTGGTCCATGTTGACACGATAGCATTACCTAGCTGTTGCAGATGTGTCAGTTGCACCTACATGATACAATTCTCCTGTTCCGCTACATCCAAAAGTGCATTATTGGATTAAGATCTGGTGACTGTGGAGGCCATTTGAGTACAGTGTCATGTTCAAGAAACCAGTCTGAGATGATACGAGCTTTGTGGACGTTATCCTGCTGGAAGCGGCCATTAGAAGCTGGGTACACTGTGGTCATAAAGGGATGGACATGGTCATCAACAATACTGTGGTAGGCTGTGACATTTAAAAGATGCTCAAGTGGTACTAAGGGGCCCAAAGTGTGCAAAGAAAATATCTCCTAAACCATTACAGCACTATTACCAGCCTGAATTTCTGATACAAGGCAGGATGGATCCATGCTTTCATGTCATTCTGACCCTACCACCTGAATGTCACAGCAGAAACCGAGACTCATCTGACCAGGCAACATTCTTCCAATCATTCATTGTCTAATTTTGGTGAGCCTGTGCCCACTGTAGCCTCAGTTTCCTGTTCTTAGCTGACAGGCACCACTGGAATCTTCTGCTGCTGTAGCATCTTCTTCAAGGTTTGACGTGTTTTGCATTCAGAGATGCTCTTCTACATATATTGGTAGTAATGAGTGGTTATTTGAGTTAATGTTGGCTTTCTATCAGCTTGAACCAGTCTGGCCATTCTTCTCTGACCTCTGCTATCAACAAGGCATTTTCGCCCAGAAAACCACCACTCACTGGATGTTTTCAGGCCATTCTCTGTAAACCGGAGAGATAGTTGTATGTGAAAATCCCAGTATATCAGCAGTTTCTGAAATACTCATACTAGCCCATCTGCCACCAACACCGATGGCATGTTCACAGTCACTTAAATCACTTTTGTTCTCTATTATAGTGTTTGATGTGAACATTAGCTGAATCTAATGACCTGTATCTGCATGATTTTATATACTGTGTTGCTGACATATGATTGGCTGATAAAAAATAAAGTGTCCAGTAAGTGTGTATGTGTGTTTGTGTGCTTTAATTTAAACAAGATTTTGGTTAGATTTTCTTGTTTTATTTTTTATTATATACTTATATATAATATTCTTTATGTGCTGTAAGGTTGACTGCTTTGCACTTGTACCGTGCTTTGTGACTTTTGTCTGTGAGAAGCGCTTCATAAATAAAGTTTTACTTACATAACGTATAGATATATATTCCATAATATTACATTATTAAAATATTATGTTTTTATTTTCATTTTAATTCAGTTAGTCTCCTTGTTTGTTGCAATTCGGAGTAGCGGCAATTGCATTTCACTGCTGGTGTACTAGTATGTTCATACATGTGAAAAATGAAAATCTTGAATCTTGAGCCATGAGCCTTTCTGTACAGAGTAGTGTGTGGAAGAGACTGTCCTATCAGGTGCACCAACCACTTATTGCTCCCAGAAACACACTTTTCAGAGCAAAGTGCTGTGAAGAACACAGGCATCTGTGTACTGATCTGCAGGGAAAAGTGAGATGGTCAGATGAGTCACACGTCAGCCTGTTATCAGTACATGTGCGGAATGATGGAGGGAGGGTTTGTTTGCCATGGTGAGCACTTCTGTGGGACTCTGTGATCGTGCAAAGTTACATAGGAAAAATAAAAAGCCATTATTTTGAATGACAAATGCTCCTTCCTGCCCTGACTAGAGGGGAATGTTCTGGAACGACCATGCCTGGTATTCTAAGCATCAAAGCCATATAAAGCATGTAGAGCATGTGTGAGGGCCTTCCCAGTAAGCACACCCCAATCCCACTGAATACATAGGGAGAGCAGCACCTGAACACCACCGACGAAGCACGTCATGTGGGAACTTCTCTCAGAGGAACGACACTCTTCTCCAGGAGAGTCTCAGACACTTTCAGGCACACTGACGCTGCTTTGACAGATTGAGGATATTCTGATACTTCATTAAGACACTTTATATTGGCATTTCCTTTGACTGAGCGGCCAGGATAACTCCTAGGAAAATCACACCGAGCACTTGTGTGTGGAATTGAATTCTTTATTTGACAATACTGCCATAACTGAAAGAGTCTTATCTCTCTTCGACTTAATTCATCACCTTACAAAAGACATTCTGTTCAGGAGAGGAACTGTATACTTTTTAAAAGTATGCCTGGGATTTGTATACTTAAGGGAATTACGTTTCCTGGTATAACTTACAGTAATTAGTAAATGCAAGTGTGATTTACAGACCTAAAGTGGTTTTAAGATGAAAAGTCTTGAGTTAAAATCTTTATGAGCAGCATCGCCTGCATTTTGGAGGTGTGCATGTTCGTAATCTCCTAATAATACAAGACTTAATCAGTGTTTTAAAAGGCACACCGTGTACGGGCTTGGATTTGTTTTCAGACTTCACTCTTCATTCTTAGAAAACACCCCTGAAATGCAAACGATTGCAAGGGGGCATTTCAATGTAGCATTTGCTCCTTTGTCCTTAATGAGAAAATGAGTAGTGTGACAGAACTACTCCCATATATACTGTGCGGGCACTTTTCCGAATAATGAGGCTGACTGGAACATTATCGTTGGATTTTCCTTGTCCCCCTTGTTATGGTGTGAAAATCAGCAGTCAGTCCTGATTCATGTGGCAGCCATGTTAATGTGGCAGATTTCACAGCGTGACGTGGATCTCACAAAGAGTCATGACTACTGGCTGATTATCGTGTCCCCATTAGCAGCTTATCATTACATCATTATAAAGCCTGAATATTACCAGCTGCAGCTCTCATGTGTCGGTGCCGTTTGTGAGGGAACCGCCAGCAGCATCTCCTCTGCTGTAACGGCTACTCATTCTGCCCTGGCCGGGAACAGAGCTCAGGCAGCGAGGGCTTTAGCACCCTGCAGATCGGCCCACTCGCGGTGGAAAACGTCGCCAGTTCTTTTGCCAAGAGCCAGTTCCACAGGCTAGTAACTTCCCCGTAGAAGAAATAAAAATCTCAAAGCCTCGGACCATTAAATCACTTCTTGGGGGGGCCATGGGGTGCTAGGTGGGGGGAGAGAAGCATGCCTGAGGAAGGCTGGGTGCCCTGACGGTCTTGACAAGACCATGGCCCCCCGCCTGCCCCCCACCGAGCAGGAGGCCCCTCCTTGACTGAAGCCCAGGCCTCTCAGACGCAGGATGTCCGATGGCAGCTGAATAAACACCGCTGTGAGGCCCCACACGTACACTCCGGCAAGACTCCGCACCCACACCCTGTCAAGACCCCGCACCCACACCATGGCAAGACCCCCACACTCTGGCAAGGCCCCACACCCCGGCATGGTGTTGCTATCAGCATACAGGTCCCATTTACATGGAAGCCGTGGGTACTGTGGGGGCGGGCAGTGTGGAGGTGGGCAGTGTAAGGGTGGGTACTGTGGGGGCGGGGAGTGTGGAGGCGGACAGTGTAAGGGTGGGTACTGTG
>JAODKC010000049.1:10643667-10663093 GCA_026777985.1 Mormyrops attenuatus | reverse complement strand
GTATATTCCCCCAAACCACACTTTGGGGTAATCAGCTTTTCCTTGCCTTTGTTTTGTGTGGTTCCGTTGTTGACCCCGCCCGGGCCCCGGCAACCCCCCCCCCCCCCACAATCCCCTCCACCTCCCCCAGCACCACCCGTCACTCCGCAGAGTGTTCATCGGCATGGTAACAAGCCGCTCAGGGCTTTGCTTGTCTCTAACCTTCCAGCGGAGCGTGCCAGCCTGGGGGATGGGGGAGGAAGGCTAGGTATCTGAGTCCTGGGGGAGTCCTGGGGCAGGGGATGAAGTGTAGGGTGAAGCAGGGGAGGGCCAGAGACTGAAGGGAAGGTGGGGAGCAGACGATGATGGAGTGCAGAGATTTTGGGGCGCCTTGGACTTTTTGTCTGGGAGGTCAACAGGCAGACTGAGGAATTCCAGACATGCTGTATGCTGTGTACTCTTTGGATACAAGTCATCAGGTAGGCTGTAAGTAGTAGGAATTTTTAACTATACTTTCTATTTGCAGGAAATAAATACTGTAAAATTGTCCTAGCCACTCTTCATCCATAGAGAAAAACATTATTATTTTTTGACTTCTATCCACTGACTTAAATTTCAGTTTTGGCATTATTCAGAATTAAACCTATCATGTAAGTGAGGTAACCTCCCCAGCTAATTAGACGCTCTGCCACTCTTTCTCCTGCAAAGATGAAGAAGACATTTTATTGATGCTACACAAGACTAAGAGAGGGGCAGCTGTTAGGTTGTACCATTTCTGTCTTTGCTGCAGGTGGGTTTTTGAGCTGCTGTGCCAGGGAGTGTTTCACTCCGAGGCATCTGCTTCCAGTTCAGCCATTGTGGCATGTGCTTGGTTGCTGTCTCTCATCCAGCCGGTTGCTGGATGACCATCTCAGCGGGAGGGTGGTCACCTCCTTCCTTTGACCGTTTGTCACTGCTGTCACTGGCAGCCCCGGACTCATGCCCCCTCCCAGGAGCACGACAGTGGAACATCTGCTCCGTTAAAGCCCAGGCCAGCCTCAGCATGCTGATGGAGCAGTGCAGCTGGGCCCTGCATGCTTTAACAGGATGGCACGGCAGTGGCGGTCGCAGGATGTGTCGATCGCAACCATGCAGCGACGGGAGCTGACCTCCCTTCCATGACCCTGCTCCATCGCCATTAAGGACATGGGCACCGAGTAAATGACCTGGCAGGGCTGCACTGTACTGAATGAAACAGACACATACAGTAGCAACTGTGAAAACACATTATTATACCCTCTCTATTATTATCCAACAATAGCTGTTTCTCAAATCTGACCATCATGTAGATAATAAATTGAATCACACCTTGCATTGCATGGCTACGATAACACCACGGACATAAGGACACCTGAAAATGAGGACAAATGCTGTAATGCTATGATTGTGAACAGCTGAAATTTACAAGAGTAAAATCTTTTAATAGATCCTTTTCACGGTCTTTTAGCAAAGACTTATCAGCTGTGATATCTTTTAATTAACACCTGAGGGGAAAAATTTCACAGCTAAGCTAAGTTGTAACGAAGCAACGTTTTGTCACTGTTTCAATGCTCATTTCTGAACTAAATTAATCCGTTTCAAGGACAGGTTGTACTGAAATGTGGGAATGCTGCTGGTTGGTGAAAATGACCCAGTTCTCTCTAGAAAATTCCATGCTCATTGGTTAAACACAGCACATTGACTCGGTTTCCAATAGCCGTGTTATTATTTCCTATGATCATGTGACCTTTTGGAGAATGACTCAATCTATAAAGCAATTCCTGCTCACTAATTGGCTCCTGCTTAATGAAGCATTTCAGAGAACAGTCCTGTTCAGTCTAATTACAAAATGCAAAATAAATCAGCAGCCAGGCTGTAAACTCTTTGAATGCATAAATAAATGAGCAGTGTTTGCTGACTGACGGTTCTCAAAACACCTATTTATTAGGCAACAAAGCAAGAAAGTGGAAAGCATATAGATTATGGATCACAAGCAGTCCAACTAAGGCTAACAGCAGGTAAGCAGAAAATTCAACCAGTTTGCTATCAGTGTTGTCAAAAATGGACAAATATGCCCAGTGTTTGATGTCTAGCATTATCATATAGTTAAAACACACAGAAGCATATCTATTCCAGTATGCTTCCCCAGTCCGGTCTTGTTGGTACTAAGGGAGGTAAATATAAAAGAAAGGGGTTTAAATTTATTTGAGTTTAGCTACTGTCTGGAAACAATGGTGCCACCATTACTGTTACACCACTTCTAAATTTTCCCAGGAGACTACCCCTGAAATAAAGGATCAAATTCTTATTGCTCTTCTCCGTGCCCATCACTTAGTACAATTCCTTATACATTAAGAACACCAGGTTTTAAACTTATTAAAATTCCAGAAAATGTCTTTTGAAATGTCCCCTGACAGCTGTCCACTCCCTGATGGACTGTTAAGGCAATATCTGGCTATATAGCATGGTGCTGCTTGCTGATTGGTTAATTAATGGTGATAGATCCTCACAGAAAATACAACAGAAGAACAGTTTTGCCAGTGGTGTCCAATCAGACGCCCAGTAAGGATATTGAGCAATATTGAACCAATGTAATGAAAAGTGATGAGAGGTGCTGTGCCCAGGCAGTGCAGCATTTACAATGAGATGCTGAACTTTCCAGCGGTCAGGGGAGAATGTCACGGCCTTTCGTTGATGTGGCTCAGCCGAATTTCACTTCTCTGAGATTGTGTTCCTTTTTCCCGGAGGTCAGGATCCTGCCTGTTGTTTCCTCCATTTCCCTTCTCAGAACCCAGCTGTGACATTATGTCTCCAGCAGTGCTGCGGCAGAAGCGCTTTTCGGGCAGGAGCCGACATGCGAGCAGGGAGGTTCGTGAAATGGGCTGCATGTCGATCCACTTGAGAGTTGCTTTCCCAGAAGTGGCCGAGCCGCCATGTTTGTGTTATCAGCCGAGGCCAATTTGAATCTGAAGAGGATGAAATAGAAAGAAACAATTAAACAGGCTCACAGGAAGATGAGGGACATTTGGCGCGATATATGTTCGATGGCAGTGGGGGGGCGGGGGTGGCTTTATGAGACACCAGGGGCACTGAAGAACGAGGCACCTGAGGGTTGCAGCAAAGAGATGAGCTGCACATCTGAGCGTTTTCTGCTCTGGAAAGCAGCAATCGACAGTAATGAAAGGCTACGCCGCGGACGGCTCACAGATTCCCACAGCTTTGATGTCACAACATACAAACAAAACTGATTTGTAGATTTAAAATTACCGGCTGATGTATTCATGCCTTCAAATGCTCACAGAGAAGCAAACAAACAGGTACGTCTCACTGGCAGTTACTCACACATACAGGTGCCCGTCGGAAAAGGTCAGTTCTGCCTCTGAAAATGTTAATTTCTTTAAAGTTGCACCCTATTGAGTAAACAAACAGACATGTGCCGTAAGAGCACAGAGCTGTTCCTTGAGGCTGAAATGCAGTCACCTGCAATGTAATAGACTGCAAACCGATGCTTTATTTCACATAAAATAGGTTTAAATTTTTCTCATACATTGAGATGTGGCTTTTGGTTACCCCCATAAGTGGCATGTTTGTTTCTGAGTCACACCTTTTTGTTACGAGTTAAATTTCTTTAAAATGGCTGAAATCAGGAGAACCCTGTTTATTCAGTAATTTTCTAACCCACACTGAAATTTATTTTAATCTAATTGTAAATTTCACCAGGAGATTTATCTGTATCGGTTTGTGTTGACAACAAAATGTATGTGCTCCATAAACTGTGTCAACACCCAGGAGTATCCCTGGCATGTGTTCATGTTATCCATGTGCTAACTGTCTGGAACAAGGCAGGGTCTCCCCACACTTTGCTGGTTTCCCATAAATTCTTGGGGCAAAGAAAAAGTTACAGGTTGTCCATGCCAAGTAACAGCCATGATCCATACAGCAGAAACCACATTGTGAAAGAGCTGACTTTAGTACCTATACCTAACATGAAAATATGCCGGCTATGTAATCCCAGCAAAGTAAGCATTCTGAATAATGCATGTAATGGCCGGAATTTGGTGGAATTCTACTTATGCAGACTGTACATTGTGAAATAATGAATTAGCTGGACTTCTGACCAAAAATGCAAGTTGGTGGATGTTGTTGAACCCCTGAAGACATCACACTGGAATGGTTTCAGTAAAAATGCCTGACTATAAATTATTCAGTTTATTTATGCAAACACAAATAATTACATATGTACAGAGAGAGAGCAGCCATACCTTATTGCCCTCATGCAATATGTAACACAGCCTAATAAAAGTTGAATAACTGCAGCTAACTGGTGAAAACATACAACTGAATTGCTTTAACCCTTACAAATAAGTCAAATTCAATTTTTTTTATTTATTGGATTTATTGAACAAGGACAGCACAGAAAACAATTTCACATGTAAAAACAATGCAACTGTTGTTTTGTACAGAGGTTTTCTAGCCAGAGGCTAATTTGCAAACCTAGTCCTTGGTTGGACTTTTAAAAACATACAATAACAGCAATTATCGATTCACACACAATTATTAATGTAAATTAATGAACATAGCTAATATTTAATAAAACTAATTAATAAGTACTGCACCCTGTTTACTGATAACATATAATGTATAGTACTGTATATAAAGCGTGTGTGATTGCGATGTGCGTTTTGTCGCACCTCTATTGGCTCTCCCCCCCCTTGATCTCTTCAGCTGAATCCTCGCGGCGTCTGTAATTACTCAGTGCTATCATCTGTCCCTCTGTATGCTGCCATTACTGTCAGCTGACCCAAGCGCCCCTGGAAACAGATAAGTTCTGAATGCCGGGCTAAGCTCACTTCACACGTTTGGACTGTCAGGTGGGAGCTACCCATGTCACTGGGGCCCGACACTCAGTAATGGGAGCCAATGGGATTTGTCACCCAGCTCAGTCAGTGTGTATGCCAACACATGCATGCGTGAGTTATCCTGGAATGACCCAGGATGTCATTGTGTCTGTGTCTGGCCAGGATGTGTGACGCTGGAGAGGTACTCTCAGGGAGCACTCAGGACTCAAGACCACTGAAGCTCTCTGTGAACTGGATTCTAGGTTCACTGTCCCAGAGCTGCAGGAAATCTGTTTCACCCGATCCCTATAGGCAGTTGTTCAGCAATGCTGAACTGGAGCATACTGTCTCTGCATGGGTCAATGAGGTTCAAATGACTGATTAATAGTTTTTCAACAATCCTGAAATGGAGCCAATTATTGTCAGTATGGGTTAATCAGGTTCTTCTGATGCTGATGAGCAGTTGTTGCCAGTACTGAGTTGGACCCGGTATTTTCAAAATGGGTTAGTGATTCAAATGACTGGTTAGCAGTGTTTCAACAGTGCTGAGCAGTACCATGGTGTAATAAATGGGCTAGGGCTAGCTGACTCTGATTAGCAGGTGTTCAGCAGTGCTCAACTGAAGCTGATCCGTCTGGTGTCCACATGGATTAGTGAGGTTCAGCTGATGCTGATTAGCAGTGACTCGGCAGTGCTTTGCTGGAGCTGCTCCACGTCAGCATTTGTTAGTGAGAGTAAGATTCTCATTGACTCACATTCGCAGTGAAGCAGGAATACTGAGCTGCAGTCTGGTTCAGCATGGTCTAGCATGGTTAAGTTAGCTCTGGTTATCAGTCATGTGACAGCTATTGGTGGATTTGTCAATGCACAACCAGATCGGTGAGATCACGAGTGGATTGGTTAGCAGAGTTTGGCTTAATGGTGCCGTAAATTATTTGTTGGATGGTTTTTGTAGAAAGCAAAAGCAATGGATGTAGGTGTTTAAAATATCAGTTTGGTAATTTCTCTGTAAGTTTTGTAACAGTATTTGATGGCAACGTATCCATGTCCCCATGTGAGTCTCTCTTGCTCCACCTCACTCCATCTCTCCTACCTCAATCTCTACAGATATCACTCACATCTACAAATCATCCTGACCAAACTGTGTTACTTTGATGTATTCATATTTATTAACTGTGTTGTGATTTGCATCCCTGCTTATCTCCCTGGATGTGTGTTCTTGCCAGTCCTGCTTGCCTGATTCTTTCTTCCTCTATCTTGTCCCCTTCTCACTCCATTCACCTGCTTTTATCTGCTGAGATTCTCTTTGTGACCTCCCATCCTGCCAGCACCTCACTGTCTGGGTAGAATGGGTCCTGAGAAACCCAGATAAACTGGCCACAGGTCCTGAGGCATTCGTTCCTCTCATTCGCTCATTGCTGCTAGTCTGACTGGGCTGTTTTTCCAGGTATGACACTGTGACTACAGCTCAAGCCTGGGTAGGCTGTCATCAAATGCACATTTTGCTAAAACTGTGAAGGATATGCCCAGCAAAAATGCCTAATAAAAAGTCCAGCAGTTATTAACTACGGCAATAAAATTGTTTACAATTAAAATTTAGCTGGAGAAATTACTTATAATTTATATCCCTGTAATAGATAAAAGAAGACAAAAGAATTGTAAAAGAATCCCATTGAAATTAATAATGAAAATTTATCTTGCTATTTGTACAAGTACATAAGCTGTTCATAAGTACACCTGGCACAATGAAACTCTATGAGCAGAGTGATAATTGATTTTGTAATTGTATGTCTTGGACACTCTGCTGAAAAGAAGAGCTGAGCTGTCAACTGATCAGCACCTTGTGGTGAGTTGGATGAGACAGCAGATGGCATGGCGGGGGAAAATGCCAGACAGGCTGGGTAGACCCAAACGGATAGTGAGGGTGAGCTGAGAGAGTCTGGTGGAGATCTTCAACTTGCACATCCAAAAGAACTTGTCTTGCATCCTGAGGGAAGCTGGAGTTATTGAGTCCAAATGTACCATTTACCATGCCTTCATTGCTGAGGCAACTCTGCAGAGCTGTGGCTGTAAAGTTCTTAGTGTCTGTCTTAGCAGTAACCTCAAAGCCAGAGATGGACACCAGCAGTAAAGGCAGCCATCAGGCTGAAGAAGGAAGCCTTCCAAGCATGGTTAGTTTGTGGGAATCTGAAAGCAGCTGACAGGTAACGGCAGGCTAAGTGGAATTCGGCTTTAGCGGTTGAAGAAACATAAACTCTGGTGTGGGAGGAATTTAGTAAGGCCATGGAAAATGACTTTTGGTCAACCGCAAAGAGATTCTGGCAAACCATCAGGCAACTTAGGAGGGAGAAACAGAGCTTTGCTCAAGCTGATTACAGTAGTGATAGTGTGCTGTTGACCTCACCTGGGGAAATAGTCAAGTGGTAGAAGAAGTACTTCGAGAACCCCCTGAATCCCACTGACATGGGATCGGAAGGCTCGTAGGAGGATTTGCCCATCATTATGGCCGAGGTCACTGAGGTAGTCAGAAAACTCATCAGTGGTATAGTCCCAGGTATGGATGAGATTCACCCTGTGTTCCTGAAGGCTCTTTTTTGTTGGGCTGTCTTGGCTGACACACCTCCTCTCAACATTGTGTGGAAGTTGGGTACAGTGCCTTTGGATTGGCAGACTGAGGTGGTGGTCGCTGTCTTTAAGAAAGGGGACTGCAGCGTATGTTCCAGCTTAAGGGGATCACATTCCTCAGCTCTCCTGGGACGGTCTAGCTGGGGTACTGGAGAGAAGGGTTTGTCCTTTAGTTGAATCTCAGATCCAGGAGGAGCAGTATGAATTCCGTCCCGGTTGTGGAGTACTGGAGTAATTTATCCTCAAAATGATTGGAATGCTCATGGGAGACTGCCCAACCAAACTACACATGTTTTGAGGACTTGGAAAAGGTATATGACTGTCTCTCGGGAGGGTCCTGTGGGGGGTCTTCAGTAGTATGGGGTGTTGGGCCTGATGCTATGAGCCATTAGGTCCCTGTGAGGGCTTTTTTTCGTATTGTCAGTAGTAAGTCGGACTCATTTCTGGAGGGTGTTGGATTCCACCAGGGCTGCCCTTTTATGTCTGTTGTTTATGTTTCTGTTCATAACTTTTATAAACAAATTTTTTAGGTGAGGCCAAGGGGCAGTGGGGGTTCGTCTCGGTGACCTCAGTATTGCATCTTTGCTTTTTGCAGATGATGTGGTCCTGTTTGTGTCATCGAGCGGTGATCTCTAATGTGCACTAGGCAGTTTGATGAGGGTGAGCACATCCAAGTCTGAGGCGAAGGTTCTCAGATGGAAAAGGGTAGATTTCCCCCTTCAGGTTGGGGATGAGACTGCCTCAAGGGGAGGAGCTCAAGTATCGTGGGGTCTTGTTCAAGAGACAGGGAAAAATGGAGTGGAATATTAACAGGAGGATCAGTGCAGCATCAGCAGTTATGTGGACTTTGTACCAGTCTGAAAGAAAGAGTCGAGCCGAATAGCAAAGCTATCGATTTACCGGGTAATCTACATTCCTAAACTCACCTATGATTATGAGCTCTGGGTAGTGACCGAAAGAATGAGATTGCGGATGCAACTTGTGGAAATGAGCTTCCGTTGCAAGGTCTGGGTTTAGCCTTAGAGATGCTGAGGAGCCAGACATTTGGGAGGAGCTTAAAGTAAAGCCTCTGTTCCTCCACATTGAAAGGAGCCAGCTGAGGTTCTTCAGGCATCTATCTAGGATGCCTCCTGACATTTTAGGCATATCCTACCGGGAGGAAACCCCGGGGCAGACCCAGGACACGCTGGAGAGATTATATCTCTCGACTGGCCTTTGAGTACCTGGATATCACCCATGGGGGAGTTGGAGGAGGTGGCTGGGAAGGGGGAGGTCTGGGCATCTCTGCTGAGACTGCTATGCTCTCGTGACCCAGACCTGGATAAGTAGTGGAAAATGGATGGATGGATGGAGGGATGGATATGTACATAGAATTTATTTAGCATTACATATATCAGGTCTTCGTCTATCACATCATCTTATAGTATGAGATATGGTGAGGTCAGCCATTTATTCAGCACCCTTGGAGCAATTTGCAGGGTTAAGGGCCTTGCTCAAGGGCCAAAGAGTGATATAATGACTCTGCTGGCCACGGGATTTCAACCGATGACCTTGCGATCATGGGCACAGTGCCACGCACCAGCCTAATAGCTTTCCTATATTAGGAGTCAAGCTCAGCCCGCCTGGGTGAAATCCTAATCACTAGACCATATGGGATCTGCAGCCTAAAGCATATGAATAAATATGCAAATGAGAATGTAAATGAAAATGAATTAGGATCCCTTTCAGATGAAATACTGCTTTCAGTCACCCTCTGTTTGCCTTGATTTTCCTCCGTCTCTGACATCAGGACTTGAGAGAATCCAGCCACCCGTATTCAGGCTGACAGCAAGAGCGGCGTCTGCAGTCATTAACGCTGATTAAAGCTGCTCCCTTAACGAGCGTCCCCCTCCACCCCCACTTCACTTGGCATTTGTGAGGAATGAGGGATGTGATGATCTACATGAGGGGGTCCCATAGCGGTTTAGTGGGGGTGAAGGTTACTCTCTGCTTGTCAGCTGTGCAACCAGGATGACATGCAGAAATGAGCATTTACGCTCTGGGCACTCAAATGTGCTGCACGCTCTGATTATTTCAAGCCAAGCACATCGTAATTACTGCCTTTCACAGTGCAGCATTCGGAGGCTATCTGGCCATGGTTGCGGCCCTGCACTTAACAGAAATGCAGCTGTTGTAGTAGTGTGTTCTGTTTTCTGCCGTGCCCCACACTGTGATCAGCACCCTTTTCACCACGGCGCTGCTGTGCTGTGCATTTCTAACTCTACACGTATCTGCTCGTTTGCCGCCTCGATAAACCCTCGTGTTGGTATTTCGGGCAGATTCATAAACGAATGCAGCTGTGATACCGTGTGATTATCGCCGCCTTTTTTAAGTCTGTGCTAATTAAGTCCTGCATATTTAAGAAGGCTTATTATTATAGTTTCTTTTCAGAATGCCAGCCAAACACAAGAATTCCTCGTTGCTGAATTCTGATTTAAAAGAAATCTTCCCAGGATATTTTGAGACAAAATTGCAGGTGTACCAGTTGGCAGAAAAAGGTAAAAATTACGGAGAATGAAGAGAACTCTGTGTGCTGAGAAAGATTCAGATGACAGTCGCATCAGGATGAAATAACTGGTTATGAAGAGACTTCTACAATAATGAAGCAGAAAGGGTTTGAGGCTCCTTAATGCTTCTCCTGTCCTTGGGGACTCAGTGGGAACATTGGAGTGCTGAATTTCTCCCTATGATATCATGGTTTTCTGTGGTATTTCGAGTACGGCTGGCAGCAACGATGACCCCAGGCTGTAGGCCATTGAGTCTCGTAAGGGGATCTCCAGTGTCTGAGGACATGGGGCATGTCACTTTCCCCAGTGCCCGGGACAGGGCGCTAAGATGCAGCTTTTCTGATCAGCACCCAGCATCCACAGCGGTTCCATGTAAGACATCCTCTCCCTCGTCCTCATTTGTCTGGTGCTGACCATGAAATCGCCTCCTTTCTGTGTAAAACAATCAAGATCTGAACTGAGCCTCCCTATGTCACCCCCCCCATACACCCCAACAGACACAAACAATGATCCCCCCCAGCAGCCGATGTGCTGTTTCTAACTCCTAGCAAACCATTTGTCCATGTGGAGCAGCAAAAATCACCACCCTGACATTTCCACTTGGTCTCCACAATTTCGGATGAATTTTGTGAAATGCTGCTTCCATTCCCTTTAATTTTAGAGCCTGGTAGAGTTTTTATTTCCCTTTTACTTGCAGTTTATGAATCATTTTAATGGTATGCAAATGGGAAAGGGGCTGCTGGAAACTGTAAAGACTGAGCCCAGGGCCAATGCTGGTGTTTATGAATCTGTCATCAGTGTAGCACTAAGGGAAGATTTTAAATAGCTCTTGTTGTCTTTTGTGTCTCTTGTGGCTGATCTTGAAAGTGGTGAGCCATCTGGCTTTGTCACTCACTTGATTGATGTGTGTTCATAGTTTTTCAGATCAAAAGTACCCTCATCATACATCAGCTGCGTCAACATTTACACAAGTTTTGTGTCACATTTCATTCAGGGTTTGGGCTTCAGACTGCAGCAGCATTGGAGAATAAGAGATAACAGTGTGCTTCATTCTTAAGCCTTCTACAGTGTTTTGATCAAGCTGTAGCAGACGTGACATCACTATTTCTTGCATAGGCTGACTGTGTAAGAGACGAGCATTGTTAATTTGTCCACCTCCACCCAATCCCAGGCCAGTTATTACCATAAATGTTGTGCTCCACCCAATCCCTGGCCGGTTATTACCATAAATGTTGGGCTCCACCCAATCCCAGGCCAGCTATTACCATAAATGTTGTGCTCCACCCAATACCAGCTCAGTCTTGTGCATGCATGCAGAAACTTCATCCAATAATGATACATGCTAGGACTCAAACCAATCCCAGCTTGACTATCACTGTGTTTGCCACAGCTCCACCCATCCACAGACCAGCTATAACCATGTGTGTTGGAACTCCACGCAATGCCCATATGTAATGAAGACCAGGGACGAATCTACGATTTTACCCTTATGTTGTCTTAGACCCCAGTAAGGTTACCACTTTTATTCCATGGAAATGTGCCCCTCTAAATAGGGTCTGGAATTGCCAATGCTGGACAACAATTACATCTGGACCAGCCAACTTGTACTGGATATGATCTCAAGAGCTCTGAATGTAAATGTAGAAGTTCCAGCCAGTCCCAAAGTAGGTGTAACTTGAAGTGTCCCGGTACACCCATATCAGCTTGGCATAAATAACATTATACAACTCCCTTTAGAGCAAGTGAGCAGCCAGACAGCTACTAAAAGAATTTGGGAGGATTAAAAACAGGCAGACATTTGGCAGATTAAACCGAGAAACTCTAAATGTCATGTCCTGTTGGGAATGTAAAATATGCTGGCCTGTATGGCAGGACCTGGACGTATGACTGAAAGAGTTGCTGATTGAAGTCACAAGAGGATCACTGCTGTTGTCCCCTTGAAATACCTCTTTTATTGCCTAGGTAGAAGCATCCAGCTGTACTAATGAATTGCACGGTGTGTGCAAAAAGCATCTGAATTCATCTCATTATGGAATAAATAAGACAGATTACACTTCATGTTTAGATATAAAATATGCATGCTATCCATTACATCGGTTAGCACTGGTATTCATGCCATACAATATGATGCTAAGCGCTTGAAATTCAAGTGCGTAAGAATCCCTTTTGCTTTTTTCTGGCTGAAGGCTTTCTGATATCTCATTGTGACACTACATTTTCCAGAATTATAACCACAAACAGCAGTTTTTGTGAAGAAATGCGCAACTCAAATTCTTTATTATTTTTTTTAATTTAACCGAAATGTATACACGATTAGAATGAATGACTCTTCTAAGGACCGCTATGCACTGGTGAAATAAATTCAAGACATGGTTATTTAAAGCTCTATTTATCAGGGTATTGGCTGGATTTTGAAGATTCTTGCTGAGGTAAGCATGTTAGCCTTCAGTAAATCTGTTACTCAGACCGAATTCGTCAATACGTGAGGGGGGGTCGTATTTATGAGGAATTCTGCAAGCCTCACAGTACAGCGGTTTGCTCTGTGCTTTTGCGTGTCATAGTAGCATCGTGCTGTAAAAAAACAAAAAGCTCTTTTTCCCATTATTTGCTCGTCATCAGAAGAAAAATGGGAGCAGTGCGTCTTGTCTTGTTAATCTCGTCTCTCTGCTGTCTGCCCAGAGTTTCCCATCAATGTCACTATGGACTATGTTTTGCCTGGCCCAGCACCAGGCAAAATACTCTCTTGCAGGATGATTCCAGCCTTTGACAATGTCTTTGCTCACTGGCTCCAAGCCACGAAGAGGAGCCATCTGCTGGTGAGGCCAGAGCTTGGGTGACGTTTCAAACCATGCTGTTAACTCTTCTGTGGGAGGGAATGGAGTGTAAGGTCTTATTTTGAAACCAGACAAGGATAACAGAAGCACAAATAAAGACATGTATCCCTTTTTTTGTCCATCTGCCTTTACCTTGGTGTGATGGGATGAGGTTGTCACTGAGGGTGCCCAAGCAGGGGGATGGTGACAGATGACCCCTCAACATTAGTGATGGCAGCACATGCCGTGATCTGGACCTTCACTGCCCAGGAACCTCAATCACGCGTCGCCCAGTGACCTTTCTTCACCATTGCTGCCTTTTTGAGAGGCTGAACCCTGCCGCACCAGTAAGTGTGAAGCAGTGTAAACTTGGGGCCAACACGGTGTCATTGGTGCATGTGCTTTACTCTGTGGCAGGGACAGCAACCTAAAAGTCCACTCTCTGCTCGAAGTGTCCAGAAAACAGTATTTCTCTTAGACAGCATGTGATACGGCCCCTGGTCCCTTATCACTCATGCTTTTTTAGTGTCAGGGTTATTGTTGTTATGCTGTAAAGCTACTGGGAAAAGGATGCTCTGTGGCCGTTTTACTCCACAGCTCTTAGAGGCTGATAAGTGGTGCTCTTTCTCTGACAAGGGCGATACCTCCAGTCTGTCTGTGAATGTGTGACCTCTAACCACAGGGACGTCTTCTTTCAATGCTGGAACTGAAGGAAAAATAAAATGCTAGGAGGTCAAACCCTAATTTGATGACACATATAGGACATAGTTAGTCCAGTCTATATGTACTTATTTTCATGTCTGAGTGCCAGAGGCAGCGGTGAACTACCTAGTGTAGATGCTGTTAAACATGCATTGTGTTTGTATATTTGATGGTGGATTGCTGAGTCCTCCATGGCTGTATGTATTCATTAGTATCACATGGATTTCTGGGCTCCGCACTGGGGGGTAGCTGGGCTGACAGGGCGGATCCAGCCCAGGAGCACATCAGTCCCTGGATCTCCACAGGACTCCTCATTTCCTGGATAACTGTCAGTCGTCGTTGGTGAAAGTCTTGTTTATGGACCTTCCAATATCTTCTTTGGAGAATCTCCTCAAATAGACTGAGAAAAGTAGAGAAAGGGTAGAGTCAAAATGGCTGGAGCCTGTAGGCAGCTTCGGGTTCTGCAGCCCTGGATGAATGCAGCCTGGTGAAATCTCATGCTGTCTTAAACACTGACTTACAGGGCTGGTACAGTTTGTCATTCCACACAGGCTGGAAACATGTCCACAAAGCAGAGTGAGGGGCCACGTATGGCTTAGTGATGTAGGAGGCCTTGCTGACTGACAGACACACATTGTAACATTTCCCCCAGGCCAGCCAGGGCTGTCACACACGCTGCTGCTCAGTAGCAGGTGAAGCTCCTCCCATCCTCACCAGCTGAACCCCCTCACTTCCTTGGCCCTGCTGCACTGCCTCCTCAAGCTTGACCCAGAGTTGATGTTAAAATTATATTCTTCCATCTTCCATAGCCTGGAGCGTATGCCGGGACGCACGGGGCACCAGGCAGGGCACACCCTGGATGGGATCGCTTTTCACCGGGGACATACATATTCACACACTGCCGGCCACTGAGAGACACCAGACTCCTACCTGCACCAGCTTGAGAAGAACGTGCAAACTCCTATGCGCACATGTTAACTGCTATAGATGCCCTGCCTTCTTTCAAGAGTACATGTTGTGTTTGTGTAATATATAATTTGTCATCTTTCTTTTTCTTCTCTCATTTTGTGGTTTTTCTGGCTCCATTGTTTTCTAATAATTGTTCTCTGAGGGCCCCTTTTCACTTGAAAGCTGCGTGAACAATTAAGTGATTTTGTGTCGGCACAGGTGAAGTGTGTTTTGGCGGGGGAGCCACTGCATTCACTTGCTTGTTTGCAGACCTGACATGAGAGTGGACAGTCTGACAGCTGTACATACGATGTGCTTAATATATTGGCAATTTGAGGCCAAACGTCTTGTGCAGTCAATGGGCAGAGCTGTAGCCTCACACATCTGAGGCTCAGGTACAATTGTGTGCTCTCCGCTGGGCGTTTGCATGCTCTCCCCATATTGTGTGGCTTTCTTCACATAGACCACAGACTTGCATTAGCCTGGGGCTGCTCTTTTCTGCTACTGGAGATCAAGCAGCAGGAATGAACAGCCCTGCATTAGACTAATTCCCTTCGCTGACTTGCCCTTAGTATGCAATACATGTGCACTGTGATGGACTGGCATCCCATCAAGGGTGTCCCTGCCTGTTTGCTGTGATGGACTGGCATCCCACCAAGGGTGTCCCTGCCTGTTCCCTGTGATGTACTGGCATCCCATCCAGGCTGTACCCCTGTTTTGTGCCCTATGCTTCTTATGATGGGCTTCACATTCCCCAGACAGCCCTGTCACTCATCTAATCCATACTCCTCCCACACTGCGGGCCACTGAGTGACATCAGTCTCCTACCTGCACCAGGTTGAGGAGAACGTGCAACCTCTACAGTTTCTACAATGAGTACTTGAAAGTTAATAAATGTGTTTTTACCAGAATGCTCTTGGTGCTTGTTATGACACATAACTCTAAAACTACACATATTCAGTTATGGCACATTTTATATTCTACTTATTTCTCATTTGCACTATGAGCAACATTTTCCTTGACATAACAGTAAGAACTGTAACAGACACACTAATGGTATAGACCAGAGCTGTTAAACTCAGTCACTGAAAAGGACTTATTTAAAAATCATCAGTGAATGTACAGGCCAACAAAGGCTTTTCTATTTAGTTAATAACAGTATGACCCAAACTAAGTCTTAACTGTAGTAACTAGGTTGAAATCTTTACGATATGTAAATAATATCTGCAAATGTGAATTCCATTGTAAACATTATTCCCGAATATTTGTTTTTTTAAAAAAAGAACTGAACACTGATATGCAAAAACCTTGATATGGAAAAACCTGAAGACAGAATTAAATTAAGTGAAACCACTGGGCTGATGGAGTATTATTCATCTGCTTTTATGTGATGTCGTCCACTGGATCCTTCTTTAAAATGAGAAATAGTCAGTCTGAGTTTAGTCCCAAGAAATCAAAACAATTATTAGAATGTTTAGCTGGATTTTATGTTAACTCACTACTGTTGAACTTGTCAGTAGGGGAGGAGCAGGATGAGGAAAGTTGTATGATCCCCACTTCCCTGGTACAGCTGTATTTGTACACGTCGGTTACATCAGTCTTGGTTTGGAATGCACAATGAAACTTGAACGCACAATCAATACATTTCTGGATACAGGTGGAATTTAAATTCACAAGCATTCAATACATAAAATATTATGCTAATTGTCACTGTGAGTTAGTTATGGTTATGTTTGTTACAGTCAGTCATAGGGCGGTTCTGAATAACAAGTACGCAATGATTGTACTTGTGGTCTTGGCAAGAGCGCTCTTACTAACTTGGCTTCCAAGAACGAACTTGTGGTACAATGAATCATGGGGATCGGTCTCATTTTGCGAGACGCAACTGGTGCATCCTTGATATTTTGGGGGGGGCAAGAGCAACATCCGGTGAATTTTACCATCCTCTATACTTACTGTACTGTTCTGCACTGTTCTTAGTATTGGAAGTAGTCTTCAGTAATAGAAAATGGCATATAACGGGTACATGAGAACACAAGTACCTTCAAGTATGCTTTGAGAAACACCCAACACCAGCGGTTTGGGAACATTTTGATTTCTCAGTAAATTACACCAGCACGGCAAAAAAAGCAGTTAATGAGAACAAGACTCTTTTGGCTCTGTTATACCAAACTTGGATATGTAGCTGGAAACACATCTGATCTGCTAACTCATTTGAGACGATATCATCCGAAGGGGCTGCATCCTTCTAAGGCTGTATTCCAAGACCAAATGCGTCACAATAACGCAATAAGACTGTCTCATTTTAAAGGCTCCTTTAGATGCAGTCTAGAAATGTGCCCTCCTTTTGCCGAATTACAAAGGAACCACCCAATGATCCTCTGCAGCCCAACATATCTAAATACCAAAATAAAGGTTCATTGTGCAGTGGGTGTGTCCAGGTTAGGTGATAGAAGTGGTGCTTCATGACTCAAGGACAAGGGCAAAAACAGCTGGTGACGGCCAGACCATCCCATTTAACAGCACTTTCTGTTTGACCTTAGAACACAGCCTACAAAGGCTATGCCCTCGATGACCACATCCTTTGAAGGATGCAGCCCCTGAATTTGGACACAGCTGTATCCTCTGCACGTTAGTGACGTTAGTTAATTGCCTGTGACTTTTGCCAGCAAATTCAGACAGGGCTAAAAAAAATGAATCACAGGGTTGTTCAACACTACAGATATGACACCATACTTGGTAGTAGAGAACACGTTAATTAAGATTGTTATTATTCAGTGTTATTAAAATTTTTAAATTAATTTTAAATACAGGCAGTCCCCAGGTTACAAATGAGATCCATTCCCATGCAAAGTTTGTCTTTAAATCAAATTTGCAGGTAAGTTATAAAAGATAAATGTAATAATAATAATAATTATTATTATTATTATTATTATTATTATAGAGTAAAAACAAAAGTAAATACTGTTCTGTACTGTACCTCAAGCCAAAAAGACAGAAGAGGGAAGGAGTACAATTTATGTGTGGTCCCTGGAATTTAAACCTTTGAGATACAGGAGCACTGTTGATGCAATACTAAATTGTGCTTTTGTTTAACACGCCCATGAAATACTAAGTCACGCTTTTGTTTAACACGTCCATGAAATACTAAGTCATGCTTTTGTTTAACACGCCCATGAAATAGTAAATCATGCTTTTGTTTGACATGTCCATGAAATACCAAATCATGCTTTTGTTTGACATGTCCATGAAATACTAAATCATGCTTTTGTTTGACATGCTTTTGTTTGACATGTCCATGAAATACTAAGTCATGCTCTTCATTTGAGATACAGGAGCACTGTTGATGCAATACTAAATTGTGCTTTTGTTTAACACGCCTATGAAATACTAACTCACACTCTTGTTTGACATGTCCATGAAATAGTAAATCATGCTTTTGTTTGACATGTCCATGGAATACTAAGTCCTGCTCTTGTTTGACACGTCCATGAAATACCAAATCATGCTTTTGTTTGACATGTCCATGAAATACTAAGTCATGCTCTTCATTGCATGGTCAGCAAATGCGACATGGCATCCCATATTGCTACAAAAAGGGGCTATACTTTTTACTTTTCAATGAAGGGTCAATTGCACAATATATGGAATGGCTGCAAAAAAAACACTGAACAAAAAATGGACGTTCTTATTTATATATTTACATGGGATTAGCTGTTCAACAAGAACCGTATTTACAAATCAAAGTACAGTGGTACCTCAGTACTCAAACTCATTAGAACTCGAATTTCTTAAAAGTTGAACCAACCAGTTCGAAAAAAAAAAATGACCTAGAACTCGATCTGAATCTCAGAAGTCGAACCGTGAACGCCGACCTAAGATAACTTGCACACGCGGGGAAAGGAGTCACGCACACGTCTCTCAGCGGAAACAAAGGGTAACAAATGTTACAACCTAAAAGTTTGCCATTTACGAACAAATCAACCAATACAGAGTAATAATGAAAATAAACAATGGACGGCATGGCATAGTCTAGTGTTGGGGCATGGCTTGGGGTAGTGTTGAGGTACATTCTTTATCGCTTTGGAAGCCATTAAGAAAAAAATGTTACGCACGGTGTACAGTGTTGGCGCAGTGTTTGCGAAAAATTGACTGTTAATGTTTTTTTTCATATTAATCTTTTATTGGTAGCCATGGCTCCAAAAAAAGCAGCACGAAAAGTGGTAAAGCGCAAGACTGTGTGAACCACAGTTGAGTTAAAAAAAGAAATTATTGAAAAATTATCTTTTAACTTTACACATTGTTTCGATAAATTTATTTTTTACTTACAAATTACTGTTTTGATAAATGTGCTTAGATGTGTTTGGTATATGCTCTTCTTGTTTTATCCAGTTCATTTTGTGTTTAAATGCTGAAAAAAACATATTTAGGTGTAACTTTTTGGGGCTGGGAATCAATTAATTGGTTTTCCATTATCTCTTACGGGGAAAATTTTTAGGATTCGAACCCGAATTCTGAATGGATTAAGTTTGAGTTCTGAGGTACCACTGTATTTTTAACTCTTAGGTCGTAGAATATACAAATTCCTTTCCCACAAAGCAATATATATTGGCGAATATTGGCAAAAAAGAGTAAATTCAGCCAAACGGAAATAATGCAGTCTAAAAACAAGCAGTATCACAAGCCTACCTTACGCCCTAAACCCACCTCTCCAAAAAACAAAAATGTGACACTATTAAATTCCATCCATCCATCCATCCATCCATCCATCCATCATCTACCGCTTTTCCGGGTCGGGTCGCTGGGGCAGCAGTCTAGGCAGGAAAACCCAGACTTCCCTCTCCCCAGCCACTTCGCCCAGCTCCTCTGAGGGAATCCCAAGGCGTTCCCAGGCCAGCTGGGAGACATAGTCTCTCCAGCATGTCCTGGGTCTTCCCCGGGGCCTCCTCCCAGTGGG
>JAODKC010000049.1:10618398-10643567 GCA_026777985.1 Mormyrops attenuatus | reverse complement strand
ATTAAAAATAAAAATAAATTTGAAAAAATCTAAATTGTAAGATGTTTTATTTCCTCCAAAGACATAGAAAATCACAACCTGAAATTGAAAGACACTTTTTTTCCTTGGGTCTCAGGAGGATATGGCAAAAGAAACGATATTCTTTTTTTCTCTAAGTATGCATGCGTTTGTTTTAAAAATACAGTTTATTTATGTGCGCCTCTAAGATAGCAGTCTAAGCAAACTACGAAAACTACGCGCAAAAATGAAAATCGACAATGGCAATTATATCATGTCAAAACGAAATTCACTTTTCAGAATTTACCTTGAAAGTAAACTTTCGCGTTTTATGCCTCACTAGGAGGCGCGTGTTTATTGATAGTACGCAAATTACTTTCGGTTGCTAGTTTTCATTGGCTGTCAGTAGAGGAAAGGCGTGGTCCCGTGTGCTCGCCGTCAGACAAAACCGCCAACTGGCACATGAATCATTCATAACTTAATCCAACAGTTTGCGGCTTCTTTAGATATGTTACTTTGTCCTTACCGATCAGCAGCAGTTTGATATTAAAACCTTTCTATATATTTGTAGCAGGTTGTTACTTATGAGTTATAATAGCGTGCATAAACGTCAAGAGATATTTTGCATTTACGGTACAATTTTGCGCAAATCGGCAATGGATTTGGTGTACTTCTTGGGTATGGTACTGAGTTTGGGCGCCTGGTGCGCATCGGCCGAGAGGCACAGCGTCTTCTGGAACAGCTCAAATCCTAAGTAAGTATTTATTTGTATTATCGAACTGTCGGCGTTATTGCGTTTGCATTGCAGGGGTATCACAGTTGTGTCGCGTCCCCCAACCCCCCCCCCGTCACTCACACACACACACACACACACACACACACACACACACACACACACACACACACACACACGTTTGTATTCATATATTTGTGGGAACTCTCCATTCATTTATATGGGGAAAACCCTAATCCCAACCTTAGCCCCTTTTGGTATGTTTAGTTTTTTCATCGAATTCACAGATTCTTCTAAATTTGAGGTTTATATTGTGGGGACCAGAAAAATGACCTAACGAGATAAAAAGTGACAGGTTCATTGTGGAGACATTTGGTCCCCGCAGTGTTGTAAATACAAGCTCCCCACACTCATATCATATCATATAATGCATTTTATGTTTTCCTTTTATTTTGTTTACGTGTTGCCCCGTGCGGAGTTCATGTGAGTTCTCACAAGCCGTTATGCCCGAGTTTGTGAATAAGCGTTAGATGTAGGTGTAGCCCGTGATTTTGCTAACAGACTGAAGTCTGCTGGCAGGGTTTTACGCCATCCGTTTTCGTTTTAGTTCGAAATCATTGCATAACCCCGTCGCTGATTCCAATTCAGTGTGCACGTTTTTTTTAACCTGTGGTTATACAAGACGTCCTTACCTGTATCTTAAAGATCATGATAACGAGATTTTGTTTTATTACCTGCGTCTGGGGTAGAAGGGTGTCCATGCATGGGACGCAAATATGCGCACATAAATTTCCCTATAAAGACAGACTATAATAAGTAGACTGACATAAACACAATCGCTTGGCATGTCTCTCTAAATGTAGTATTCTTCACGCAGCAGGAGCCTGAACAACTTGTAATTAGGATGTGGTGCAAGTACTCATTGAGCGCAATTACATGAAACTGTTGCGATTTGCATGCTTGGTATTGTTACAAAGTAATATGGTGTACATTGTTCTTACAAGCTTGTCACCACTGGCATCCCTCATCTGAGGGCGCATTGACTTGCCAGGCAGTTTCACTCTAGATAAGAAGTCACCTTTAGGATTGAGTGGTCCTGTTTGCCAGTGCAGTGTTGAAGCCGGAATCTCAGAGATACATGGAGAAATGGCTGTTGTTTACGGAAATATGCAGCGGATGGGAGTTATTGCGTAATTAGAGTGTGTTACTGAGCAGCACGGCAGCCCACACAGGACCCACAGCGTGACTCTGTCAGACACTCATGCTCTACTGCCTCCTGGACTCCAAACTGCCTGGGGGCCACAGCTATTGTGTACATTCTGTAGTATGCCGATTGGGGGGGCTGTGAGCAGAGGTAATGGGACAAAGGGGACAAAAGAAAGGATGAGCCCCTCGGCCCCGCAGCAATGAACTGGCAGTGCAGACCCACATTCTGAGATCTGAAGTGGACCGTGTAGGAGCCGCAGTGTTGGGCTTGGGAGTGGGTCTGCCTGCTTTCGCCCCCCCCGGCCCTACCTCCAGGGTGGGCCCCCATGTCCTGGGGGGCCCACGGTTTTGCCAGATCACCTTTCAATTAGGTATTCATTTACACCTTAAACAGCAGTTGAGGGGGACTTGCTGTCCACATAATGACTTCAATCACATCATTATGGACTGAGCTGGAACAAAAGTGAGATGTGCAGTCCTGAGCCTTAGGAGTCAGGGATTATGCTGAACATCTGCCCCCTTTACGCTGCCTTGTATTCTGGCAGGGTCCCTTTAGCATAACCATGTCCGTAAGAATCATCAAAAATCGTTTCAGCAGCTTAAATCTCTCTTATGGCTGCAGTAAATATTAACACCCCCACCCCAGATTGGGCTGCATGATCACACCTGTTCTGGATGCATGACACATAGAACCAAAGGGGCTTGTGCACACTTACGTGTATTTCTGCACACAAGATCTCATACCTATACACAAACCAACACGCACGTAGGGCAGGGGTGGACTAACTTCCCTGGGGGCCCTAAACTGACATGGATAGGGGGGCCCCTAAGTTGGTCATTTGAGCTATTTTTTGGAGCCAAAATAGAAAGAAGAGGGAGAACGTACTGACCAGGGTGGGGGCTGGAGTGTTGTCATTAAAATTCACCGATCAGGGGGAGGGGAGGTATCACACCAGTGGATTGATCAGCCAAATTGAAGAAGTTTCAGTTCCCTCTTTTGCCGTGGCCATAAGCTGTAGCCTACGGTAACCTATATCTTACTCCACCCCTGAGGCTAAGGTTAATCTTGAATTTTTGCATGTTCGTTTAATTGTGTTCTCTCCACATATCTTCACAATTTGTCTACCATTCTAGTAGGATAGTATCAAAGACACAGAAGATGTAATGTTAGTCTTGTATCTTTGTGCTGTTTTCTCTTAGTCTACTTTGTATTGGTTCGCATGGCAGGGAAATAAGTGGTAGCCTGCTACTAGACTCCTGTGTGAAAAGAAATCTGGGCAATGCAGTCTCAAAGTAGGAATAGACCATTACTTCTGGGATGGGGGGCAACTTTGTCTATCCTGAACACTGTCCTGAAAACTATGCAAATACCAGACTATCATTTAAATGATCATTTAATGTTATATCCTTAAATGTAAATTCTATCTTCATGGGGCCGGGGACCAGGTGCCTTATGATAGGTCCACCCCTGACACAGGGAAACATTTGGCTATCCTGCACATACAAACACTCATGCAGGTCCTCTACCCGTGGCTCTGCAGTCTGTAGTGCTGACATAACAGCCTCTTAAACTCCACAGTGGAGGGAGAATGAAGTCGAGTGTCCAGACATAGGGCTTATCACATCGTGGGGGGGTTCTGCTGTTTTTTGTTTTTACTGTATTTCTTTGCTAAATCACAGTCTAATCCACAACTCCTGCAAAGGAGGGGCAGTATTTTGAATTCTCCACAGTCTTGGTCTGCCCCCTTGGCCCCACCCCCCTGCTCTGCCTCGCCTTGCCTCACCTCACCTCCAGGTCCCTCTGCATGTCTCACCCCTCCTCTCTGAAGTTAATATTAATATTAGTCTCGTTTGTAAATTTCTTATGTTCTTATGTTCTTATCAGTGTGTGACTTAATTAGAGTGACACAGCTAATTGAACACCGGGTATTGATCCTGGCTAAATAGGCTTGACCTAATTAGCCCATGTGGGATCAAGAGCTGCCTCACCTGGTGCATCTTGTTTGGAAGGATGTGCTGTCACGGGGCGGCTCTTCACGTGTGGTGGGTTGACTTTCCCTGCCCCAGCAAGCTGGCCACTTTGGGTGTATGTGAGCCTGGCTGTCAGCCTGAGCCAGTTCCACCTTACCTGTCTGCGCTTGTTGGTCTGTATGTGTCACTGGGGCCCTTGCAGGTCTGTTTGCGTAGTATGAGGCATATGAGTGATGGATTTCTCATGCTGATGCGGAGCTGGCGGGGACAGGAGCGGCCCCGGGCCGCATTGCATGCCATACTGTGACGCACACGCAGAAGTACGCTGTTGTGCAAATGTAGATAGCCAGGTGATTAGATATCAGCGCGGTGCAAGTTAGCACCATGCATGGGTGTGTGAGCACTGAGTCAGCCATTCAGTCCCGGCTCCCTCCCCCTCATAGCATGAGTAAACCCCTGACTACACCTGTTTCTACACACCCCACCCCACCCCACCCCACCCCACCCCACTCCTTCCTGCCTGTTTTCTAGGCCGCAGTTTAGGTTCAGACTGTTTTTCTAGAAAGCACTGGTTCTTCCAGGTTTGAGCCGGTTCGCTGGCTTGAGTTTCTCTAATTCCATTTTCTGCCTCTGTTTGTTTTTGCTGGCTGGGGTGGTCATGGGGGTTTTGATGACACTGAGTCTTCCCCACACATCCAGTGATGATGTTAAGAGTCAAACAGAAAACAGACTATTAAGTATAAATGGAAGTAAGCAAAGATGTGGATGAAGGAGCCCAGTGCTGCAGGTCATCATTATCCTTTAAGATATGGCTTTGATGGCTCTAATGGAAGGTTTACTTTTGTCTTTTTTAAATAAAGACTGTTCTGTTATTTGTAGCCCAATCTAAAATTTTTCTGCTAGCTTTGCATAAATGACAAAAAATGAAAAAGTGGTGCCACTGTCCATGTCCTGTTTAGTGTGTTTCTTTTAGGCTGAGCGCTGCTCAGAGAGTCCTCACCTCTGTCTCCATATTCCTTTTTATTCCTCACGTTTTGGTACTGGCATTTTTGCTTCCTGATTTTCATCTTTCACTCCCTGCCACCTCGTTAATCACGTTCCTGTAGCTCTCCTGGCTCACCCTGGATTTTCCACGTTTATCAGTTTATCCTGCCACCTCACTTTGGCCTGTGATTCTAAGTGTTTTTCAGACTGACAGATTAAAAAGATACACGCATTCTTGCCTTTTCTACCAATTATCTGATCCCCCATCCCACTCCACCCCCAGTCAGCATTCCATGTCTTACCCTGAGTTTCTCCCCCCCCCAGAGTCTATGATCTGCTGCATATAATCCCTTTGCAGAAAATTCAATGAGCAGAAACCCAGATTAAGGAATCGGTAAAGCCTTCTGTTCTGTAGGTGTTTGTGAGTCTCGCCGAATGTCTCTGTTATCTGAGCTGATAAGGATCCTTTCTTCAGCTCTGTCGTTTTCTTTTGTCTTATGTAGAAAGATTAAGAGTAGATGGTAGCAGGGAGACTGAACAGCACGGGAAGTGGCCAATGAGAGGGGACCACGCCGCCATGTGTCAGGGTATTTCTGTGTGTATGGACACATGGGGGTGTCGCTGTACGCTTCCCAGGAAAACAAGGAGTCTTGCCGCTGTTGTGAACAATTCCCTGATCAGCGTGCTGCAGACTCACTAACTGCTGTGCGCTGGCCACCGGGACGCTGCACGTTCCTCTTCCTACACCTAAGTGTCCTTATGTACCTGTCTTCTTTCATTAAATTGTACATATTACTCCATCAGTAAAGTTGCTGATCTTTTTGTCATTTTGTGTGTGTAGAATGATAGCAATTTGTATCTTCTGTTTCTTCTGTTTGTGAGAAACACTGGATATATTTACATTTATATGTTGGGTTTTTGCTTGCAGCCTTTCTCTTTCTCTCATTTCCTATAGTTTGTGATTTGGTGACTTCTGCAAAGCGTGCTTGGTGTATTCCCACTATATTTTTGGAGGTTACTACTGCCCCCTAGTGGGCAGACAAATCCCACACATTCATGTCAAAATGCAGAGTAAAAGAGCAGCACTTATTTGGTGTTATTTGGAAAGAGGGCATAGATGGCGGGTTCTTCCTGCTTCATGCATTCACAGTGAGCTCCGGCAAGCCCGCTCCATGCACTGACGGTGACGATGCATACTTCTCGCACAGCACCAACCTCATTAGACAGGGTCCAGTGAGAATGAATGGAGAAGTGCAGAGCCCCATGTAAGCCCCCCGCCCCCCATGAAGGGAGGTGCTGCAGATGTTAATCCTGTAATGGAAGGCAAAAAGTTAAGTTAATTTTCAAAAGGATTTGAACAAAAACAAATTTTAATAGAGCTTGTGGTAACATAAAAGTGTAGTCAACCTTTGTGCAGCGTGTGAATGGAGATAGACGCACCATCACACACAGCCTATCGTGTGTGTGTGTGTTCATCTGTCAGATGACTCTGTAAGGCTGCAGCTTGTCTCCTTGCCCTCGTGACCCTGTGAAGGGCCGAGCCATTCCACAAGGACACACATAGGGGGGCTGAGGCTGGTGAATTTGAAGGCCCTCGGTCACGGTTAGTGATGGCACGCATCCATCATGGCTGCCGTTGTTGTATTAGTGCTCTCACATGACTGGCAGCCAATCCCCCGGGAAATACACACGCAGGTGCATATACCCGCCCAGGGTATGCTGCACATCACCAAGCCCGACTCTGCTCCACCACACTTAACCTTCCAGATGGTTCACATACACATGTTGTAGATTAGCATGGTCTGAAAGCCAGAGCTAAGCTCAGGGAAGCATGAAAGGCTGGGCAGGGAGGACAAGCGCGCAGGGGGTGTAACCAGCAGAGAGGGACTCCGCTCTCAGCAGTGGTTTGTAATTAAGGTCATTTGGGTATTCTGGAGTTTGCTAGTTTTCCTGGTGATACCAATATTGACAGATTCAGGCCTCAGAGGCAATACTAATGTCATCCGAGAGTCAGGCCTTGTAGAAGATTCTAATGTTAGCAGAGAGTCAGGCCTCAGAGATGATATTAATGTTAGCAGAGAGTCAGGCCTCAGAGATGATGTTAATGTTGGCAGAGAGTCAGGCCTCAGAGATGATGTTAATGTTAGCAGAGAGTCAAGCCTCAGAGATGATGTTAATGTCAACTGAGACTCTTTATTAAAAACTCTCTCCCTAACACCCAAACTTTGAGGGCAGGGGGGTGGCAATAGAATTACCCCCAGTGGGGAAACTGCAATGTCTTTTATGTTTAATCATATGGCTTTTGACCTCCTTTTGTGGAATCAGACCACAAAGAGATTTCAGAGTGTGTGTGTGTGTGTGTGTGTGGGGGTGGGGGGGGGGAGGTGATGATCCCTGAGATCTTTTATGGCCCCTGGAAAGTGCCTGGGGGGTGGAGGGCTGTTTGAGTTTTAAATCCCTCCTTTTACAGGGAGCACAAGCTTTTCAACAAGCCAGAGGCAGTGTGGGTACATGCAAGGCAGGGGACAGCAGCGAGTTTGCCTTGAGTTTAGTGGCATTTCTTTTAATCTTGTAGAACGGAGGCAGAGGAGTGGAACTGGGAATAAGACATCTCTCTCCGGCGAGCTGTTCCAGCGGGTCGCTGAGGCTAATGGGGTGTCAGGCACGGGGGCTGGGAGGCCGCAGGAGGCTCAGGGTCAGCCAAGCCAATGCCGGCCAGCAAATGGGAGTCGTCTTCACCTTATCATTCCGGGCTTTGTTGCGTGTGAGCGGTATGCATCGCATGGCCTTTCGCAAATGGTTGAGCTTACCCGGGTGACGTTTCCCTCAGCAGCAGAGCAATTTCCCGAACAGGCCGCTTTGCCCTTGAGAAGAGAGTGGCTGGATCCCGTCTGTTTTACTTGGTGATTCCTCTGTTCTTGTGATTACTGTTACGCCTCGGGCCGAATCACTGAGCAAAATGAATCAATAAGACACCAGTCGCCCTCTGGCATGAAGCAAAGTCATGGACTAGATGTTGGGGGGGCTCTGTTTTCCTGTAAAACTTAGTAATGTGTTGCCTTAGTCCTCTGAGACATTGAATGCGGGGAAATCACCCCTTCCTGCGCTGCCAGGCCCTTATAAATGAAGCTAAATGTAGTCTCTCTTACCCCCTCCCCCATTTCAGATTCCAGTGGAACGATTACACAGTGAAGGTGCACATCAATGACTACCTGGACATCGTGTGCCCGCACTACCCGCTAGGCGTGCCGCCATCCCAGGAGGCAGAGCGCTATGTGCTCTACATGGTGGAGCAGCGTGACTACAACGCCTGCCGGCCACAGTCCTACGAGCAGCTGCGCTGGGAGTGCGCCCACCCCTTTGCGCCCCATGCACCAGAGAGGTTCTCGGAGAAGTTCCAGCGCTACACACCTTTCACCCTGGGGAAGGAGTTCCGACAGGGCGAGAGCTACTACTACATCTGTGAGTGTCCAGCATGCCCAGCCCAGCTGGCGGCAATGTGATAGGGGGCTGTTTGTGAGGCTACTAACTAAGGGACTGGACCCACTGGACTGGTTTAACTGGCACTGACTCACTTAGTGTAAATGAATTTTGTATCAGATTAAAAGACTGGTATGTTACCCAGATCCAGAAAGATTTCAGGGTAGGATAGCATCTTGACAGGTGCATCTGAGTTTCTGCCTCCTGCTCCCCCCACAGCAAAGCCCCTGCACCTCCACGGGTCGAATTGCCTGAGGCTTCGGGTGGATGTTGTGAGCCCCGCCGGTAAGACCATGCCTGTGCCATCCGTATGAGGGAGTGCATGCAAAATGTGACCTTAACAGGGTTTTTACAGGGGGCTTTTTTCAATATCCTAATTCTACACTTCACTATGTAAAGTAAATTTGGTTTTAGACTCCCTGAAAAAATATGAGGATTCAGTTTTGGGGTATCATTCCATTCTAATGCTGACTACGTGTTGAATTTCCCATTTTCAAATTACCTACAGCTTTTTATATGAGACTTCAATAGCCATACCCTAAATGAAAGCTATATGCCACATCTGGGGTAAACTTCCTGCAAAAATATGAAAAGGCAGTCTTTTGTGCTGATAAGAGTGTATAGAGTTTCTCTGTGAATCGAACCTCTCCTCCTCCCCAGGGTCCCAGGAGTCAAGGCCAGGTGGCGGAGGTGTGCATAACTCATCCAACAGACTGCCTGCAGGTACGCCATCAAGATTCAGGCCTTTATGTAATATTCTGGAAACACTGCGTGCTCTTGGATGAACTGGAGAGGTGTTCATATTACACAACAAAATAAAGCCTTTATACACTTTGAAGGCATGATGTGCAAATGATGTGCAAGTATGCAAAAGGCCTAAAAACTACAAAACAATTTTTTGATTTTACCAAACAATGTTTTTTGATTTTCTCTTAGGCATGTATCGATGCACTTTTCTGGTACTCCTGTCCAATCCATTCAATATTTATATCTGCTGATTCAGAGTCCCAATCTGATACACATGTACATGTAGTGGGCGTCAGTGCATTCTCCGTCTGAGTAAGAACCTTACAGCCTGCGTAGCTGATGTAAATGAGGTGGATGTGGGAAATTAAATGGATTGGACTTTAGATCGGGCTGTAGTAGCTGATACCGATCAACTAAAATCAACTTAACTGAATCGGCCCCAGTTCCCATCCTGGATATCGGCTCCGTACATCAATGTTTTCTACTTATGAGTGCTTTGAACGCTGTCAAGACTGTCCTGAAGTTGCCCAAACTAACAATAGGAGACTCTGGATAATTAGAATGAGGCTCTCAAAACTATATTAAACGAATATACATCTGAAGTACTTTTAAAGTGCTACTCCTTTATGCTAATTGCTAAACCAGTTAAATGAATCTTTGAAAACAATTTAAATTGTTTCAGTAACAATAGGACTGCTTATCAGTGTTCGCCCTTGCGCTCTTGTTTTCCTCTGACCGGTAGCTGCATTTTCCCTTCCGGCACAGATGAGCCCATTGTCCTGCCCGAGGTGCAGAGGAGTGTGGCTGCTGGCTCCGGAGTGGCGACGGTGGCTGTTTCGTCTTTCCTGACATCAATGTCCGTCTCGCTATTGCTGCTACTGCGGTGAAGAAGTACGAACCCCTCCTGCGGGCTCACGGATTACAAATCTGCCCAATTTGGGACAAAGAACGATAGATGGGTCCCTCTGGCCCCATGCATAGTGGTCAAACTTAAATGACAGTGATCCACTGGGCATCTAAAGGCTGTTTCAAATTCCACTGCTGGTCATTGGAAGGAAACAGATTTATTTTTTTAAAGAAAATAAGAACAGGAAAAGTGTTTGTATGTGAAGGACTGGAATTATTTTTTTAAAGCTTTGATAGACTTGATAGATTTCTGTCTACCTGTGTCATTTTTAAGAAGTGGACGTTTTTTGTTAATCTCTTTGTTTGACAATCCAGCTTTTTCCAAACAAATTAATAGTTATCACAGAGAGATGTTAAAAACTGGAACAAAATTCTGGAATTGCCTCTGATCTGCACAGCAGTCCATTCTGTAACTGTGCTCATGCATATTTTAGCATGGAATGTATTTAAATTCCTAATGATCGACACTTACAATGACTGTCATTATTAGAACCGACTGTGACTGTCGCCCTGCTGATGAATATTCATAATAGGCTGCTTTTGCCATAGCTTCAGTTAAATGTAGAGCAGGACTTCCCAGTGATGAGTTTAATATGTAACTCAATCCAAAGAAGAATCTTCCTGTCTTCTTTGTAAATTTCATGTCCTGTGTTTTAGGTGCATATGTTTAACTGACAACCAGTGTGAGCTAACTCAATGCAGCATGCAGTTTAGTGGTGGTGGTGGTGGGGGGGGGTAATCCTTTTGCAAAATGCACCAGCAATCGACAGCTACTGCAAGGAATATTGAATGACCAGACGGTATATGACGGTGTTGTACTTTCACAGTAAACAACAAGATATGTAGGATAGGCCCTCTGAGGAAGAGGAAATGACTTTCCCCAGGGATGGGGGAACTGGGGCTCCTACAGGGATAGGCAGACGAGCTGTGTGACTAGAGCAAAGCGGAGCTGGCCAGCCTTGTTTTTGCTCGATGGACCTTCAGAAAATCATTTCACAGCACACATGCTTGCTATGTTACATGAATTAGCAGGGTTAAACTGGACTGGGATCATGAATACATGGGCTCCTTACTAACTTGTACATTTGTATGTAAGATGTGAAATATGTACATAGAATATTATATGAAAAGGTTTTGATAAATACAACTAAATGTGAAACTGACAAATAAAATATTTTTTAAAAATGAAAATTTAGTTTTGTCTGTCTTCAAACCAAGCCACTGCTCAGGGTTAAACAGAATTTAGCTGTGTGGATCGGTTCTGGTGTGAGTGTGCATGTGAGTGTGTGCACCCTGCGGTGTGTTGGCAACTGCCCAGGGTTGATTCCCGCTTGCACCCATTGTTCACGCGATGGGCTCCGGTCACCCCCCCGCGACTCCAGTTGGGATTCAGCGGTATCAGAAAATGGATGGATGGCTGGATGGGTTCTGAAATTTGTTTTATTTCATATCCTATGCTTTTTTAAAATGCTGTTTAAAATGTGGAGTTCATGAAAGTGTGAGTAATATGGTGATACGCGTGCAGTTTTTAGCTGCCAAAGTGAAAATTTCCCCACAATGTGATAAAACCTGTACCTTTTTACCTGGTGAGGGACCCTACAAGGCTAACCTAAATTTTATAAAAATGTTTGAATGAAATCAAAAAATAATTTTTTTATTTAGTTTCTTATGGTTAAGGTTGTCATAGTTCAGATTAGGGTTTTTCCCATTGAAATTAATGGTTGGTCCCCCCAAAGATATGAATAAGCGTGTGTGCCAGTTGCATCAATGACGTACTCGGACCACACACTGCATCCGTGCTGTGCCCAAGACCAAATGAACCATTCCCAGGTCCACTTTTTCAAACGTGCTCAGGCTCTGTACATATTGCCTAGTGTGAGTACACCCGAACATACCTTGACACACACCGTTTGTACTAAATTTTATTTGATTCACATGGGGATGGTCATAATGTTTTGCCTTATTGTGTATGTGTGTGTCATGTATATATTACATTCTGCAGACCAAATGCCCCCACAATGAGATAAAAACCTGTTATTTTGATGTTGCGGGGACCACCTTTTCAGTCCCCACAACGGAAAATCTGTGACTTATTTAAAAACTAAAGATCAAAAGTCTTGTATTATGTTTGGTTCCTTATGTTTAAGGTTAGGGCTGGGTAGGGGTTAAGGTTTTCATTGTTTGGATTAGGGTTTTTCCCTATAGAAATTAATGGTCCTCACAAAAATATGAATACAAAATATGTGTGTGTGTGTGTGTGTGAGAGAGAGAGAGTACTTGATTTCATACACCTGTGGCAATTGGTCTGAATGAAACACCTGAATTCAATGACTGGGGAAGGCCCTTTCCTGTTCCAGCATGACTGTGCATTTGTGCACAAAGCAATGTCCGTAAACACGTGGTTGGGTGAGCTTGGTGTGGAAGAACTTCACTGGCTCACAGAGTCCTGACCTCAAACACCTTTGGGATGAACTAGAACGGAGATTGTGAAGTCCAACATCAGTGCCTGACCTCATAAATACTCTTGAATAGGCAAAAATTCCCACAGACACACTCCAATATCTTGTGCAAAACCTTCCCAGAAGAGTGGCAGCTGTTACAGCTGGAAAAGGGGGGACCCACTCCATGTTGATGCCTGTGGATTTAGAATGGGATGTCATAAAAGTTCCTGTAATGGCCAGGTGTCCTAATACTTTTTTTCATAAGGCGTGTCTGTGTGTGTGTGTGTGTGTGTGTGTGTATACAGCTCTGGAAAAAATGAACAGACCACAGCATGATTTTTTGTTTCACTCATTTCTCAATTTATGGATGTGCTTTTATGTACTACAGCCTGTTTCTCCTCTGTTTCTCATTAATGAAGGTCTTCTTCCTTGCTTTATGGGACTTCAGTCCTCCTTTTAGGAGCCTGCTATGAACTGTCCTAACAGTGCACTTCACACCACTTAACATTTCCAATCTTTTTGAAGGTAATTTGATGTCATTCAATGATTCATGAGAAACTGTCATCTCTATCATTAGAAAGTAGCATCTGTCCTTTACCTGGCTTGTTTCTGGTCGTTCCCAGTTTCTCCTGCTTCATCGTGTTCTTTTGTACTTCTTCTGTTTTAGAAATTTTGAACGTGGAAGCAACCTGCCATTTCGCCTTCTGCCAGCAGAACCAGGATTCATATATGCATACATATATACAGCCCTGGAAAAAATTAGAGAGACCACAGCAACATTTTTAGTTTCACTTATTTTCCAGTTTAAGGGAATGCGTCGGAGTAAAATATACATTTTATTGCAAACTCCAGCCTGGCTCTTCCCTGCTTCTCACTGATGATGGGCTTCTTCGTTTTATGGATCTTTAAGGGCTTCTAGGAGTCCTAGCAGTCAACTTCACACCATTTTATTCTTTTTGAAGGTCACTTTATGCCATCCTCTAATTCATGAGGCCCTGTTGGATAAATTGGCAGCCATCCCTGGCATTAGAAAATCGCTTCTGCCCTCTACCTGGCTGGTTTTTGGTCATTACCAGTGTCTCCTGCTTCACCTTGTTCTTGTGTACTGCTGACTTAGAAACTTCGAGCCTGGAAACATCCTGCTGTGCAGTGTACCCTTCTGCCAGCAGAACCGGGATTAAAGCAGGACTTAAGAATGCAGATTTTTTAAAAAATATAAAGTGGTTTCTTAATTTTTTCCAGAACCCTGTGTGTGTGCATGTGTGTTTTGCCTGTACCCTCCAGGATAGGCTCCAGACCCCCGCAACCCTGAATAGGATAAGCGGTTTCAGAAAATGGATGGATGGGTGGATATTTCACAACAGTTCAACTTTTCACATTGATGTATTTTGGAAAGATTTTTCTGAACTAGCTTTTATCTCACAATGCCACTTTTCATAATGATAGTGAAAATAAAATTGAGTGGAAATAAAAATGAAAACCGAAATGTGATTTTTTTTTAATGTGACAAAAATAAATATACAAAGAAAGTAATTACATAGGTTTCTTTTCTAGGTTTCACTGGCAGTAGTTTAGAAAACAAATTTCTGAACTTGTAATTCTGCCAACTTATGCAAAAATGCACACAAAACTTTGTAAGGAGAATCACAAATTTTGAGAATTTTTGAGAAAAGCAGCTGCAAATTCAAGCATTTATTGGCTGCACCAATCACAAAAAAACTCCCACAGGGACTGATTTGTTAGCTTTGTTGCACTTTTGTGCAGATCCATGTATAAATGAGGGGAACACATGTTGCTCTCTTCACCACCCAGTTAGATGGATCTGATAGATGATCTTTACATGCAGAAGACTCGGGAACCAAGAGGAAGGACCTCAAAACATTTTATCAAAGAAAAAAGTCACTTGAAACTACTTGTACAAAAATGTTGAACTTACATCAGCTACTCCGATGAACTAAAAGTAAAGGCCAGTGAATGGTGTGGGTCACATGACCTGGGAGTCATTGTGCCTGCGGAACACGAGCTCTGAGATCTCCTCTTTCTTACATTTCCCTCGTCTCACTGCTTCCCCTTTCTATCTGCCACTTCTTTGTCCTTAATTGTTAGCTACAGTCATAGAAATAAAAGCTAGTATCTTTATAATGATGCAAATCAGTTGGCATATATCTAAATGTAGCACAGTACAGATGGGGTGAACAGCAATAAGGGTGTAATGGTGAATCAGTAACTATTACATTTAGGGTTTTTTTTTTTCTTGCCAGTTATTATTGTTCAAGTTAAGAAAGAGCTAATAGTGATGCCCTGTTAGGTCGCGGAGCATTTGAAAGCTGACGTTTGCAGTATTCTGTCCTTCAGCTGTTCATTCATACACTTCTTATACCGTAATTCACCGTCAAACTTCATATTTATACCTGACTCTTTCATTCATTTCCTGATCTCCTCTATCATTCTTCTTGGCCAGTCCTCGTTCCTCTCTGCAGGTCTCCATCTGCTTGTTTAGGTCCTTTACAAAAGCCTGCGTTTCTTTGCCTGGTCTTCTCAGCTGACCTACGACTAGAACGTTCAATACTGAGACTGAAGAGCCTTGGGCATGCTGGCCTTACTTGTCACTTCTATTTTGTAGGACATCAAAGAGGCCTATTGATCACAAAAATATGAAGCTGTTTCTGAAAAGGTAAAGAGATTAGACTGCAATTAGGGTGTAAACATGTGAATGTTATTTAGGGCCTATGAATGATGCTCACCCCAGGGGGGCTGATTTATTGAAACTGCCCATAACGCCTGAATAACAGTCACTTTAAATATGTGCATTTATTGGCTTATTTGTAAGTCATCAATTGGTGGCTGTAATCTTACAGAAAATTAAGTCAGTTATTTAGGGTAACTCAGACAGAAGCAGACGCAAGTTCAGCCAGACCAAGGCAGGAGACTAGAAGAGCCTCCCCCACGCTGTTCCAATGCAATAGGCCTAGAAGTGTTGCCATGGGAACAGGCCACTTTGTCCCACAGGCGTACTGAAAGCATGCAGCTCAAGCCTATTGTATTTCCAACAGCCAGGAATGTAGAAATTGCTTGTTAAACACCCTGCTACAGGGCATTTTTGACAGCTGGGCACTGATTGATTTTAAGTGTTATTCGCCATCAGCAGCCTCTTTGGGAATGTGAGCACAGACAAAAGAGCACAGCCAACGGTCCGTAACTGTGTGGTCTCCAGAATAAGGCAGTGTGCTCCTAAGCCTGGTATTGTGGGTTAGGGCCCCATCTGGGCTGAACCTCAGCTTTCAAAGGTGGCATGAAGATTAAGAGCAGAGTCTGAACATTCAGGCTTCATATCGCTTTAGTAAAATATCAAACTGCATACAAAGATTCGTTATATGAAGTGATATTATTAATAATAAAAAACCTTAAACCCTAATCCTACCAACTAACTACACAGCAAATGTGTCAGGTTGCTGTTGGACATGAAGACACATTGCTTGTAGACCCCCTGCATAGTTCATTGCTGTCTTCTTCACCAGTTTTTCATGCTTTAGTTGCATATCTAACCCTGATCCCTAACCTCCTCATTCATACGTCACAGGTTCTAACAGAAATGCATGATGTCACCCTCCCATCAGTAAGCTGCAGCCTCCAGGCATAAAACGCTGGCTGAATTATGGCTGAATACAGATGCCTGCCTGGACTGTAAGCATTGAAGCACACATTTATTTTTCTCCTAACATATTCTATATGTCCTCTGCATACTCACTTCTCATCTTCTCATGTTGCAGATGCCACAGTGATGCCGCTTGGACTGGTTCGACACTCTTCTCTCTGCAGTAGTAACTGACACTCCAGGCCCAGGGCTTACGACGCGCACACAGAGCCACAGTCCCCTCATCCCTGCTGACCCCCTTCCTGATTTCTACACCCCAACAGCCTCTCAAACCACAAGCATTAATTTAAGCTATTGTGATGCGATCTGTGCCGTCAGGAGACCTCAGCCATAGCTGAATTTAACAAACCTCCATCTGACACCCATATCTAGTGTCCGATTCAAATGATGATATTTCTCATGTATCAGGTCGGATGCAGCTAAGCGAGTCAAACCTGGACGAAAGATCGCAGACTGAACATTGACTGGCTGTTAATTGACTGGATGCCCAAAGCAAGGCATATGGTAAATACATATTCGTATGTCTGCAAATAATGAAGCTCAATGATTATAACCACAATAAGTGCTGGTACCTGGTATATTCAGCTACACATTTTTTTTTAAGTTTCCGGATGCACTGATTATATCTAGATTTATTCATCATGCACACAAAAAATGTAGAAACTTCCCTTTATAGCTACAGATAACTGCATTAACACATAACAAGTGACTGATTCCTGTCACAGAAAAACCAGACTTTCAGTTCATCTGTCCCACAGGACAATGAGATTCATAAGTTTGGAAACACGACATCACTCTACTGCACATCTCAATGCCAAGTCCTACTGGATACCCCAGGGACAATGTGATCTTCCAACGAAGGAATGTGATCTCATATCACAGACTACATTTCAGAACTTCAGTCCTTTCTTCTGAAGGTCCTGCTTGGCTTCCTTGATCTGGGCCTGCAGTTCCTGGGCGGCTTCATTACAGTCGTTAAAGGTAGCCACCCTGTAGCCCACTGTGGCCAGAGAGTAACAGCCAAACACCACCAGCAGGTAGACTGGCATAGGCCATGCCACCTCTTTGTACACCGGCGGCAGCTTCAGGTCCAGCCAGTCGAAAGTCAGCAGCCCCCAAGTGCTCATCACCACCGAGAAGCCCAGCAACCACTCCAGCAGTTTGGTCATGATGAAGATTCCAAATGGGATGCGGGGAGCTCAGGATCACTAGTGGACCTGGCAAAGTGAAACACGATCTCAACAAGTTTACCCAGAAAATTTTATTTATCTCTTACTCCAAATGTATTTGGCAAAAGCTGCAAGCTATAAACTCCGGAGTTAACTGAACATTCAGATGCTAGTTCAGCTGATGCTGAATGCCTAAATATACCTTTACTTCAGTTGTATAAAAAACCTGTTGGCTTTCTAATCATCAATCAAACAGATTAGATTACATAAGAACATAAGAAATTTACAAACGAAATTAGACAAACTTTGTTGATCCTGGGGAATATTTTTGTCCATACAGCAACAAAGTCATACAGCACAGACAAGCATACATGTAATGTAACAGACCAAGTGCAAAGACAGTGCAAGCAACAAACATAACTCAGATACGAATGAAACAGCAGAAAAGACTGTAAACTGAGCCATCAGGATTAGCAACCTCTACGCCACATTAGCTGGCCTGCTAACAGCTACCGTACTCCGGATTTCTATCAGTTTAGTAAATATATTTTTCATCATCGACTCGTGTGCTCATGTTACTCAGGGCACAGAGATACAGCTGGGGTCTCTTCTCTGCAGCAGTAACTGACACCCTAGGCCTGGGGCTTAAAACTCCCACATAGAGCCTCTCAAACCGCAAATATTAGGTTAAGCTCATACAAAGTGATCAGTATGGCAAGACAAATTGTCTTTTAATGATAAAGATAACATTCTAACTAATACAAATTCAACTTTCACTAGGAAGAATGATCATTTTAATTAATAGGAACTATATTTCTACCAGGATAAAAATATTACTTGGAGAATATGTATAGCTCAGTTTCTATTCATATATAACCATTTACTTTCATTGAATTTTTGCCTCTCACATACAAAATTCCAGAAGTCATATCATTGACATCTTTAATTCAATTTTGACTAGTACAAACTCATATTGCAGATATCTACTTCTGCATTGACTAGTCACAAACCCATGTCTACATATCCATAATTCAGTTCTTATTAGTAAAAATGTAATTATAGATATCTTAAGTTATATTTTAGAGATCTGAAACAACAAATATTTTAAATGTGAATTTCTACTAGCAACAACTGAACTGCAGGTATCTGCAATGATATTTCTACGAGTAAAAACTGAATTATTATAAATGTGGACCTTTATTTTTTTCTAGTCAAAATGAAAATCTCTATATCTAAAACGTGACTTTTTACTAGCAAAAACTGAATTATAGATATCTACAATGACTTTTTAATAGCAAAAAATGAATTTTGGATAAGAAAGGCAAAAATTCTATGGAAGTCAATGGTAACGTAGTACTAGTTAAAACGGAGTTATTAGATGTCTGTGATATATTGTTTTACTACTAACAATACAGTTCTTCCTAGTAAAAACGATGATTTGTATTAGTTAAAATTGATTAATAGATCTCAGAAAATATTCTTAAAATTTTATTTTTACTAGTATATTTTAAGTGAAGCCGAGTAAGTCTTATCAGATTAAATGACAACTAGACTTGTCATTCGATCAGTGCTGTCAGGAGTCCTCAGCCTGAATACACTGAATTTCACAGTCATGTCTCAGGTCAGATGCAGCTAAGCGAGTCAAACCCGGACGAAAGATCTCACACAACAACGATTGGCTGTTAAAGTTTTGCAGAAGCGACGGATGCCCAAATCATGATACATCTGTTGGGATATAGCAAATACAGGGCTGTATGTGTAATCAGTAAAAAAGTCTACATTATATCTAGGTTAATTCACTGCACACACAAAAATGTAGACATTACATACTACTTCCGTGTTCAGTAAACTAAAGAAGTCCGCTCAGCTCTAAGAAGCTCCACGTCACTTTATCTAGCTAGCTGGTTAACGGCAGCTACCTTATTCGAGATTTTCATTTGCACATATACAACAATGTATTTTCGTGTATTAAGTAAGCATTCCGGGAACATACCAAGTAAACCTAAGACAAACTATATAACATGTTTCAATTAATAAAAAACTACCACAGCTACCGCCGTCTTAAATCGGCTTACCACTTCCCAGTCCCATGTGAAAGACGTCACGGACCCGGAGAGAATTGTGGGATTTGTAGTTATTTGGCATTTCAAGAAACTCATGTCATACTCTCTATTCTCATTTGACAGAAACTCAGATTTATGTTGTAACAGAAAAGGAAGTTCATTCAAATTCTAGCTTCTGTGTTCTTTAAGGTGAATTATTCAGCAAATCAGAATCCGCTTTTGCCATCTGTTGCCCTTTTGTGTTTGGAGTATGTTTTGGTATGTACTCACCTTTCTTCTCGCACTGACATGTACATGCTGTAGGATAATAGATTCATAGTAAAGAAAACCTGCACATACGCAATGGTTCTTTCTGGATAAAACTGGCTACCCCTGGAGGGCGTTCCACAAAGCAGGATTTCTTGCTTAGGTGGATAACTTGTCAGATTTAAAGTAGTCTGGGCTAAATGTAAGAGAATGAACATAAAGTTCATTTAGCCTAAACTACCTTAAATCCAACAAGAAATATGATTGATTGATAGATAGATAGATAGACTTTATTGTCATTGTACCGAAGTACAACGAAATTTCTTCTGTACCAAGCCTGAACAAGAGTAATCTACACATGTACACACATATACACACATACATACCTGCACACGTAATACATACACTAATACATACATAAAAACCAGCATTTAAAACAGCCATGAGATTAAAACATCTCCTAAATCGTATTGCACAAATTGCCCCATTATTGTATATTTAGTGCAGCTGAATGTAACACAGTGGGGGGCAGTGTTTAGATTTATTCAGCTCAGTTATGGCCCTTGGAAAAAATCTGTCCTTAAATCTAGAGGTGCAGGTTTTGAGAGCTCTGTAGCACCTCCCAGAAGGTAAGGGAGTAAACAGATGATGACAGGGGTGGGTTGCATCTTTCGAGTTGTTAATAGCTCTGCGGAGGCATCGGGTTCTGAAAACGTCCTCTAGCGAGGGCAAGGTGAGTCTGATGATCCTTTCCGAGGTTCCTATAACCTGCTGGAGACTTTTCTGATCGGACTCTGTGCAATTTGCATACCATGATGTCAGACAGTATGTTAAAACACTCTCGATGGAGCAGCATTAGAATGCTTTGAGCAGCTCTGCCGACAGATTGTTCTTCTTCAGTGTCCGTAAAAAATACAGTTATCCGGCTAAGCAAGAAATTCTGCTTTGTGGAACACCCCTCTGAACTGCAGGATATTCTCCTTATCTGACACAAGTTAGTCCTATGCAGAGACTTGCAGAGAGTAGTGTCACCAGAATTTCAAAATACTTGACCGTCATGAGGTTTATGTAGACTTCAAATAGTTCCAGGAAGTGCTTGGCGGGCCATTTGAATGCATTAAATACAGAGAGATAGAACAGTGATTTTTGGTAATTCATAGTCATTACATACAATGATTTACAATACTAATGTAGCCCAACAACTTGTGTATGTAGTTACATCAATGTGTATTAAAATGTAAAATTTGGTATTATTACCAGCTAAGATTACCTGCCTCGTTTACATATTCTAGGTTTACTTTGGTTAACAAGTGTGCTGCTGCTGTTTATTGCTTTGGATTCATGTTTTCTTTGCATACAATCTCCACCATGGTTTGCTGTGCTACATGGGGATGGTCCAGTTACTGAGAGAAAGCTGTACAAATCTACGGTTTCCCCAGTGACATGGAGAGGAGCAGGAGAAATCTCAGTGTAACTAAAGATTTCAAAAACACTGCATTTACACATTTTCACAAAGACCACATCATTGGGAAGCTCAATGTTTGGTTTGTTAAGAAACAGGGAAAAGCTTGCAAATGTCAGGGTCAACACCTGTTTGTCCCAGTCTTTCCTGTCTTCCCCTGTTGTAAGTCTGTAGTGTTTCCCCTGCTCCCCGTCAGCCACATGGCTCAATGAGCTGAGCATGCGGCTACCTGTTAACCCCTCTGTTGTGTGTTTTTGTAGTCTTGTTGATTTTGTTCCACTGTTTTTCAATTGAATCAGTTTTCTAGTCCGTGTGTTTTGATTTGTATTCGGTTTTGGTTTTTTTGCCTTTGTGCCCTTGATTGTGTTTTTACCGGTCTGACATTTCCAGTGTTAGATTCTGTTCCCTTGTTTCTGTCACTTTCTTAGTTATCCCCTCCCAGCCTCTTAATTTAATTATTAGTTGCATCTGTGGTCTGTTTTCCCAACCCTTGTTAATTAGTCTCACCTGTCCTGAGTTAGACTTGGTACCCCTTAGTATTTAAGTCCCTGCCTCAGTTCAGTTCCCAGGTGGTTCATTGTATGATGTATGTCCTGCCTAACCCTTGTTTGCCCTGACCCATTTGTAATTAGTCTTTGTTTATCCTCCTTTGTTTCTTGCGTTCCTAGTGTTTTCTGTTTTTGTTAATAAACCCCTGTGAGCTGCAAGTGGGCCGTCCACCTCCTTCCCAGCCTGCACCATGCTACGCCGTCGCCCCAAATCCGCCCTGATCCATGACAGCAAAACCCAGGAAATTAAGATCACATGCTAAAATATTATACCTAATATTTAACTGCTGTCACTCTGCAAAAAAATGATTAGAAGCCTTTTTTCTATAATCCCACAGCGTCGGATGCAATAAAATTAAGAGAACGGAATTTACGATTAATAGGCTGTTTGTGGGTAATGTTGTGTTGCTAAGTTTATCCAATATTTTAACCTTATCTGTTAATGTTCCCTAAATCTGGTATTTTAGTAGGGGATAATCCTCTAAATGTTTTAATGCATATGTTAATTTGATACTGAGGCACTGATAATATATAATCTGATTTTTAAAACTTCACACCCTTTTTAAGTGTATTACAAATGACCTATTCTGCAGCAACTCTATTGTGCTGCTGGTATTTGACCCTACCTTCCAGGAACTATTGAGAGGCTCCTCAATCCACCACCCCATGAAAGTGGTGAAAGTGGGTCCATGTTCCTTGACTTTGCAAAATTCAGGGGCTGCGGATCACTGGATCCTAGTTTCAGTGCCCTGAGCTGCATCATTGGACTTGGTACTCCAGTACTGGTGGTGTTGTTAAGAAGATTGTTCAGATCCTTGTGTGCAAACACTGGAGGCTCCTACAAAACTGCAGGGTCCAGTGCCCAGTTTGTGACCACAGACTTGTTGTTACTACTCTGAAGATTCAGCTTACTGTAGGTCCAGTAGATTACCACCTAGTACCACCTAGAAGAATGAGGCTGGACCTGGCCAGCCTCTCAGATCAGGCTGTTTCTAGTGAGTTTGCACACAACTTGTCTGAGGAACTTGCAGACATGGGTACAACTGCCATGACAAGACCCTGAAGGTTGCTGAAGATTGTGTTGATCTTACTGATGTTCCCAGAAGGAGGTGTTTCATGTTGCAGGGCACTCTGGATATTATCAACAGAAGTCCGCAGCACATGGCTTGATGGCAACTCTAATCTGTACTGGGAACTGAGATGGATGGCTGCAAGGGCTCTGAGGGCAGATATGGAAGCATTTCTTAAATAGATCTGTGAGCATGTGACACAAATGGACATGGGTCGCTAGAACCATTACAGAGGAATCGAAGCATTACACAAATCCAAATCTGTTCTGCAGAGATTGCATGGGTTGTGAATCTACCGTTGACCACATCCAGGCACTGAGGGTTCTTATCAAGTGCAAATGTGAATATTGGCAACCCTTTTCGATTTTCTAAGGCGTGCGACTCAGTTGATCAAGCTGCCCTGTGGGACATCCCGAGACTTCATAGGAACCCCCCCGAGGTTGCTAGGTATCATGGCTGGCCTGTACACTGGTACTGTGAGAGCTGTGCAGAGAGGAGGGAGAACCTCTGTGTTCTTCCCAGTTGATTCTGGGATGTGTTCTTATTCCTACTCTGTTCAATGCTCGTATGGATGGGTGTTGGGTGGGATTGTGTGGTCCAGCGGCTGTGCGAAATCTGTTGGTGAAGAAAGATTCATTAATGCTGACTTTGCCAACGATGGTGTGATCTTTGCAGAGTCAATGTAGGTGAGTGTCTTGGATAAAAACCAAGGGTGCTTTTCCATCGTACCAAGTACCATACTTTTTCCCTCTTCCATTGACTTTCAGTCAAGTACCAGTACCAAAGGTTCCAGTACCAAAAGTGTCAAACTAGCTGGGGTACTTCTTTGGTATTTCAGTACTTTGTGGTGGGACTTGAAATGCTTTCTTATGTCAGTTGGTTATTCAAATAGCCTGCTGCTGAAACACAATACAAACGGCGTTTTGAAAACAGTTGCAAACTCAGAAAACAACAATAAACGATGCAAAACAAAATTAACTGCGATCTGGTCGGAAGAACTGATATAACAAAAAGATGAGGATGGCATGAAAAGAAATTTTAAAAGTATTTTGTTTAATATACTAGGACAGCACACATATTTTGTTGTAAATGATGCAGTTATTGCAAGCAAAGGATTTGCAACTAAATATTAAGTATTGTTCACTTTAATCTATCTGTTGCTATACTTTTGTTCACCTAAACATTTGGTGTTCCATTACAAAGGATGCTGCTATCTTCTAAGTTGTCAACATATCTAGATGCAAATACCTGAAAATAAAAGCTGAATTACTGATTTCGTTTATATTCATCTTTCGATGCCAAACCCAAATGTTTTCAGTGTACAGCAAAAATAAAGGAATTGGCCTCACTGTTGGAGGGAACTGTATATGATTGTTATACTTTGTGTATAATTGTGTATATTAATTGTGATGTAGGCAAACAATAATACATTTCAGATTAATATAATTTGTCATAAGTGGTATTTTAAACCATTTATTACCTAAGAAGCAGTGTGATCAGATGCTAATTAGTGTGGGGATGTAGTATGAAACTTCCAGGTATTCAAAGAACACACAGAGGGGCGTGTGTGAAAGGCTGGGGCATAAACATTGTTTGGACAAAGAAAAGTTGGCTCATTCTTGTTTCTGGCTTGCATGCTCCTTTGTTCTAAGTGAGAGTAACAGTATGCGTGACTGCTGCACTGTGGGAACAGCGCTTTGCTCTGTGAAAGCCTCTGTTTTTCACTCCCTCACTATGGCCACACAGGAAGCCTACACACAAGCAGCTCTGGCAGACACAACAGTTAGGAGACAGCAGATCAGTTGGCAACTCACACCAAAGCAAGTAGGGCCTACTTATATCAAAGGCAGGGCAGGCAGGATGAGGGATCAGCCTACTGAGTAAACCATGAGAAAAAACTGAAACACTGAGCACTGAGGTAGTGAGTAGGGAGTGGGTGAGAATTTGGACAGTGTGCACTAAGGTAGTGAGTAGGGAGTGGGTGAGAATTTGAACAGTGAGCACTAAGGTAGTGAGTAGGGAGTGGGTGAGAATTTGGACAGTGAGCACTAAGGTAGTGAATAGGGAGTGAGTGAGAATTTGGACAATGAGCACTAAGGTAGTGAGTAGGGAATGAGTCACAATTTGGACAGTGAGCACTGGGGTAGTGAGTAGGGGGTGATAAAGATTTGGGGACAGTGAGCACTGGGGTGATCGGTAGGGGGGCGCAAAAATATCTGGTGAGTGGTGAGGTACTGAATATGTGGATAGTGTGCCCTACAAGAGATGGAGACAGTGGCAGCTCCCTAAACACCAATACTGACAGGTTACTGTAGTTCTGCTAGTGCATTGTGCATCTTGTGTATCCTTGTCTTCATAATTATGAAAAGGAACATTTGATATACCATTTGATATGATTGATTAATATGCCAATATATATACAGTCATGTGAGAAAATTAGGACACCCCATGAAATAATCAGCTCTTTATTAAGAAATGTTCACATATTAAT
>JAODKC010000049.1:10597111-10618298 GCA_026777985.1 Mormyrops attenuatus | reverse complement strand
CCGCCACGCTGTGCCACTCCGTCAACTTTCGTTTATTGCTGATGCCACTACTTAAACCACCAAATAATATCACTTTTTTTTTCTCGATTTCGGTTAACATGACCCCCACTTCGCACTCGCTGAAATACTTCTGCTTCCCACGTGGTTTATCCATTGTTGTTTAAGAAAAACATAGAACAAAGCGGGTATTTATACAGATTTACATATGCAAATATACATAATTATGGGCGGGTCGCAGAGGTGGCTGTGGGCTCATCACGTACGTAAAATTTCACGCTCATTTGGATTTATAAAGGGAATGTCCATCCATCTGTGCGTACGCAGAGTTTTGTGCATCTGGATTTTTTCTTCCGTACGCACATTCCTAGTTTTGTCTGTACGCCATGTTTTAGTGTGAATTCTATGCACGTCGTTATACATGAAGCCCCTGGAGAAGGGCTGGACTCTACTCCACTTTGGAGTTGGCCATGATGGGTGCCGGGCATGGGTGGGCCTACTTATAGCCCCCAGTTCAGTGCCAGTACGTTGCAGTTGGATGAAAGGGTTGCCTTCTTTTGACTTTGTGTCAGGAGACAGGTTCTTACTGCTGTCTGTGCTTTTGCATCGAACACCAGTTCAGAGTATTTGGGGTGACTAATCTGAACCCGAGCGGTGCTTTATTATTGGACTTGTGTGTTTGTCCATAATGAACACCATGTTCGAAATAAGGGTGTTCATAAGTGCACCTGGCACCAGGACACCCTAAGCTGCAGTTTGATGATTAATTTTGTAATCTTGTCATTGGACATGCGTCTGCATGTGTTGGACACTCAAGTAAAGAAAGGAGCTGAGCTGGTGGTGAGTTGGATAAGATTGTGGGGGGAAAATGCCTGATACACCTAGTAGACCCAAACGTATAGTGGTGCGATGGGACTGTCCACCTCCAGCAGAAGTTTGCTCTTGCATCTTGAGGAAAGCAGGAGACATTAAGTCTGAATGGGCAATGTTACAGGACTCCATTGCAGAAGAGGCTGTGTGTTTAGTGGATTTGGAAAAGGCATATGACCATGTCCCTTGGGGGGTCCTCTGGGGAATGCTTCATGAATATGGGCCATCAGGTCCCTGTATAACTGGACTGAGAATTTGGTTTGCATTGCCAGCAGTAAGTCAGACTCGTTCCCAGTAAGTGTTAGACTCCAGCAGGGCTCCCCTTTCTCATAGATTCTGTTCATAACATGTATGGACACAGGGCAAACCCAGGACATGCTGGAGTGATCATATCTCCCAGCTGGCCTGGGAATGCCTTGCTGTTGCCCTGGAGGAGCTAGAGGAGCAGGCGCTATAGGCATCCCTACTTAGACTGCTGCCCCTGTGGCCAGACCCCAGTTAAGCAGCAGACAATGGATGGGTGGATGGATGGATGGAAACATTTTCGATTCCAGAGAGATTATAATGAGCAAAGGGATTTGTCAGTACTGCTTCTCTGTCTTGTTCATCCCATTCCTGTACAGCACACAGGGTACCATCATATTTCAGGTCCGACCATGATATCTGTAAGTCACCATAAATCAAACTGAATCGTATACGTATAATGTATAACATCACCAGCCCACCACCTCACATCCTTCATCAGTCTCACTTGTTCTCTCTCTCTCTCTCTCTCTCGTTCTCTCGTTCTCTCTTGCTCATACCCCCAGTAAAATCCAGGCTAGTGAGAAGCTGCAGCTCATGGGTGATGTCCAGTTGGAAGTGTCGCAGAAAAGGATCGGCAGACACCGAGAAGCTTTGCAGAGACTCAATCGCCTTCATCAGCCTGTCAGAGTAATTGGGGAGGGGGGTTGGGTCATCACAACTAGGAAACTAACCAATGCATAAAGAACAACAGTCCCAGTCCCCCATAAACAGATGGAAATCTGTATCATTTATAACATTATACTCCTTGGTGCCTGTCACAGGTCCCTGTATAGTTTCTAACACTGTACTCCATAAGGTGCGCATGCATCTCTACAGCTGTGCGACGTAGCCGGGATCAGTGTTTTCCACTTGTCTACTTCAGGCAATCCTGCATGTAACAGTTTATAATGTTTGGGACATTGTCACTGTGTTGTGTCACTTGACAGCCGGAGTATAGAGCAGCACTTTCTCTTCTTTTTTCCCCAAAGAGCTTTAATTTTCCTTCGCTTTAACACATACAGTGGCACACAGGCTGGGGGTGGAAAGAGAGGGAGTATGGCCCACCTGCAGTGGGCGGGCAGGGCAGCCTGCAGGAAGCAGGGGGGGTCGGCCTCCTTCAGCAGCTCTTGGGAGAAGGCCAGCAGGCCCGCATTCTCTAGCAGGCTCCACCTGATGGCTAGCTGTGCCGCCAGGGCCCGCCCCCGCTTCAGCCGTGCACCATCCAGCTCCTGCTGTAGTTCCAGACGCCGCCCAGCCAGGGCCCCTGCCAGTTCCTGCATGCTCTGCGCCAGCTGCTCCTGCGCAGAGGTGCTGTTCAGCTACCCGGAGGAAGAAAAGCACGCATCATGATGTAGGCCAGTGTTTCTCAACAGTCTGGCAGGGAGCTGGGAGGGAGCAAAGACATGGATCATCTGGAGTCCCTGAGGACCAGGTTAAGAAACAATAATGTAGACTATTCAGCTTATACCCACTGTGGTCAGATATTTATGATTTAAGCCCTTTCTCAATCTTTGCATCAAGTAAAAGTCTGTCACTGTGCTCATCTGATCCCTGGGAAAGTCACTCGATCCTGCGGCAAAAGCTAATCTAAGATAATAACCCTGAGACTGCAGAGCCCCCAGGCATATTCACCTCAGCTGTGTGGTTCTCCAGGACAGAACAGTATTTATTTTAGTATTTTTTTATTTTCATAGTTATTTTATGTAAAGTTAAGGTTCTTTAATGTTGTTCTGTTAGTTGGCAATTAATAAAACCCAAAAAATTTTCTCCTGTTTCTTGTTATTCAACCCCAAAAAACCCTCCTCCCTCCCCCCTAAAAAAACAAAATGAAACAAAGAAAAAGGGGTATGAACTGAACCATGGCTCAGACATTGAGGTCTGAACCAAACCACTTGGTTTGGGAAAACTTTACACCCCTAATACAGATAATACAAACATCTCAGGCTACAACATACAATGAATCAAGATTAGTGATCATGTACCAGTGCCTTCAATTCCCAATAACAGGGCAGTCCAGCTTGGAGACATTATTTCGGTAACATTTACATGACAGAGCACAAATAATATAGTATTATGCTATTACTTGTGTGTTAAATTTACCACAAACTAAGTCTTAGTTACATAGTGATCTCAATTCATCATTAATGAATCGTGACATAACATGTTTTATCTCAAGCAGTTACTATATTTGTTACTATATCTGGTAATTCTGTAAACCTTTGTGAACTACTGAAAGAACTACTGAAGGAACAAGTAATGAATAACAAGTGAAATACTGAACTCATGTTTGTTCGTGATGCATCCTTTATCTGAAGTAGCGACTATGTTTGTTCATGATTTTACTGTTTTTACTAAGTATTTGTGTCCCGTCAAGTAACGTTACCGTTATTTCCAATCATCAGAACAAAACTAGGTAATACAACATTCTAAACTCAATGAAATCCAAATATTATTGAAAAAAATCAAAAACCCAGGATCAAAGCAGTTAAGTTACTCTTCAGGAAATTAAAGTTCTAGAAGCAGCTAATTTACATGCATATGTTCCTGGCTAATCTATTACTGGGCATTTATTAATCCAGCAGTCACTTTTGTCCAAAGCAACATATCGTACCAGTCAAAAGTTTGGACAAACCTACCCAGTTTATTTGTGCTATTTTTTGCATTTTAAAATAATTATAAAAGACATTAAAAAAAAACTATAAAATAGCATATATGGAACTATGCACAGATCAAACAAAAAACAGAATTAAATAGTTGGAGGGGGTGCAACTCTAAAGGTTGGTACTCCGAAGGTTGCCGGTTCAAATTCTGTGGTTGGCAGAGAGATCCTACCCTTGAGCAAGACCCTTATCCCCAATTGCACAAAGACTGTTTGACCCTACTGTCTCCTCTATGCCAGTTTGATGAAGTGGCCTCCTGGGATGCCTTTCCAGCTGTCCTGAAGGAGTTCCCACATGCCATATATATGCTAAGCCCTTGTCGGTTGCTTTTCCTTCACTCTCTACTCAGACTCTTTCAAAACCATCTCTTCTGTGTTTAGGTCAGGTGGCCAGGTCCTCTGATGCGACACTATCACTCTCCTTTGTAGACGGCTTGGCATGTCCACACTTTTGACTGGTCCTGTGTAAGTGAGGACAACCTGGTCTGAAACAGCAGGGGCAGCCAACACCCCTGCAGCAGCTGGCATTCAACTGATATCATTACTCTACAAGCCACAGGAGCTGAAACCACAACCTTGATATTGAAGAAACACACAAGGTCAAATACCTTCAACTAAAATCGGTAATTAAATCTAAAGTCAGTAAGCGAAATAATCTTCCACCAGCCCCATCAACAGAACAGATAAAAAGGTAATAGCCACCAACAAATTGCTCTCTAAATTGTATGAACTGTTATCGCAGACTGACGTAGCAATGAGGGAGTAGATTTGGGTTTGGGCGGTAGGGACCGTGTGTTTAGAGGGGCGCAGGGAGGGTTCGGGGTTGATTAGGTCCCTACCAATGTTGAAAGCACACCTATGCCCTTGCATGGCAATATCCCTTCCAAATGAAAAATGGGGAAAGAAACTACTTCAGGATAAGGTCAATCACAGAGTACACTGTGCAAGCAAAAAATGTATAAGATGGTATTTAAAGCCTTTAGTACATACATTCACTGCACAGAGAACACACTAGAAACTCCCTTCATGTCATCTGACTAGGATCTCCCACAGTCACTGAGCACTTATCATTTTTCCCCATTGTCCCCATGACTCTGCATACTAGGTGACCTTAGAGCATTTAATCTGCATTTTCCAAATGGAAGTTGACAAGTTGCATTAACTGTTGCCAAAAGAAATTTAAATTGGAAAACAAGAAATCCAAAACCCATTACACAATGAACAAAGCAAAACACAGAATACATATTAAATTGAAAAATAATCTGCCTTAATCAGAAACAATATTGCAATCGTAGAAGAACCTTGGCAACTATTTATGGGAAACGTAAATCCTTAAAATACAAGAATTATTAGACAGCCAGAGCCACACCACAACATCATAACTCTTCTTCAGATATCAAGTCTTTAACATACACAGATATGCAACAAGATATCAAGTCACATGCACAGCCAACAAACAAACATTCCTTGGCACCTTTAACTCCAATAGTATGTTATTACACCAAAACAGTAATAATAATGAAAGAGAAGGGGTGGAGTAACATACAGAGAAGGACAACATAATAAATAAAAGGAGAATTAAAGCTGGGTCAGGGATGCGCAGCATAGCCAGGCAAAGGGTGGGCGCAGTAACCAGAGGAGAAACAAGGAATGATTACAGAAATGTTTCTGAACATTCATCACACAATATTGACTACAGGTAGGTGGGTGTGTGTGTTTTACCTCAGTCTGAGCGATGGCATTCTCCAGTTGGCTGAGCTGGGTATGCACCGTTTCCTGATTGGCTAAGACATAGTTAAGTCCCTTGGCAATCTTGTCCTAAGGGGTCAGAGATCATATTGTTTGTACAGAAACAGCTCCCATCCATGTAAAACATATGTCTACATATTCCTTTTGATGGAGAAAAAAAATTGTTCAGTGAAAATCAACAGTGTAGTACGTAATGTAAATAAGATACTAATAGCGTCTGTCCAAAGAAATACTATACTAATTAAGGGACTAGCTTTTTGTACACTGGATCGAGTGCCTGTTCCAGTAAAAACTGTAATAAGTTACTAGCTTTCTGCACACTACAACAAGTGCCTGTTCGGGTAAATGCTGTAATATGTGACTAGTTTTCCGCACAGTGCAGCAAGTGCCTGTTTGAGTAAACACTGTAATTAGTGAGTAGTTTTCTGCACACAGCAGTGAGTGCCTGTCCTCTCACATGCCGCTGCCCACCCTGAGGCTCTGGTAGGCGTGGCTGATGTGGACGATCCTGTGGCCCCCATGAGCTCGCCGCAGCTTGCAGAGGGAGCACAGGAGGCGCTGGCAGGGTTTACAGTAGAAGTGCAACCGTTCCTGGTCATGCTCTGCACAGGTCAGCATCTATGGCGGGGGGTAGCAATGAGAAAAGCAGAGACAACATGGAGAGAAAAAGGAAACATGCTGCCACAATGTCCATGTGCTTCATTACTTTTGTCCCACACACCTGCTGCGTCCAGATTAGGAGAGCTTTCCATACTGCAGGTGAAGTCAAACATACTTAACAGTAAACACTGGGATCTAAACCCACATGCCCCTCTGCACATGCACACTCCTCCTCACACTCACATGCTCTTCCACACACACACACACACACACACGTTTGTATTCATACGTATCTTTATGGGGAAAGTCTATTCAAAGTGGTCCCCACAACATCAAAATAACAGGATTTAATCAGATTGTGGGGACATGTGTTCCTCACAATGTAATATGTCCATAACCTACAGACACAAACACACACACACCTACTCACATGTGCCCTCTTGCACACACATACCACTACAACCCCCGTCTGCATGCACACACAGCTCACCTTGGGCCTGAATGTCAGCGTGGGAGGCACGTGCTCGTGTTGGGCCCGCGGTGTCCCCCAAGGGTGGTACAGCTTGAAGCACTCGTTGCAGAAGTTGGCCCTGCAGTCGGCGCAGCCCTTGGTGGCCTCGAGGGTCTGGGGAGGCTTGCAGAACTGGCACATGACGACCACGCCGCACATGTGAACTGCGCTCCTGTACCTGGGGCCAGACAAACATCAGCACCTGTGCTGCATGGAGGTACACCCTCAGACACCCCATCTCCATTCTTTTCTCCACTTAACTTAAATACACCCCCCAAAAAATATATTTTTATGAAAAAATAAGTAAATAGATTCTGGATGATTTCAAACAGTTTCAGCAAAGTTTGACAGACATCAAGCAACACAAACATCCTTTTATATAACTGGTGCCCAGATAATGAATCATCTCTCAGTTATCTGGACACAGCCTTTTTCACAGAAATGTTATGTTACGATCAGGGTATGCTTATTATATATCATACCTCACACATACACACACACACAAAGAACTATACTGTACTTTTTATTGTTATTTTAGAGTGTAAGAACATAAGAAATTCACAAACGAGAGGAGGCCATTCGGCCCATCAAGCTCATTTGGGGAGAACTTGTGTACTCTTTCTGCTTCGCCACACGTAACTGTAATACTCCCATTTCAGCCTAGATGTGTCAGCATAGTCATTACATTGGTTAACAAATGATTTTACAATGCTAGGTTAGTCATGCCATTTTTATCAAGAACTCCAAACAGCAAGCTGAGCAGCTCGTAAATGTGTTGTTTGTAATCAAATTGAACATCTGCTTCCAATTTTTTAACTTCAGCATCCATTATATATTTATTTAGCTAACCAGAAGTAGGCTACAGGCAAAATGTATGTTGTAGGATGTGCAGGTCCATTGGGCTTGAAAGTGGGCTGGTGTATGTTAAGCTTGGTGGCGTAGGTATGACTGTTACGTAACAGTCTAGGATTTTTTATCAGCCCGTTGTTTCACCTTATTTTACATATGCAGGATTTATATTTGAAAAAGAGAACAACGTTGTTTCAGATTCATGGTATGCCAGTTCCATGCCCTGAACTCTCCTTATTCAACTATATAAAGTCAGATTTTTGTTCTGTGGCACCTTTAATACTGCACAGGGTAATAACCAATATATGCATACGTCTGAGCCTACATCCTTATAATAATGCACAATATGTCTCCCATTCCAAAGTTATTCTCCTGTAGTTTATTTAATGGACAAAAACTACGCTTTGTGGTAATTTTAGTTACCATTTAGATATTTATGTATCAGGCATTTATTTATTTGTCTGTTTATTTATTTAGATTAATTTACCTTTTAATCTAAAGAGAAGGTTACACTGCATTATACAGTTTTGCTGTACGTTCCAACACAAACATACAATAAAAGTCAGAACGTCCTTGTAGCAACAAAGCACATATGTAGATTCCTCTGATGTCAGAGTTTCACTCTTGGCGTCCCTTACATACCAGCTCCTGACGACGCAAGAATTAAATCACATTAACTAGCCTTTTCAGAATCTCATGGCCTTTGCATGTCATTGTGTCTGGCTAACTGGAGATGGACCTCATCGATCAAACTGTCAATCCTCACTAAGGTTGCCACTTTCAATAAAATGTGCTGGGGGGGGGGGGGCATTACGCATGCTCCCCAAAACTATGAGATAAACCACGTCCCATATTGGTTCAAAACCGGACAGGACGCAACTTTTTGTTTCTTCCCCCAGTACAGGGTATTCACGCATACATGATGGGTGCAAACTCCAATCCTCACATTTCCCAAAAGATCTAATTGCATGACTACACGGACATGTTCCTTTTGCACTACAACAAAAAAAAAAAACATTCTTATATACATTATATACACATGATTAGCTACAATCAGCAGGAAGGGTATTTACAAATGAAAAGTGGCTTGGCTCTTTCACTTAGAGGATTTCAAAGCCATATTTATTCCCTGTCCAGGCCTGTAATAAGGACACTTAGTACAAGGGCATGGGATGGACGTACCTCTCCACAATGCGCTCCAGAGCCAGGTTGCGCAGGCAGTCGGCCAGGCCTCGCTCCCCCAGCTCCACATCCCTCTGGCACGGCGGGCAGGGGAACAGCACCACAGGGGGTGGGAGCTCCTTCCGCCTCCGGCCGGGGTATGTCCCGCTGCCTTGTGGGGGGAGGGGGCAACATGGGACATAATGAGTCAGCTTTCCTGAAATCTGCTCATAGATCAATTGTTTATTCCAGGCCTGATTTTGAAAGAATGACAGTAAGAGCTACCACAAGCAGGGAGGCAGACTGACGGCTGGGCTTCAACAACAGCTCAAATGTCTCACAGATCACACACGGATCCATTATGGAAACAGAATAATGGAGCAGTTTCATTGACTTTTAGACCTGCTGCTGCACTCTCACACACGCAAACACAGACCTGTTCGGAGCACACGCTCAACGCGGTCTGACTTGGGCATGGGTCTCCGGGCCAAGCGTGGGGAGCGGCTGTTGGGGGTTGACGCGGGCGAGTTGGGCTCGGGGGACATGTCTGGGGCTGGGTATCCGTTCTGTATAAGCAGCTGGGAGGCGCAGTGAAGGCAGACGCTGTGGTGGCAGGGCAACAGGATGGGCTGCTTTACCAGGCCTTTACACAGCGGGCACTGCAGTTCCTGCTCCAAGGCCCTCGTGTTGGCCTCAATGGGGCGTCACGAGAGAGGACGAGATCCCAGGGGAGACAGTGGGAGGGAGGGAGGAAAGAGGAGACACAAGAAGGGGGAGAACACGGGAAACACAGAAAGATAAAAAAAATATATGAAAATGGTACAGACAAATGCCATGCTGTGACCCTGCTCTACATGGTACTGATACAGTTAGGTCCATAAGTATTAGGACACTGATGCAGTTTTTGTAATTTCTCTCTGTATACAACCACAATGGATTTGAAATTAAGCAATCAAGATGTGAGGGATGTATATATTTTCAGCTTTAATTTAAGGGGCTTAACAAAAGTATTGCATTAAACTTTGAGAAATTACATCCGTTTTTCACAGAGGCCCTCCATTTTCAGAGGCTCCAAAGTAACTGGACAAAGTAATGTAATATAAAATATATGCATTGTTTTAGTACTCGGATGAAAATCCTTTGCAGTCAATGATTGCCTAAAGTCTGGAACCCATGCACATCACCATACACTGAGTTTCCTCCCCTGAGATACTTTGCCAGGCCTTCACCGCTGCCGCCTTCGGTTGCTGCTTGATGTTGGTCATTTTGCCATCAGTTTTGTCTTCAGTAACTGAAAAGCATGCTCTGACTTGGCCATTGAAGAACATCCCATTCCTTACCTTGAGAAAATCTTGAGAAAGAGAAACTCTTGGGCTGCTTGAGCAGTACGTTTTGGGTCATTATACATTAGCACTGTTAAGCACCTTCCAATCAGTTTTGCAGCATTTGGCTGAATCTTGGCAGAGAGTACAGCACTATGTGCTGCAGATTTCATCCTGCTGCTTCTGTCAGGAGTCACATCATCAATAAACACCAGTGACCCAGTTCCACTGGCAGCCATACTGAACATGCCCATACCATAACACTACCTCCACCTTGTTTGTCAGACAATGTGGTAGGTTTACGGTCATGAGCCGTCCGTTTCTTTCTCCATATTTTTCTCTTCCCATCATTCTGGTACAAGCTGATCTTGGTTTCATCTGTGCATGGCTTTTTTTGAAGATGTTTTCTGGTAAAGCCTAATCTGGCCTTCCTGTTCTTCAGTGTTATCAGTGGTTTGCTTCCAGAGGTAAACCCTCTGTATTTTCGTTCACGATTTTTTAAATTTATTTATTTATTTTTTTAGAATTCGGTGATCAGTGTTGACACACCACAGCACACTGTGCACAACAACGAAATGTGTCCACTACATTTAACCCATATGTGACAATGTGACATGCTAATCCAGCGCCCAGGGAGCAGTGCTTGGGGGCATTACCTTGCTCAGGGTACTTCAGCTGTACCTTGCTGGTCGGTAATTCGAACCAGCAATCTTTCAATTACAAGAGCACTTCTCTAACCAACAGGCCACCACTGACACCATTAGGTGTTTCTTGATTGTAGACTTTGACAGTGATGCACCTACCTCCTCATATGTGCCCCCAGACCTAACTAGAGGTTGTAAAGGAGTATTTCTTCACCAAGGGAAGAATTCTGCGATCATCCACATTAGTTGCCTTCTGTGGTCTCCCAGGCTTTTTGGTGTTGCAAAGCTCACCGGTGCTTTCCTTCTTTTTAAGAATGTATCAAATTGTTCATTTGGGCACTCCTCAAGTTTTAGCTATCTCTTTGATTGGTTTATTTTGTTTTTTCCAGCCTAATGACAACCTCCTTCACTTGCATTGACACCGCTTTGGACTTCCTGGTGAGTTCCAGTGAACAGCTACCAAATGCAAATTCAGTACTTGGAATCAACTCCAGGCCTTTTATATACTAACAAGGGAACAGACCACACCTGGCAATGAAACTACTTGTCAGTCACATGTTCAATTACTTTTGAGCGTCAGAAAATGGAGGGACTGTGAAAAATGGCTATAATTTCTGAAAGCCAATTGGAAATCCTTTGTTAAACCCCTTAAATTAAAGCTGAAAGTCTATACTTCTGTCACATATTGATTGTTCAATTGCAAATCCATTGTGATGGTATGCAGAGAGAAAATTACAAAAATTGCATCAATGTCCAAATACTTATGGGCCTAACTGTAAATGCCATATGGTCATCTTGCTCTACATCAGTGGATACCAACCCTGCTCCTGGAGATCTACCACCCTACAGAGCTTAGGTGCAGCCCTAATTTAACACACCTGATACATAGCTTCAACATAGCTGAATACTGAGATGCTGCTGAAGGGCCTGATTATCTGTATCAGGTGCGTTAAATTAAAGGCTGAACCTAAGATCTGCAGGGTGGCAAGGCAGAGTTGGTGACCACTGCTCTACATGGTACAGATAAATACCACCAGGTGGCACTACTCTACATGCTACCGATAAATGCCACATGGTGACCCTGCTCTATATAGTACAGATAAATACCACAGAGGCCCTGTCCTACATGGCACAGATAAATGCCACACGGTGGCCCTGCTCTTCATGACACAGATAAATGCCACACGGTGGCCCTGCTCTTCATGGTAGAGATAAATACCACTATGTGGACCTGCTCTACATGGAGGTGAGGGGGGCAGAGTGATGGTAAAGTAGGCTGATGTGAAAATGAGGTTGTCTGCATGACAAGCCCCTCCCTTACTGTCTTCAAAGTTATAACAGCAGAAAGACCTAGAAAGGTGTCCACTGTGGCTCCCGTTGACAATGGTAAGATGTATGTTAATTATTCGATCAAAAACAACAGCAATTTCAATATCCTTAAAATTGAGGCTTTGGGGGAAATTAGTAACATACACCACATTTTATTGCAGAATACCGACCGGACTACTCTTGTAAAACAAATGTAAAATACCCGGGCAAAACTATTGTAAATGTAGTCAGAATATGTATTGCAACTGCACATATTTGAAATACTGTTCGGGCTGTGCGCTGACTTCAAAACTAACACGTCTTGTAGGAAAAGCGGAGGCTAATACTGATCAAGGAGCCCGTCTTGTTTTGGGATTTTGTCCCTGATGCCCTCGCACTAGAAATCGAATGTGAGGACCGTAAAGCTTCTCAGCAGATAACATCCTATTGATCAAAGTACCCAGCGTTCTAAGAGGACAGATGAGAGAGGACAGATGAGAGATGACATTCCTAAATAATTACGTCTTTTTCTGAGTAAAAGCTATATTCAGTGTTATGAGCTTACCGATCCGGATGCAACAGCTGATGCACGGTGTTCGTGCGCTAAAATCCCCGACCGTGCTATTGATTGCAGTAGCATTTCACCCGAAATAAATACGTAGCAGTGACACAAAAACACACATCTACACGTGGACACATTAAAATAAAGGTAAACAAAAGAACATCGATCTGGTATAAATGAATGAATCAAAGTGACACGACCTGCCATATGTTTCCCATATCCATCTCGCTGTCATTCAGCAATGTCAACCTCCGGCCCACCGCCTGCACTTATTCCGAAAAGACTGCGGACTGAAAATGACGCCGCGCTTGCACATTAACTCCCCGTCCGTCCCAACTGAGCAGGCTCCGCGCATGGCCGCCGATCCTCCATTGTGCAGCGCGTCCGGCGTCCGCACTTACCTTCAGCTGGCTCCTGGGCGCCATAGCAGGAGCGCTCCTTCCCCCTAAAAAGGCCGATCTTATCGAGAGGGGTGTGTTACACACAGGCACGGTGATTTCAATGCCCTCCGGAGGAGGGAAGCAGAGAGCCTGCATTTCCGTTTTAAGTTCCGTCTATCCTCCTTTTCTTTTTTGCGCTTACTTGCATGATTATATTTTCCCTTTCGTGTGGGGCAGCAGTGTCATTTAACACGCGATTTAAGTACAAAGACAATCAAATTATTACACTATTAGAAACATAGTAGTGTTATACTAGCTTATTTCATTATATGCATAATATATAATAGTATATTGATTTATGTGTACCTTTATGTTTTTCGCCTTTCACCCCTTCTTTTGTCTTTTTTTCTAAATTGGGCACCTATGGGTTAGACCTTTTCATATTCACTTGTGTTAATTTAACGGTCGAGCATCAATATATTACCCATGCCCCAACACTGTCAATAATGAGTAGAAAGTAAACCAGTTCACCTTGGTGGCGTGCAGACTGTTTTTAAACTGTAGCGCCGGCGAGATGGCTCCGCGTAGTGGAGCCCCGTACAGTAGGTGCTCTGAGCATGCTGCGAGCACTTGAAAATACCCTTTGTATGTATTTGTTAATGTAAATGCTCGTGTTGTATTTCCCTGTCGTCGCGCGTGTGTTTGCCCGTGTCTTGTCTTCTTGTGTTGTATTTTCGCGTGTCTTTATATAGTGTTTAGTGTATAAATTACCCACCATGTGTGAGCATCACCGTCCGGTGTCTAACCTCCCTGCGTTTCGGTGTTGTATTTGGGTTCATTGCTCGTTAGATCTTTCAGGACTTAATAAATGAGGTTTGTTTTATGTTGAACAACTCGCCTTATCGTTTGTTGTTATCGGTGCGATGTCTCGTTTTGCCCGCCGTTATAACATTAGTCTGAATGATATCCGGAAAAAAATAGAATAATAAACTATAAAAAACTATATATTCCCAGTATTATAAATAAAGTGTGGTTATTTGGTAGTCAATTCATAGTGTGACTGATTTTACTAAGTGCATTACTACTGTACAAAGCAGCGTTATTTGATGGGTTCCCCCGCCCTTTCTATCTGAAGCCACCAGTTAGGGCGACATGAAGTTATGAAGTTTATTGAAAATAGTTGCTGTACACCCAACTTCATCTGACATATTTTATTTTACCAAACAACAGCAAATGCAACTTATATCAGTTTCCATTATATCATTTTGTTTAAATTTCTGTTTAACTTATATATCAGTATGTTTAAATGACCAGGTAACAGGACATTGATCTTTGTTCTCTTTCTTTTACTTGTTTTTTTACTTGTCTGATATAGCTGCATGTACAGTAATGTTTGTACCTCTCTGCCGTGCCATCTGTGCTGTTGCCCTGTATCCTTCTAGATTCCTCCCACTGCTTCTAGTTTTGGCCAGATTGAAACGAGTTTCATCAACATACAGGAATATTGGTCGTTCAGCACTGGATTCCACCTCCACGATCCTCTGAAATCACAACAAACATCTTAAAGGTAAACACATGAAAGACCATATGAAAAGAAACACAGGTCCTGCATGGAGTTACAGGAAACTTACAGTGAATGGCTATGACTCAGTGATGACTCATTACCTGTACATACTGATGTCTCAGCTCCTTCCTCCAGTCACTGCTCCTGTTAAATGGCGCTCTGTATATGTTACATGGTTATGTTGTGACCTTTCAAGACCCTGTCAACAGTTGATATACTTACTGAATGAATATTATGTGGTCTGCAATTACAGCAGCCTGTACTTCCCGTAAGCATTTGTTTAAAGTCAAACTACATAACAACCAAACCCTTTTTATATTGTGTTAGCATCTGGTGATTCATTTAGAGTTCGATTTGCAGGCAATGGTTAAGCAATTGCAAGGCTGGCCTAATTTGAGGAAGTGTTTTGGGATTGGGAATTAGCAGCTGCAGCCATTTTGTTGAGGTTTGCTTGAGGTGCTTTCATTTGATTTTTGTATTAAGAAATAAGCACTGTGTCTATTGTTTGGCAAAAGTTCATTAGGAATGGCGATTGACGTGGAACCAATGACACAGTATTCACTGTTTTGCAAAAATGTTTGCTGTTCCACTCATATGTGTTTAGCATTGACAACACGCACTGATGGCTTGATCAATGCTGTTCAGCACTTAAGAAAAACTGTCATTTTCTCATGTAATGGTAACGTTAAGCCATTATTTTGTTCTGAGCTGTAATGTTAATGTTACAGTGCTGCGCCTGTTTTCATTGTCATTACAACAAATTTGGTCTGATTGCATATAAGTGAATACGTTTTATAGGTAAACTGTAGATCGATATATTTGTTTCAAGATCTATTTATTTGCTGATGTGTTGTTATAATTACTCACTTGTTTAACCACTCCCAGAGAGCCTCCTGCAACAACCTGTTTCCCTGCCAAGAAAGATGGAGAAGTTCACACATTTGGGTGTACTGTTGACATATTTGTTTCCATTTATATCAATGGTCTTTGCACTTTTACTAGCCTGTACAAACTTATGCGTGTGGAATATATTAATTGTATATTTATTGGGGGCAGCACATGGCTTAATGGGCTAAGCCTCTGTATCCATCATCTGAAGGTTGCCAGCTCAAGCCCAACCTCAGCACAGCTCCAGGTCCTTGAACAGGGTCCTTAACCTGCAGCTCTGCGGTTGCCCTTCACAGCCAGCTTGCCCTTATGATTATTGTTCCACTCCCAATATCGCACTCTTCTCTTATTGCACTGCTATTTATACTGTGTTTTGCTATATTGTCCCCCATGTACCTGCCCCCCACCCCCACCCCGCCCCATAACTGTGGCACGCAAATTTCACTGTTTCACTGAGTTCTTTGATGCATGTGAATAAATCGATTGAAGAGATATTTCTCATTGCCCCATATTTAAAGGCACAATACGAAACAAACCCCCAACTGGCAGGGGTCATTAGGTTCGTCAGTACTTGCTGCTTTATTTTTCAAGTTCCAGAAAATTCTCACTGAAATGGAACAACAGACTCTGACAGATTTAAGGTATGGCACATTCTCCCTATTTTGTGTACTTGAGCCTCTTTTTCTCCCTCTTTTATATTTAACATTCCCAAAGGTAAAGTGCCATGCAAGATTGAATATTTCCTCCTGATGAGCCTGATTACTCTTTCTACATTGAAATGGAGATTTACGAGGTTTCTGGTTTCCTCCAATGACCTGATGCATGATTCCATGGATAACAAATCATACAGAGTCAGATGAGTCTGGCATACAACCCCTGTTTCAAGATAATCTGGAGTGGAACTGACATCCTCAGACCCTGAAACAGCAAAGGCATTTGAACAATTATTTGCAAGTCATGGAGTGTCCTGGGTGTAACGTTAAACTGCACCCGGCCCTGCAAGTGGTCCTCCAACTTGCAGGGAAACAATTTTTGGGGGTTGGGATTGGCACTTCAGCCACGGCAAAACAACTCACAACTGCTGGATTTAAACAGACACAATACCCTTCTGCTCACTGCGGGAGTAGCTCTGCTGCAGCCACCTGCAGGAAGGTGGCACGCACCATGAAGGGGATGGGGAAGGCCTTCGGATGAGTCAAAACCAGTGGAGAGCTAATAGGGTCAGGCCTGTTGGGGATTGAGGCTGATGTGGTGCTTAGGTATCGCCTGCTGCATGGCAATCCAGGCATTTAATGACTTCTTAGGCACATCTATAAGTAGTGTGTCTGTCTGTGGGGAGAATGTCGACCTTGTCGAAAGATTTATCTACCTCGCTAGCCACATTCATGTTTCTGGAGACTCTTCCTATGAAGTCACCGGATGGATTGGAAGAGCATGGGGAGTAATGAGCTCATTGAGAAGGGGTGTGTGGTGCTCCTGATATCTTTGCAAGAGGATGACTGGACTGTGCGTCTGCCTGGGGGATCGCCCGCCAGGATCCCGAGGAGTTTTGGCGAGTGGTGGGTGCGGCAACACACTGCATTAGTGCATGCTCCTTAGCCCAACCTGACCTGACCTGACACAGAGTATACCACATGGCTGATATTTTGACACAAAATAGAACATCATACTTTGATCCAGTACAGTACCATTCTAAGAACCATGATACCACTCAGCTGCACTTGCCCTGGATTCATATGCATATGCACAAGGGGAAAGTATTGACTGGGAAGCATGTTTTCTTGGTCCATGGCATCAGATGCTAGAGTAGGAAGTTAAGGAACATGAAGCCACTTTCACCACGGTCACCAGACCTGTGGGGACCGACACAATCCTCATAACAAGCCCTGCCAGTGCCAATGGTCACATTGAAGTCACCCATGACCAGAGGAGTGTCACCTCGTCACCTAACCCATCTGGCAAGTTTTTCTAGAGTGCAATAACTTATTCCAAACTACCACTATAACAATAGTATTCACTCAGCTGCATGACTTACTTATAGATATTATACCAAGCATTTCTGTATGTAGCATAGTATATCCATATTGTGGTTTTCTTTCTACAGATCTCTACTCAGATTTATCTAGACTATTATTTATATTGTTCTTGTGTCTCTGTGTCTTTGTGTGTTGTGGCAGTCATCACATAAGCAATTTCCTCCGGGATCAATAAAGTTTTCTGATTCTGATTCTGATTCTGAAAGCCCATGTGCAGCTAACCCATCTGAAAAACCAAATCAACACATCACTTAATCCGCTTCTTCCCATGTGCAAGTATGCTGATCAAGCTGTCTTGAGTTCATCCTCACAATTTTTGCACCGTCCTGGACCTCTGTCCACACGCTATCTCCAATTCTTGAACTTTTTGCATCCTAACTAACAATTTTTCATTCTAACAACGTTTACTGAATGTCACGGTTAAGGTATGGAAACATTCAAAGTGTCTAGTTTTCCTGATGTCCCCAGAATATTATCCTACTAACACAATACTGCTACAACTGAGACTAATAACATATACAGAAGTAAATGGCATGGTAAAGCAATGCGTAACACTGCCACTTTACATTTCAAAGGTTATGGGTTTAAGGCTGGATAGTGAATTTCCAGTATACACATATCTCACTTCTATGAAATAATAGCTTTTTTTGTAAAACAATATTTTTCAACATTAATTATGTGAAAAGGATGTTCTGGTAATAATGTTATGGTGACAGCAACAGAACCTGTTAAAATGTAAAATGTGTAAATAACGTTCCATTAACCTTACAGTAAGAACGTTCTCTGTCAACTTTGAGAAGCTCTCGCAGGCTGCTTTAACTACCTTACATTGAAAGGATCTGGCAACACTGGCTGAAAATGTTCATTCATTTTCGTTAATGTAACGATTATTGGACTATTGTTTCATCAGAAGCTTAGTAATTAGCAATATCATTTTAGTTTATTGTACTGTGTGAAAATATTTATTTGGTAGCTGTACGTTATCCCTTACAAATTACTTTGTGAAAAGAAGCACAAATAAGCGTCCGCCCAGACTTTGCATTAGATGAAGGACAAAATTGGATAAGGTTGGCCACAGGTGCTGTAGGCTTGCACATGCGCGTGCATCCCTGTGCCTGCACACACGCATGCCAATTGTCTCCCTTTATTTCCATTTGTAGGTGCATTCCTGTTAGCCTATACATGGCTTTAAAAATTTTCACTTCCTTGATGACCTACCGATTTAACGAAGGACAAATAACTCAAATACAGATGTCACTTTACAAAATATTTTATTTAAAAACATCTATGCTTGCCACATTTGTGACTTTTTGTGTTCTGTTTGTATTCTACCATTGCGGGTTGTGTCCAGAACAAGTTCAGAACTGCTTGGCCTTTAAGTGTGCTGGATGCAAGTTTGGTGACAGGGACCAAAGCGACCCAGAAAAAAACAAAGATCTGTCACAGTGTTCTTTCAAGTATCAAACAATGTAAGTAGATGTAAATTTGATAGAGGCTTTATCTATACCAAGCCTTTGTTGGATGCAACTATCAACATGATTTTCCCATATCTCTGATAGGCTAATTTATATTATTGCAACAAATAAAATGACTTCATTCAAGTTTGGCCTAACATTAAATTATGTCTGTTAAAGTAAAGCTACTAATCTATGAATGTGGCCTCGCAAAATATGTAACATTACAATATACTGGGACTGGGTAAATTTAAACTTGCAACAAATTGCACAACAATCCGTTGTTTATACTATTGTCTAATAGGACATTTCTGGGTGATTGACAATTCCCTACCAAACAACACCGAAACATTGTTTGCATGTCAGCCGGTATCAATCAAAATACTTAGTATTGCGGAGTCAAACAGACAGAAGTATCGTGAGAGCAGCAAACAACGTGATAATGAACAGGCTCTTTTATTCCAGCCCTTACAAGGCCTATGACAGCCACCTAACTAGGAACAAACCAAAAATAACAAAAGAAAAGCAGGAAGGTTAGACGCTGGACTATAAGGTACACACATGGTAGGTAATTTATACAATGCTAAGAACACGTGAGGATCGGCCAAGGTTCACACAAGACACGGGCAAACACACATTCCACAATCAGGTATACAACAAGTATTAACAATAACAATCAACAACAGGGCTATGTACATAGCTTGTGCGCATTCCAGAATATGCGAATCCCGCTGGGGACTGCGACCAGAATATGTCAGAAACAGCCTCTCCAAGTAAGTCTTTGCTTGGCATTTAAGGTGCATTTGCAAGGAAATTCCAATTTGGCTAAAAAAAATCATTATGGCTAATGGGGTGTTTACAGGTACAGGTATGCGACCGTACTTTGTAGTAGAGAACATGATATTTAGTTCATTATGATTATTACATAGTCTTGTTTTTGAATCTGTATTTATTTTACATACATAAACACACACACGCATGCAGACACACATACACTGTAAATGATTGCAGTTAATTTACAGTGGGATTTCAACAGTATTAACCTGTTATTTTTAAATACAGCACTTTTACAGCACTGTCAAAAAACAATAAAAAATAATAAAAAAACAATAAAAAAAATAAAAACAAAAAATAAATTACACTCCACTGACTGTTTTTTAGCAGAACTATAATGTAATCCTACATTACAGTACTATACTGCTAATCAACCATTCAAAGTATCTTAAGTAACAGTATCATGCGGTATTTTTTTGAATTTCTTAAGAGCAAAGCTTAACTGCACGTGTAAAGCTGGAGCTAGGGATTTTCTTTAACCATCCCTAACCATTTTACTAATTATTTGGAAGGTAGCAATTATTTAATCCACAAATCATTTCAAATGTTATCAGTGATGTTTCCAGTTTGTATCCATTATTGAACATGTGCACGTCAATAAGTTCAGATTCAGCAGCTAGCAAAAATTTAATAGATTATTGCCTTTGAATGAGACAACACTCATTTTAATTTGCACATATCTGTGATTAATTCTTCATACTAATTATGTGAACGTTATGATAGAAGGATTTAGCAGCTAGGTAGAATCCACAAGGAGCTCATTTTAATTTCTACATGTTTAAGTTAACGTGTGTCTGACGCCACAGGCAAGGACGGAGGCAAAGGCAGACATGCGTAAAACCATAACAGGCTTTATTAAACAAAAACAAGCAAAACCTGGACCACAAGGTGTAAGAACAGGAAAGGGAGAATCAGGCAAGACTAAAGGATGCCGTGCAGACAGGGGAGCACATGCCGACAGCAATTCAATGACTGGACTGGGGAGCTCAAGACAGGAAGGTACTATATACATCACTGTTGAGGTAGCAAACGAGAGGCAACTGGGCTGATCCACACAAGACCTGTAATGAGAGGCAAGATTAAACAAGTAACAGGTGTGGCTTGTTAGAGCAACACAATGGAGAGAACGAGGAGAAAGGAATGTAGGGCATGACAGTGTGGAATAGGGATGCAATGGTTCTCTGAAAAAAGCCGCACATAGCACGGAGTCAGTGAAATCCAGATCCTTTTAATTAAAATGGTAGTTTACAAATCCATGACAGGGACTAATTGGTCACCCTATTTCAACTTAACACTGTAAAAAATTATCTGAGCAATAAGTCATGGTAACATACTTCTTTCATTTACTGCAACTTAAAAAAAGAATTTATGCAATTTTGACTGAATTTTATGAGTTTTCAGTGTTACAACTTAGGTTTTTAAGTCGGTACACTGAAATGTAAATTTGAAGATGCCAGATTAACTTAAAACTGTAAATTGCGACTATGGCTGTTTAAAAGTAAACGTGTTAATCC
>JAODKC010000049.1:10556938-10585118 GCA_026777985.1 Mormyrops attenuatus | reverse complement strand
TTCCTCCAAAGACATAGAAAATCACAAATAACCTGAAATTGAAAGACACTTTTTTTCCTTGGGTCTCAGGAGGATATCCCATCTCCAAACTTGGGGCTGAAATTCTACAGTGCAGTGTTTTCACTTCAACTGTACAGATGCAACAGATCTGGCTTTTTCAGCCATTGAGACATTTCCATCTATGGGGGGATGCATCCAATGAAGTTGGCTTCTCACAAAACTTGCAAACTGCTGATAATAAAGTGACATGCTGATAAGTATTTCCCGAGACAGGACTGGGAATTCATGTGAAAGTTCCAAAAGAAATTATAAACTTTATCGTAAATACACATCATCATTTCACAGTATGATTTTTATTATTTTGAAGAAACGGGTTATATGTAAAACAATGAACCATGTACCCAAAACACATAGACAAGAAAAATATTATGCAAGCATATTAATTTAAAAATTTATATAATCTCTTATTTTTGTTTTAAATACATAAAATTCTTCAAAAAACACCTTGCATAGAACTATTTAAAACATTGTTTTTAGTTTTGTTTTCTCAGTTCCAAAGAGAGTTTTTCTTCACGGTAATAAGCAGAGCTATCTGACGGCTGTTCTCACCAGCAGCCCAAACCACAGAAGGAAATTAGCTGCTCTGCCATCTGATTCCTGTTTGTTAAAATACATTTTATAAAGCTGCAGTTCTGTAAAGCTGACCTCTGTCCGCATAAACTTGAAAATTATTTAAACTTTGCTGCTGAAAGGAAGAAAGCTTCTTAGCAACACTTTGTTACTTCACAGACTGAACAAGTTATATTTTATTATGAAAACCCTGTACTTGCATGAAAGGGCTCGTATTCAGTCATTTGGTGACCAGTTATTATAACTTTAAGTACATGGTTGTGAAGTTTCTCTTTTCATTCATGCTCTCTGAGATTTTGTAGCCATAATGGTTGGCTTATTATGAAGCCATTTGTATGTGCACATACCTACTCTACTACTGGAACTGGATCCTTAAACATTCAAAGCCTTGATTAGTCAGTTGAAAGTATAATGACAAACCAACATTAATGTGAGTATGCGTCTTATGATATTTCTTGGGTTTCCCATAAAGTTCAAGGAGCCGACAGTATGGAGCTGCTGTCAATCATTATAATGAAGCAACATGGGAATTCTTTGGCCAAATGTGAACAACTGGAAAAAATCTAGCACCTGCCTTATAATGCATTGATTATTTCTGTTTTTGCCAGTTAATAAATGATGAATTTTAATTATTCAAACATCACTACCATATACATGTTTGCACAAGAATGTAAAATTTCAAAGCCGAATTGCAGCAAATACAAAGAATCTTTATTTTTAATGTGTTTGAGTCACTGAATATTTCGCATTGGATCGGCACTTTCTTCTTTTCAGTAGCCGCAGCATTTTGATGGAATCTTGTCACTGGGAGAAGCTGAGGGGCTGCAGCCTTATTAAGTTTGATAATTTATGAAGTTAGCATTGACTATCAGCAGTCCATGGTGTTATTATGAAGAGCATTTGGCTACACACTTGCTGCACTTTCATGAAGGTATTATGCTAGTAACACTACGTACTGTATCTGGGTCAATGAAAAGTATAATTTTGCAAATAAGCAATGGTAGGCAATTGGTGTTTTTGTAGGGGGCTGTAGGGGGTCTCTTTAACAGCATTATTGCCATTATAGTTTAGCCTGTCATGGCTAACTGCAAACTCTCAGTCAATACATTTCTCCATTTGTCATGGAGGGGCTTTGGCTTCTAAGGTCAAATAATGTTATATAACATTTGGGAAATTCTCCTGTTACACATGGTCAGACAATGAGTTATCAACAGGCAATACTGGCCAGAAAAAAACTGAATTCTTTGTTATACATTATAACTAAAACAAACACAAAACAGAGAAAATAATCAGTACAAACACGAGTAAATATTATAGTGGTGCAAGCCGAGCCAAACAACAGAAAGCCAACTGAAGTGCCACTGGAAATTTTTCGATCAAGTCTTCATGCCATTATGGCGTGTTGCCTGTTAGTACTTTAAGGTGTTGCAGAATGCCTGAAATTCCTTCCTGGAGTAATTATCCTCATACAGGGGCTCCACCAGGCTCCCAGATCCCAGTGTGACAGTGCTATTCCAGACATTTTTTCCATAATTATCTTGGTATTTCTTCTGTTAGACTGTCTCTTGGGTCATTTTTAAGGACAGGGATAAATATATACATACATACACACACTACTAGTCTAAAGGTTTTGCATAAACTGAGATTTTCTACATTTGCATGTCTCAGCATTTGCTAAAATGCACTCAATATTCTTTGCTAACAAATAAATTTACAGCATGTTCACCATTTGAATATCTTTATTAGCAAGAAAATGTCATATCTTTGATTCATCAAAGTAACCTCCTCTAGCAGAAAATTTGACGCATTCTTTCTACAAGGGACATTAAATACTGCTCTGTTTCATGGGATGCAACAGTTAACTAGAGCATTTAAAGTTAAAGGACAGCCTCGAATGTGACTATGCCATCACCACACAACCAGTTAATAGGATGTCAGACATTGTTACATACTCTTTCCATGTTATAAAGGAAACTTGTTTTATTTGACTTAAATTTTCATTTATAATTCACACAACTTTCCAGTGCTTAACAAGAATTAAAAATCTGTAGTTTATGAAATAAATGGAAAAGCGGTAAAAACCTGTGGTGTGCTAAAACTTCTGTCTGGTAGTGTATTGTACGTATGTGTTGCTCATGTATAAGAACTTTTTAGTGCCAGTGATTTGCTGAGAACAACAAACAATGAAGTTATGACGATGTTCCCTGATAAACAAGCCCAAGACAGGCAAACCAATAAGGGGTACTTGTCACAAATAACAATAATCATTGATGATAACAAATAAGGTACGATAATGAACAGCATAGTAAGCAGTAATGAGAAATGCCAGTGGTATGTTGCACAAGAGGGTCAATGTTATGTGTGTATGTGAGTGTATATGATTATGTATATGACTATACATTGTATATGTATATGATTATGTATATGACTATACATTGGTGGGAGGGTTCGATGGTGTTTAACAGCACTTCTTGGAAAGAAGGCAAGACAAGGCAACTTTATTTATATAGCACATTATCATACACAAGAGGTCATTCAATGCACTTTACAAAGCAAGACAAAGCATAATACGATAAAGAATAAATTTAAAAGCAATAAAATGAGGCAGAATATGGAAGCACGAGGAATTAAAATATAAAAATATAGAAAATAAATCTATAGAAATATAGAAAAGAAGAAATATAGAAAAGAAGCTTATAATGCCTTCCAGAGGGGACCACCTTGAAGAGATGGTGACCAGGATGTAGCACTTTGTTCCTACATCTAGATAGAAAAAGATCCTCACCTGCTGGCAGTTGCTTGCCGAAGATGTTTTGGACCATCGTAGTAACCTGCTGCAGAGCTTTCCGATCGTCCCTCATGCTACTGGTGTACCACACTGTAATGTAACATGTCAGTATGCTTTGCACCATACATCGGCAAAAGTTCATGAAAAGCTCCTGAGGCAGCCTCGTTCTCTTAAGCCAGCTCAGAAAATAGAGGTGCTGGTGTGCCTTCCCAATGACAGAGGATGTGTGTGTTGCCCAAGAATGAGCACTAGACTAAGGTCAGGTCTCTTCTTCTTCCTGAAGTCTTTGTGGTGTTAAGGATGAGATAGATGGTGGAGTACCAATTTGTCAGGTGTCGCTCCTGGTCCCTGTATGTAGGGTCATCTTTGTTTCTAATCAACCCATTGACTGTCGTATCATTCACAATCTATGGTGTTAATTGTCTAGGCTAGTAGACAGTCATAGGTGAAGAAGGAATACAATATAGGGCTCCACAAACATCCCAGCAGTACGCCAGTGTTCAGGATAAGAATGGAGGGTCTTTGCTTTCCAAACCTAACATTCTGGGAGGAGATGGTTGTGCTTAGGCCCAGGTTGTGCAGCTTGGACACCAGAGCAGTGGGGGCCAAACTAAAGTAAAAAAAAAAAAAAAAAGGCATCATGACATACATGTTCAGCTTTTCAAGGTATTCCAATGTAGTATGGAGAGTCAAGCTCATTGCATCTTCTGTTGATCTGATTAAAGCAAATCAACATTAGAACAGATGAAGCTGTATAACAAGCAAACTGAGCCACCTGGAATATGCAGATGCTAAACTTGTGGAGATCATCTGATTGCTTTCTAACAAACTCATTTAATACACAGCAGTTGTCCACCATAGAGTAGAAAAACATTTTAAAAATCCCTATAATTCCAAAGATTTCACTATGAGTAGATATCTCATCTAGGAAAATGAGGCAGAGAGAGAAAGAGCAGCTGCATCCCTGCCCAGAAAATTAGCCGAAGAAGCAGTGGTGCATGTAAAATCTCACAGCTGGGACAGAGGACCACAAGGTCAGCAGAAGTGAAGCTAAAGTCGGATTGGTGTTTAATTAGAGCTTCTCCTCCAGCATCCTGTGTACCTTCCAAAGTCCTCTTGCTGATTCGCAGTTTGTATATGTCTCACATATCAGTTGTGGTTTCCTAGAAATTTATAAATATAAACCTTATTATAAGGATGAGGTGTGATTTTTAATATAAAACTGGGAATACTGAATGTGTGAATCATAAATCTTTGTGTTGTTATGTCTTTTATTTATATCACATTATGCGATCATGGGCGTGTGTATCGGCAAGATGGGGAATGAAATTCTGATTCAAAAAAAGATCTGAGGAAAAAATGAACAAATCTTAAATGGGCTAACTTACTGTCACCTTCTGCATGCTGTATTGTGAGATTTCTGTGTCTTGTGCCACTTCAAAAAAGTCACCTTCACCAGAGCTGTCATTTTATTTAGTTAGACCTCATTGCTGTCTTATTGCGATGCGAACAGTACAACTGGACTGATTATGCTAGTCCAGGGATGGTGAAACTGAACCATGGAGAGTCGCAGTGGGTGCAGGTTTTTGGGATGGCCTCTTAATCGGCCAACAACAGTGGGTTCCCAGGACTGGAGTTGAGAACCTTTGCTTTATTATTGGTTGTTTGAGAGGTCATCCAAAAAACCCGCACCCACAGCACGTTTGCCACCCCAGCACTAGTGTTTCAATCTGTAAATAAATCTTAAGTGTTAGAATGGCCCTAGACTATGCCAGGCGGTCCATTGTTTATTTTTATTATTAGTCTGTATTTGTTCATTTGTTCGTAAATCACAAACTTTTAGGTTGAAACATTTGTTACCCTTTGTTTCTGTTGAGAGACGTGCCACGTGACTCATTTCCCCATGCGTACAAGTTATCTTAGGTCGGCGTTCACGGTTCGACTTCTGAGATTCAGATCGAGTTCTAGGTCTTTTTTTTTCGAACTGGTTGGTTCGACTTTTAAGAAATTTGAGTTCTAATGAGTTCCAGTACTGATGTGCCACTGTACTGTATAAACCGTTGCATGCACATGTGCACTAATAGCATTATTATGTTCAATAATTTAAGCATGCCTCCCTGCATTTCTAACTCAGAAAAATTTCTGTTCAGATTTTGTTAGAATTGCGAGTCCTTTGTGTTAATTTTCCTAGAGTGAATGGATTTCTTTTCAGCCTTGGTTTTCCAATTAGACTGTGTGGTTCTGGGTCATTTTCATCCACCTCCCAGCCACTTATCCAGATCATTGGCAGCACACCCTAGATGGGATGCCAGTTCATTGTAGGGCACAAACATGCACATTACCAAATCAAACACCACTGGCAGTTTAGGAATGCGAATTAGCATTAACTAACTGGGAGGAACCTCACACAGCAGGCGGGGAACAAAGAACAGACATTCTTACAAGAACACACTCAGATCTTCTGTCTTAAACACTTACCTTTGCTCTTTAGGTGGTAACCAATCAGCATTAGCCACACGTACACTTTGCCCAGCAACAGAGCAAAATATCAGCTGTAAATATCAAGCTGAGTAACAGTTTTAGCTTTTATAATGATTTTCTTTATTCAGTTATGCTTTGCAAAACATATATCTGCCAGCAGTCCTAATAATAAAGCTCACCTTCAACTTAAATTTCATTTTCTACAATACAATTAAATGTATGCTAAAACAGCTAAGGGCCCAAAGAGGTTGACTATTGCTGCTGTCCCTTCTAACTGAATCTAGGTGTGTCAGCAAGATAGTTGAAAACCTGGCAACAGCCATATTTCGGTGTTGCACCTGCATTTAACAGCTGTGTGTTTTGGGCATCCCAAGTCAACCATCCCCCTGCATCATTGTGAACTGTGCTTCCTTCTCTATGGATTAAGGTAATAAAGGGCACATCACAGTGCCATTTCAGATAAACACTACTGGCATGTATTTGTGCTGGGAAACAGCAGCATTCATTCAGTGTGTATCAGAATGTATTCTCTCAGGGCTTGGTTTCCTAACATTCCATTCTTACTCACACCCTTCTCATATCTTATCCTGCAGTTGCAGGGACACACCTTATTCAGACAGCTTGGCCATGGTGAACTTACTATTAACTGTTTTATGTTCCAGGAAATCCAGGGTACGTTGTATGTGTCCTGCATGTGTGTCATGTGGGTCATGAGGTTTCCCTGTGGAGCTGGTTCTGTGGCTGGCTGCAGACAGCCCTTTTAATCATGCAGGATTTTTGCTTTGGTCTCAAGAAAATTTTCCAATTATGATTTTCTTTTCTGAGGTCTACATTACTTACTTACTTCAATGATTACATTTTGTTTGATGTTTTCTTTGTGTGCTATAAGTGACCTTCAGATGAGGTCTATTTTTTCTATTCTCCTTTCCTTTTTTCTCCTCTTATTTTATTCCAGTGTATACAGTATAAGGTCTGTGTATTTTGTGGATTTTATTTTGTTGTTGTCGTTGTTAAGAATTGTTATTTAAAGCTTTAATTTTTCTGTTCAGTTTCTCCATTCTTGCATATTTGTGCTCTTGATTATTTTATTATAATAATATTTGTTTCATTCAGAATTTTAATGTGTCTTTTAAGCACCTTGCCTTGATTGACTGTATTGCAATGAATATCTCTATTGGTAATATTATATGGTAATATAATTACTTATATAGTATCAGCTGCAATATTCAGCCTGTTTGGGCCCTTAGTTGTTTTAGCGCAAGTTTTATTGTCCTACTAAGAAATGAAATTGAAGCTGAAGGTGAGCATTATTATTAGGACAGGAGGCAGTTCTGTGTTTGCCAAAGCATAATTAAATAAAGAAAAGTGACAAATATAAAGGACAGAAATGGGGAGCTGACAAAGTGATTGAGAACAACAGACTACAGTCCCTCTGATATTATTCATCCTCTGCCTCCCCCTGTCCTCTTTTGGCCTGCTTCTTTATGTCATGCACTGTCCTTCTCATTGTGGCAAGAAAGTATCTTTGGAGCTTATAATGTGACAGCCTGCTCCTCCTTACACAGCAGCAAAGGCACTTGGCTGGTATCACTGAGTGTATGAAATCTGTTTGCTGTGTAATTTGCCTTGAATTTGAGGATGTTGGCCTCCTTAAGGGTGGCATGGTGGTGCAGTGGTTAGCACTGTTGCCTCACGCCTCTGGGACTAGGGTTCGGGTCTCAGCCTGGGGTACATGTGTGTGGAGTTTGCATGTTCTCCCCATGTCGTCGTGGGGTTTCCTCCAGATATTCTGGTTTCCCCCTACAGTCCACAGACATGCTGAGGCTGATTGGAGTTACTGAAATTGCCCAGAGGTGTGAATGGTGTGTGAGTTTGCCCTGCGATGGGCTGTCCCCTCATCCTGGGTTGTTCCCCGCCTCGTACCCGTAGCTTCTGCGATAGGCTCCGGACCCCCTGCGACCCAGAAGGATAAACAGTTTGGAAAATGGATGGATGGATAGATGGTCTCCTTGATTTGTTTGTGTTTTCTAAATCAGGCTCCTTGTTTCATTTGTGCCTTAGGATGCCCCCCAGACGTTTTCATGTGTGAGGAGAGTCCGGCCTTATTGGTTCAGGTGTGCAAGATCATAACTAGGCCAGATTCTGGATGCACATGTTGGCTCACACGATAAATCTGTGAGTTAGCTTAGTCTCAACAGACTGCCCAAAGAGGCCTGGGCAGTATTATGGACAGTATAAAATGGTATGATAGAGATGCAATCAGCTCCACTCTACAGGCTGAAGGTGTAGATACCTTGAAATTTAGGTTCTTTTAGATAGGGATGCATGTTGTTTGCTGTGCAGTCGATTCAGTTTTTCTGTACGCTGTTTGATTTTAGGTAAGATACTGCAAAGGGCTTTAATTCAGATTGATTGGAGATGAAAAGAAGACAACAAATATGAATTGCACAGATCAATCTCATGATAAAGGTACTCATATAATGCCTCTGCAAAGTTTGAAAAAGATCCAGTGGTTTTGAGTTATCATCCTAACAAGAAAGCAGTACTCGTCCCAAAAAGATATGTATTCAATACAAATAAACGACACCAAGAATTATACTAGGTGCTTAATATCTACCTGGGAGTAGGTCAATCAACACCATCCCCCTACCTCACCCCCCCGGACCGACAAATTTAGCTCATCTGGTCTCAAATATAAGGCTCATCTTTCAATGTTAGTATGCCCAGGGGGGGTTCGGCAGCCAGTTGACCTTAGACCCCAAGAGGTTTTTTTTCTCCTCATTTGGGAGTTTTTTGTTCCTCTCCTCCATTGACAGCCGGCTTTCTATATTTAATTTCTTTCCTTCCTTTTTCCCGGTCTGTATTACTCTCTCTAATGATGTTAAATGTATCACAATTCATCCATGTAAAGTGCCTTGGGACGACTTTGTTATGAAAGGAGCTATATAAAAATAAATTGAAATTGAAATTGGTCTTAGTTCCTCTCACCTGTTAAAAGGGCCCCTCTTGCTTAAGTTTATCAGAAATCAGTAAAAGTTTTTGATTCTGTAAGACAATACATATAAAATTCTACATTACGGCTACATTTCTTATAAGGCATTCTGATTCTTAATCAGGTTAATCAAGTCTGAAGTTCAAATGCTTAAGAATTGCACTCTATTAGTTTACTAATTTAATTTTATTTTTGGTTGGATTCACTGGAAGTCATAGGTATGTACAGCTAACACCAAAAGAGACACATTTTTGAAATTATTTAAAATGTCATTCACTCCTAAACATGTTAGAAACATATTATCACTGTTGTTTTATTACTAAAATAGTGTATTTTCATTTTTGTAATTTTTGGCTCATTTCCTTTTGTTCACTGGTGCAATTTTAGATATGCCTCATTCCTGGCATAGTAAGAACAGAATTTGAAAAAAAGCACACATTAGTTTGCGAAGTGGAAGCACATAAACAAACATAGGGCAAGTAATTTACTCGGAGTATTGTATGTAAATTATCCTAAGAAATTGTGTTTATTATTTCTGAACATATCAGAGCAGGAGAGTCTAAAAGTGTTACATTTACACAGCAGGAGCAGAGCTGCAAGGGCATATTGGAAGCAGAACTATCCAATCATTAATTGAATTAATTTGAATTAGGGTGAACTGAGGTGCCGGAATGTCTGGTGCTGGGGCTGAATTTTGATTAATTTAAAAGCACAGAAACAGCCGCACCTGAGTTGTGCTGGAACAGCTGCACTGTCCTTAATTCCTGAAAGCAACAGCAGTACGTCTCCTCTGTGGGGACTGCGAATGCCCCCCCATGATGCCCACACAGGTTTGGATGCCACACCCTCACAGAGAGCACACATACACTATGAAAATGTCATAGGTCCTGTTTGGCCTAAGTGTGTGTCTGTGGAGAGAAACCTGCACAATGTTGGGAGAACATGCAGCAGAGGCATGAACTCCCAGTCTTGAAGGTGTGACGCCATAGTGTTACAAACTGAGCCACCAAACTGAGCAATACCTAGTGTCAGGAACTATATGAATTTGTTCTGGGTATGCTCTGCATTCCAGTGATTATTCTTAATGTAATGAGACAGTGTCACTTATGAAGGGAGAAGCATGACCTAGATGCAACTTTCGACTGGACAGAAACAGGCTACATTCGGAAACACACCAGATATCCATGACAAAGACAGTGACCGAACTCGGGCAGGGCAGGCACACATATACACTAAACAGAGACAGGTGGGGATGGTTAAGGCATGAGGGCTGGGAAGAAAGTGATTACAGGATGACCAGCGACCTCTGCTGGACGAATGGGGATAAGACAGCGGTGGATCATGGAAGGCATGCATCTTTTCATTTATAAACTGGCAGAAAAATCAGCAGACAAATCAGGAGACATGTTGCAAAACTACCAGATCTCACAAACTTGTTAATTTTGTCCCCAGAACTAGATCCAACCCAGGGGTAACTGAATACCGCAGTATCAAACAGACACAGAAGCACTCAGAAAATGAGTACCAGCAGCAGGGAGTTGTAAAAACAGGTGCACAAAGACCACGTGTCAAACAAGAACGGCTTAATGAGGAGACACAACCAGGCATGGGTGAAAGTGATGGAACATTTAATGCAAGGCATTAATGGTTAGAGATTTATTTTGTCAGGGCACATCAACATGATTTGCTTCCCAGTGGAGCAAATGACCAGGTATGGATTGATTGTAGCACTAGAAGGATCAAACCAAAAGTCTCCTGCATGGCCTTCATTCACTTTATGCTGTCATTCTTTTCTCTCTCTACAAATCTGGTAGGAATATGTTTGTGATGTTTCGTTACAAAAGGATAAGAAGTCAAAAACGCTTTATGCAAAGGGTACTAAGAACATAGACTCCATCAGTAATAGATATCTCAGTTCCCCCCAACATCCAAAGCTTCTCATTGTCATTCATCAACAAGATGAATTAAATGATTGCGGACTTAAAAAGAAATGAGTCAAACATAACCCCCTGTAAATCAGTCCCCCTGCTGCAGCAGTTGAGAGCATTACAGTTCAGGGTATGCACCCTGCTGAAGATCTCTCCTGGGGCCAGTATTCTACTTGACCAAGAAGGTCTAACAGTGAACTCATTTCCTGCAGTGCTTGAGACAGGTGAGAATTCCATCTCCCATCCCGTCCACCTTTTACAGAGGCACCACCAAGAGTGTTCCTACAAACTGTACCACAACCTGTTTTGGGTCTTGCCTCAGACCACTAGTCCCTCCAGTGGATCATTGAAACAGCAGCGAAAAATTGCCAGGACCACTCTGCCTTCTCTGCTGGACATTTACAATGGCCGCTGTATCCAGAGGCCAGTGGCATCCTCAAGGACCCATTGTAACTCTCTCATGACCTCTTTGCTACCTTGCCACCTGCTGGGAGATTCTGCAGCCTCAAAGCCATGATAGTGAAGTTTAAAACGTTTTTTTCCCCACAGAATATTTGATTAATGAATAGTATGGCTCTGCTAGTCTGGGTCTGTTAAAAGGTCTCCATAGCTTTGGACTCTGTACAGTCACCCCTCCAGTTTTGCAAATTTGGCATATACGGTTTTGGAGTTGGCCATGACCAATTACATGTAAATATTTTTGGATGACATGTAAGCCAAAAATACATAAACAATACCGAAAATGATTTGGATCACATACTGTAAGATCATACAAGATATACATATTAGTGTTATTTAATATTTGATAGCGTGATTTCATACTATATCTTTAATATTAAAAGTTATTTTTGGTTAAAAAGAAAAAATGTTGAAACCACACATCTTGACTTGGGTACACCGCACATCTGTGTCGCAGCAAGCAGCCTCAATTGTGTTAGCTGTCTCTGTGACCGTGGAATCTCATGTTTCTCACAGTATCTTTTAAACTTTTCAGTGCCATTAGCTTAGCATTTTGCATTAATAATGGATCCAAGATTTACTCTTGAATTTTAACTTTCACAGTTATCTTCCATACCTTACCCTTGTGAATGTGAAGGGGTGACTCTGAAAGTGAAGGTGTATTGATTAATTTATTTATTGCAGATTCTGCTTCACTGCCAAACTTCTGTACCAATTAGCCCAATTTTCCCCGCTAGTTAACTATATCCTTGTGTCTCTATATTAATGTTGTTTCTTTAAATTATGTTTATATGTCTTTGTATTTACATTTTATGTATTACTTATTATTTTCATTTGCATATGGCCGATGAGAACAATATTTCATCTCAGTGTGAGACTCCATGCATCATATAACTAAAGCTGTCAGCATAAGATACTTTGGCTTTGTTCATAGGAGAGAAGGAATACATGTCATCAATCATCTGTCTTGTTATGATTAAAAAATATATAACAGCCATGAGCCTTGCAAGGTATTAATGAGAAACGCTGCTGTGTCCAGGATCAGGGTTTACGTAATATATGCATTCAAATGCATGTCCTCAGAGTGTATTTATTGCTTGTGATGTCAGGTTGAAATCCAGCCTTGCTGATTTGCATTGGGTACTTGGGCTCTTAGATCCCAGCTGGGCTATCTGGTATCAAAGACATAGGCTCATTGATTAGTGGTTGAGTTCCAAGCTGGGACTCTGCTAAAATGCTCTAGTAAGATATGTGTGAATGGTTACAAAGTAAACCACTCACAAGTTGAACATACTGTTGGAGGTGGATAGTGTCGGTCTTGTTTAATGAATTGGATTGAATGAATTGAATTATCTTGAGTTACTTGACTAATTGTTGCAGTTAATTTGAGGTTCTAGCCTATGACTGTGCTCCTTGGTCCTGTACGCGGGATGTCCACACATGCTGAACATAGCTGGAGCTGCTGTGGCATTGCCAGCTGTAAGATTCTGCATGTAACATACCAACCGCCAAAATCAATGGGCAATTTTGTTACCTGGAATCCATTAATGCTTCACTAGTCTTTCTGAGATCTGTTCATTTCTCTTCATGGTCCTTTGATCCAAATTGTGCCAATTTTTGAAAGGTTGAATGTGATTTAAGGCAACCTGGAAAGCAGGAAATGCTTCATCCATTTCCATTTTAATATTGATGCCACAGTATATATTATAATATGTTGTGATCAAAATGGTTGAATTATGTCTGTTTAAATACATGATTATATCCTGAGTTTGGACATTCATCAAACAAATCCTCTCTAGTTAGCTATTGATCTGAGCCACGTGAATATGGGCCTTCCAGATTAAAAAAAAACCCACAGGAAATAGAGGAAGTCGATTACCTCAGAGGAACATTTGCCATTAGTCACCAGAATGTGTCATGCCTTGCCTTTTAAAAATGATCCCAGTTCCCCTTAATGGTTTACTGTTTCCAGAGTCATTGGTGGGTTTTCCACAGCTGAAAAAGAGCTTATTTTCCATCATTCCCATGCTGTCTATACAACTGCAAATTACACTGACATTACACTAACATTCAGAATTGCTTATCCAAGGCAATGTCATAGCAAGCCTGGCATCTGGAAGAAAAAGGCACAAGGCAGAGGAGTCATCTCCCAAACTGCGGCCACGGCCCCTCTCCCAATCTGCCTTGCCAGAATTCTGACGGCTGCCACTATTCTCTGATTTCTTACTGGGGCTACGTATTTAACTGGTCTAGCCGGTTTCTCCATTATGAGGAATTGATGATTCTATGTCCGGTCTCCAAGTGTTCATTCTTCCTGCTTTTTCCCCAAGTACCTGATTCTCCTCCTAAGTGATGTGAAGTGTACGTTCCCCCAGATACCCAGCCAGTGAGTGTGTGTGTGTCGTTTTTCCTGCACTTGTATACCTGACTCTCTCACACTGGCTGTCTGTTTGTTCTGCATTTGGATCCCACACAGAGTGAGTGGTTTCATCATTAGGAGTGTCTGCGTTGACAGTGTACATGCAGCCCAGGTTTTGGGTCTTGCAGACTTTTTGCTGTGACTAGGTGTCTGTAGGTGGCAGCACTGACTTTCACATAGCAGAAGCTAATGGAGAAAGAGTAGAAGAACAGTAATTGTAGTTCTAGTTATGGACACTTGTAGTGAGCAACTGTGTAAGGAGGTACAATAGTACCTGGATATACACTCACTAGTCGCTTTATTAGGTATACCTGTTCAACTGCTTGTTGAAGCAAATATCTAATCAGCCAGTCATATGTGAGCAGCACAATGTATAAATCATGTAGATACAGGTCAGGAGATTCATGTTCACATCAAACACCAGAATGAGGAAGAAAGATGATTTAACTGGTTTATCTGACTGAACGTGGGATGGTGCCAGACATGCTGGTAAGAGTATTTTACAAATTGCTAATCTAATGGGACTTTCATGCACAACCATCTCTAGGGTTTACAGAGAATGACCTGAAAAAGAAAAAACATCCAGTGAGCAACGTTTCTCTTGGCGAAATGCCTTGTTGATGGCAGAGGACAGAGGACAGATTGGTTCAAGCTAATAGAAACGCAACATTAACTCAAATAACTACTCATTATTACCAATACAGTGTATATGTAGAAGAGCATCTCTGAACACAGAACATGTAGAATCTTGAAGCAGATGGGCTACAGCAGCAGAAGACAATAACAACAACAACAAATGTATTTTTGTATAGCGTGTTATGACAACATGCTCATGAGCACAACATGCTCATGGACCACACCGGGTGCCACTCCTGTCAGCTACAGTAAGAACATGAAACTGAGGCTACAGTGGGCACAGGCTCACCAAAATTGGACATTGGAACACTGAAAAAATGTTGCCTGGTCAGATGAGTCTCGGTTTCTGCTGTGACATTCAGGTGGTAGGGTCAGAATTTGGTGGTAACAACATGAAAGCATGGATCCATCATGCCTTGTACCAACAATTCAGGCTGGTAGTGGTGCTGTAATGGTGTGGGAGATATTTTCTTGGCTCACTTTTGAAATAGGGCACACTTCGGCTTTTTCATACCAACTGAGCGTTATTTAAATGCCAAAGCCTACCTGAGTATTGTTGCTGACTATGTTCATCCCTTTATAACCAGTGTACCTAGCTTGTAATGGCTACTTCCAGCAGCATAACGTCCACAAAGCTCATATCATCTCAGACTGTTTTCTTGAACAATACACTGTTAACACTGTACTCAAATGACCTCCACAGTCACCAGACCTCAGTTCAACAGCTCACCTATGGGATGTGGTGGAATGGGAGATTTTTTTATCATGAAGGTGCTGATAAATTTGCAGCAGCTGCATGATGCTATCTTGTGAACATGGACAAAAATCTCTAAGGAATGTTTGAAGTACCTTGTCGAATATATGCCACGAAAAAGTAAGGCAATTCTGAAGGCAAAAAGGGATCCAACCTGGTACTAGTAAAGTATACCTAATAAAGTGGCCAGTGAGTGTATGTAACTCATCATTGAAGGAGCATAAACACATATTTTGTTGCACAAATTTATGGAAAGAAATTGCCTAAATGCTGGGCAAAGAGAATTCATTCAGACCCAGAAGACAACATCTGCCCTCTGCTGGTCTGGTGGAATATCATTGCTGTACAAATGCAGAAAAGGTGACTGTCTGAGTACATGGACAAATGTAGGGTGTACACAAAACACAATAATCCCTGCCGACAACGGTGTGCGGACTGTACTGGCACATAGTAAATTGCTGCATGAACTTGGCTGAAGTCAGTATGCTCCTATTAAGTGTTAAAAAATCTAAACTGAAAGTATTCTGCTTGGGAGTATGTGATTCATCATTTGATGAATAACTGTGCATAAATTAAGTTTAATACTATTTCAATAATGAAAAGCTGATTTAAATGTTTCCTTTAGTCTTGGTAGATAAAATAAGAATCTAAAAGCTACTATTTAAAACATCAGAATACTATTTAATCAGAGCAATGTTCCAGATGATTTGATGAAATGAAATGAACTCCCGTGGGCTAATTTGTTCTGTGGATAAGGAGCCAGTCTCCATAGAGGGCCTGCTGACTTTACTGAGAATGTTTTATACTGCTTCTTCAAATATCCATTTTAAATTGGAGTATCAAATAATTTATGTAAATATTTGCAAAGCATCACTCAACTCATTTGAATTAAAATGATACTGATATAACAGAGAATTATACTACATAATACTAATCATTCATCTATCTTCCGGATGATTGTGCATCATGAGGTAACAGGGGAACCCGAGGCCTATCCCAGGTAACATAGCACAACAAAGAGGGGCACCCTGGGCAGGCTGATAGCTTTAGGACCCAGAGGAAACCAAACTAGGAAAGAATACCCCTCCCCTCCCCAAACACACACACACACACACACAGCACAGCACAGTGCACATACACACACACACACACACACACGCCACTGCTCTGGAAAGCTTTCCACAAGATTTTGGAGGGTGTCTGTGGGAATTTTTGTCCATTCATCCAGAAGACCATTTATGAGGTCAGGCACTGATGTTCGACTTTGAAGGCCTGGCGTGCAATCTCTGGTCTAGTTCATCCCAAAGGTGTTCGATGGTTGTGGTAAGCATTCTATGTCAGCCAGTCAAGTCCTTCCACATCAAACTCACCAAACCATGTCTTTATGGACCTTGCATTGTGCATTGAGGCACAGCCATGCTGGAACAGAAAAAGGCCTTCCCCTAACTGTTCCCACAAAGTTGGAAGCATAGAATTATAGAATTGTCCAAAATGTCTTGGTATGTTGAAGCATTAATAATTCCCTTCACTGCTACGGGGGGACCTACCCCAAGACCTGAAAAACAGCCACAAGCCATTATCCCTCCCCCACTAAACTATACAGTTGTCACAACGCAGTCAGCAGGTAACATTCTCCTGGCAGCTGCCAAACCCAAACTCGTCCATCAGACTGCCAGACAGTAAACGTGTGACACAAAACATGTTTCCACTGTGTCTAGTGTCCAGTGGCGGTGTGCTTTACACCACTGCATCCAATGGCAATGCACTTTGTGATGTGACGCTTGTATGCAGCTGCTCAGCCATGGAAGCCCATTCCATGAAGCTCCCAGTGCACAGTTTTTGTGCTGGGGCTAATGGCAGAGGAAGGTTGGAACTCTGCAGTTACTGTAGTGCTAGTATTAGTGACTTTTACACACTATAAACCTCAGCACTCGGTGACTCTGCTCTGTTATTTTATGTGGTCTGCAACTTTGTGGCTGAATTTATGTTTTTCCTAAAACCTTCCACTTTGCAATGATACCACTTACAGTTGAGTGTAGAATATCTATCAGGGAAGAAATTTCATTAACCGACTTATTCCATACAGTAGGTGGCATCCTTGAATTCATCGAGCTCTTCAGAACAACCCATTCTTTCACAAATGTTTGTAAGCATGACCGCATAGCTAGGTGCTTGATTTTATACACCTGTGGCAATGATCTGAATGAAATACCTGAATTCAATGATTACAGTAAGAGGTAAAAAGTACTGCTATGATGTTGGCACTACAATAAATGCAAATGTAAATACCAATGTTCTGACTGCATAAAAGGTCTACTTTTTTAACTTTAATTTTTTTTTTAACTAATTTTATGCACATGATGGTGTGTTATTTAGACTCACAGTTTTCCTAAAAATAGATTTTAAAAATCGGAATATAGCTTTCCATACAGTATCTCAGTATCCCAATATATTGAATCGTAACCCATGTATCATGGGTTATATAATGTATCGTCAGATTCTTGACAGTATACAGCCCTACTATTTTATGTTATTTTTGTTTATTGCATGAAAAAAGTTATTACAGCTGTCTTTAAATTATTATTATCATTTTTGAGCTGTCTTCTCTGTACAGTGGTACCTCGGTATACGTCCACTTTGGAATAAGTCCACTTTGGTATAGGTCCTGTTTGGACGCGAAAATTTTTGCTTGGTATACGACCTTTGTTTGGAATACGACTCATGTGCTAGAACTTGTATGGGTCAAAATGAGTCACGACACCGCGCGCTACCCTTCTCTCGAGACAAAGCCACGACTGCCCACAAACGTCAGTACGCCAGTTGCTACCATTCAGTGAACAACCCGCGCTATAACTCTCTTTTCATTTATTTCATCTAATTGCTTTTGTATTTATGTATTTTTGTATTAAGCAGTGTTTGAATTATTTTATACAACTCCATAATTGTGTAATATGCCAATAACAATAGGATTTTTTAACGGGAACCGATTAATCATTTTTCCTTTATTTCTTATGGGAAAAATTTGTTTGGCATATGTCCTGTTTCGTATACATCCAAGGATCTGGAACGGATTAAGGATGTATACCGAGGTACCACTCTATTTATAAAACTGTCCTGTGGGCCACATATGGCCTGAAGGCTGGGCGTTCCATATCAGGGGGTTAGAAGATTATTTTACATTTATTTATATAGCAGACACTTTTGTCCAAAGTGACATACAAGTCTGGATCAGTGAGCAGGATTAGACACTGTCTCTGGAAATTGGGGTTAAAGGCCACGTTCAAAGGGCCCCATGATGGCATCACTCTGCCAGCTATAGCCACAGGCCTAACCCTCAGAGGCACCATGCTGTGTGATATTCAAGCTGTTCACATTTTTCAGAATGGAGAGTCATTTTAGTAGCTATGTTTGCTGAGTCCATTGGAGCTCAAACAGCCAGATTTTTGGCTTTATGCACAGAAACAAAGGACACTGGAAATTTGTCAATCTCCAGCCCTGATGATCCCCCGGAGGAAGTAACCATACCTGGAACCAGGCTGCCAAATTCCCGCCATGTTTGTATGTCCAAAGTATGACATGCACTGCCAGAGAGGATGAATACCTTCATATTGTTGCATTTATTCTGGCTGCTGGCTTCCCTTCCCTCAGGCAGTTATTGCAATTTCGTATACAGCAGGAAAGCGGAATAACTAAACTCAATTTCCGCCTGCCAGTAATGACCAAACACGTCTGGTACCTATTCCGTATTACATATATCTTGGTATTTTTATCTTGGTAATCTGACAAACAAATGTTTTTTTTTTTTCTCAGACTTTAATATTGATTGAATATAATCATAGGTTTAATTTAAGCCCCCAGGTCTTTCCTTCTACATAGAATGCTTTAGTCTTACTTTCCTGTTTAACTGTAGTACTGCTGTAAAAATAATGTATCTTTACTCCAGATAACCTTATTAATGCATTAATGCTGGGTCAGCAGGTCATGCAGTGACTAAATCACTAGAGGTAAGCAAATAATGTCAGTTCAAGTCCCTGTCTGGGACCTGGAGGAAGCCTACTGAACTTCAGAACTGGGTGAAGAAAAATATCAAATTAAATACTAAATGTTTATAAGCAGCAATGCAAAATGAAAGCTGGTGTCTCACTAATACGGCATATAGTGTGTTCTCATAATCAATTCCAGTTAAGCATTTTTATTAGGCTGAGAAATATTTTTCCTTTTGAAAATGAGAAAAAAAAACGTTTATTTATTCAGCTATGTCCATATAATGCAGAAATATGCTGTATCCATTGTAACATGATGACTGACTACTGAACTTCTATGACTAATTTTAACAATTTAGACAAACTACCTAATGTCAGGCCCAGAGGTTACGGGTCAAAGCACAAACAGATAAAGCACGTAGACTACAATGAAGACATATGTTAAACACCATATACTTTATTAATTTTTGCTAAAATACAATTGAAAAATAAATTCAACATTCAACTTTACCTGCCCTATAATAATAATTTAGTTTTATAATATTATTATTAATATATATTTCAATATATCCATACATTCATAATTACAAATAGAAGTATTGTGGCATACTAAACTGAACTACTGATCATAATCCTATTCTTTGTGAGTGCATTTGCATCTTTTTAAGAACACTGTGTCTTTTTTAAGTAGTTCTCTGTCCTTCTAATACAGAATTTCGTTCTGTCAACAAAGGCAGTCCAACTACAGGAAAAAAAAGTTACACCTCTTTTTATGATTTCTCAGTAGCTATTTGAACAGTCAGTTGATCTTTTGGTGAGAAATGAGGCCACTGAGGAATCAGATCTAGAATCTGTGTGTGATTTTTTTTTTTCGTCAGAGACTGGGTTACGATCCGTGCTTTGTGTTTGCACAGGCATTTAGGGAGAAGACAGGAAGGTCATGTATTTTAGTTTGCATTGTGGCAGTGGGAAGTACACATACACTTGGATCTCATTAGAGAATAAACTGTTAAATAAACTGTTATTTCTGCCGTTACAGTTTAAGACCTTACTGTATATGTATTCCCACAACAGGAATTGCAGCATAGTCTAGTTTGTACAATCATGTTAAAGGGTTGTTTACGATCAGACAAACAGCCATTATGAAACATATATAAGTGTCATTCATACCTGATAGAAAGCAGTAGAATTTAAGCTGTATTTTCCCATTTACCAGATTTTGTCTGTTGATTTTCCACCTTAGTTTGGCTGCAAAAATTCCACCGGGGACACCCCTGTGCCTCACTACCTCCAGTAGGGGCATCTAGAACCTGGCCGGCATGCAGAACGGCAGGACCACGTCCAGTGGGCCATGGAGGTGCTGAAGAGTCACTCTCTGTCAGCAAAACAAGGCTGGATGCTTCAGATTGGAACCACCAGCTTATGAGCCGGCCATACTTTAATAGCCTGGATTGCTCTCAGCCTTAAACTGCATCGGCTTCCCTCTCAGCCTCACCTGCTGCCTTATTACTCTCTAACCCACCTTTCTAAAACCGTCTTCTTATCCCGCCTGCTTTCTGTTCCTCTTTAAGCATCCCTCAGCAGCTCATCCTTAAGGTACACACCCCTTTTTGGAAATTGAGACATTCTGGGCTGTCTTTGCTCTCCAGATTGTGCTGGGCATCCCCTTAGTCATCTGATTGCTTGTTACTGCCATAGTAGCAGCAACCTATACACACTGTAGTTGTTTGAGTCTCTTGGTAGCCTAATACATTTCCAGGACTGAACTGAAAAATTATTTTCCTTTTGAGGGTCCTAATATCCATTTCCTGTCACAGAACCCTAAAATTAATTTCCTCCTGTAGGTTCTAAAACCCATTTTCTTGGACAGCAGTCTAACGCCCATTCACTGTCACACTGCCCATATACCAAACACATTTTACCCCTTAAAGTACCTAATATGGTAATAAAGTTTCCTCTCACAATGCTTTTTTACTTGAGGGAAACAGCTAATATAGGTAATTTAAAACATCTAAAATACCATGAAGCTAAAAATGTTTATTTTTAGAGATTATATCAGTTCTCTTTATAGCAGGCTAACCACAAAATCTGTGGAACACTAGATGATGACATAAAAACATATCAGAATAAGGTAGGAGTATATGAGTAGGATATGGATGTGAATATGTATGTGCATGTACAACTTGCTGCTGCCAAAAGAATTTGGAAATATAGAGATTATGGACAATATGCAGAGAAAAGCCTGGATGCTCTTTGGACTGAACCTACTGTCAATAAGCTGCTGGTTATCCTGGACTCTCCATGTGATCAGTGAAAGCTATTCATAGGTGAAATATCACAGTGCGGGAAGAGCTTTGAAAATTTGATTCAAAAACAGTATTTTTTCACTGTCTATAACTACAGTGTTGCCAGGCTGAAATAAAGAAAAGTAGTAAAATATTTCTTTAATAAATGGGTGTTTTCTGAGATTTTCCCGATACTTCCCCAAAAAAAGCCCCTCAGTGTGCCTCCCTAACCCCATCCCCAGGTCACTCTCAGCCTGTCAGTCACTACTGGTATTTGGGCTGACATTCTTCTCAGCCCCTGCCCCAATCTTTTCTTGGGGGTGTTACCATGCCATCCCCTTACCTACCCCTTACCCTCCTCCACCCCTTTGGGCATAAATGACAGGATCAATTCTGGGACTGTGGTCGGTCCCACAGCTTCTTTCATTCCATGTGCCAGCATCTGATCTTCTGTGGATCCTGCCTACCCTCAAGTCAAGTCTACAGTGTCTCTTGGCCTCCAAAAACTGCAGAGCCTCATGTTGGGGCCTCCCAACCCAGGGGATTCTCTCAGTCTGGTTACCAGGAGCTGGAGGAACACTCATCACACAATAAACCGCTCTTCTCTAAGCCTTTTGCCTTCAGCAGCTGGAGAAGTTGTTGGTGGGATTTCCCAGGCTATGGGGCCTGCCCACAGTCCTTCGGAGCCTGTCAGCAGTCGGAGGAGCTGGTCGTGGGCTTTCCCAGGCTGTGGGGCCTGCCCACAGTCCCTCAGAGCCTGTCAGCAGCTGGAGGAGCTGGTGTTGGGGCTGCTCTGGCTATGAGGCCCGGCCCTGGTCCTTTCCTGCAGCCGCTGCAGTAGTGCACTGTGCTGGGCGGAGAGCGTGGCTGACAGGTGAGCGGGCAGAGCACTGAAGCCTGCTGTCAACTGCTCCACACGCCGCTCCAGACCCAGCATCTGCCTCTCCAGGTCCTCACTGCGCTCACTCAGCTCCGACATGAGCTCGTACATCACGCTCTGCATCTGCAGTGGGAAGGCGGTGTGCGCCGTGTTACTGTACAGGGGGAGTGTGCATCAGGCGTACAGAGCGACAGAGCAACAGAGCATCACAACAACCAGGGTGGCAAAATAAGTCCCTTTCTGAAACTTTATTGGTTTCCATGCATCACTATGGAATTGGATTCTACACCAAGGATGGAAAGTGACTTTGACCACAATTACCCAGTAATGCTCAATAGGAAGTTTCAAATTTCCAGCCTGAGACATGCATATAATTCATTATTAAGTCTGACCAGCAGATCTATCTTTCCACAGAATAAAAAATTATGTAACATTACTCTGTTAATTTCCAATTAGAAATGTTAAACTTAAACTTAAACCTCACCTGCTCTTTATTATAACACCTGTTTTTTTCTGCCCCCTCCCCTTCCTGTTACGTGATATAATGCAGCCCTGTCATTTATTGAATCAGATTATGGCTGAAAAAGGGAGCACTTGGTTTGATGCAACAGATCCCATTTGCTAAGGAGAAAGTGGCAGAATCCATGTCACGTAAGAATGAGATTGCATATGGGTTTGAATTGAAATTCAGAAATGATCAATTATGCAGCCCTAGTCAGCATTGTGTGTTAGCAGTCAGTTTCACTGTCATAAAGTCTCATTTGAGTGTAAAGGGTAAATTCTGATTTATTGTCACATCACAGTGTACAGAAGCACATAAAGTGAGTGAAATTCTGATCAGCCACAACATTAAAACCACCTGCCTAACATTGTGTAGGTCTCCCTCATGCTGCCATAACACCTCTGATCCATCGAGCCATTGACTCTTCAAGACTACTGAAGGTGTCCTTTGGTATCTGGCACCAAGATGTTAGCAGCAAATCGTTTAAGTCCGGTGAGTTGTGAGTTTGGGCCTCCATGTATCAGATTTGTTTGTCCAGCACATCCGACAGATGTTCGATATGTTTGAGATCTGGAGGATTTGGACGCCAAGTCAACACCTTGAATTCCATTCCATGTTCCTCAAACCATTCCTGAACAATTTTTGCAGTGTGGCAGGGCACATTATCCTGCTGAAAGAGGCCACTACCTTCAGGAAATCCCATTGCCATGAAGGGGTGCACTTGGGCTGCAACAATCTTTGATATGTAGTATGTGTCAAAGTAACATCCACATGAAGGCCAGGATCCAAGGTTTCCCAGCAGAACACTGCCCAGAGCATCACAATGCCTCCGGCCACTTGCATTATTCCCATAATGCATCCTGGTGCCATCTCTTCCCCAGGTAAATGACATGCACCTGGCCATCGACATGGTCTAGTTCTGACGCTCACATGCCCATTGTGGGCACTTTCAGCACTCGGACCATTCTGCGGCTTTGCGGTCCCATACGCAGCAAGCTGTGATGCACTGTGTTTTCTGACACATTTCATTCATAGCCAGCACTTTTTGTTGAATTTCTGCTACAGTAGCTCTCCTGTTGGATCAGACCAGACAAGTCAACCTTTGCTCCCCAAAATCCCCCAGCTAGTTTTCGCTCCCCACGTGCTTATGACCCCATTGCCAATTCACTGGTTTGCCTTCCTTGCACCATTTTTGGTAGGTATTAACCATTGCATACTGGGAACACTCCATAAGACCTGCTGTTTTGACGATGCTCTGACTCAGTCATCTAGCATCATAATATGGAGTTTGTCAAAGTCACTCAGATCCTTATGCTTGCTCATTTTTCCTGCTTCCAACACATCAACTTCAAGACTTATTGTTCACTTGCCTAATATATAATAGCATCCTTCACAGGTGACACTGTAATGGGATAATCAATGTTAATCAATTCACTTGTCAGTGGTTTTAATGTTATGGTTGATTGGCAATATACTGGTGGAGCATTAATGCCATACTTTAGAGAGGTCCACCAACGTGTTGGCCTGGTCCGTGAGCTTCCTCTGCTCCATCTTCACACTGCGTAGCCTGGGCAGAATGACAGTGAACTTGTCATCGGCCCAGCACCAGGGGGAGGCGCTGCAGAAATGTGCTTTAACAATTGGAGAGGACAAAGTAACGAAGGGATGGGTGGGGATCAGGACTGCAAACATGCTGAATAGGAAGACAGGCTTGGCTGGTGAGCAGGGTTCTGCTAATACACACATAACTGCTAATTAGCAAATCGAACTTTATCGTGAGTGGATTAGCATTTCTGCTATCTTTGAAAACATTTAGCAGACCAATTAATTTCCGCTAAATTTAGTTACAATAATTGAAAATCTGCTAACATTTTTTTGCAGGTAAAGTGAATAAAGTTTAGTGGTCAGTGCTTAGTCTTAAAGGTTAATTTATACATCTGCATGGAATCAACACCATAGGTAGCTGCATACTCTAGACTGTAGCTACACCCTAGCCTGACACACCTTCCCAGAAATGTAAGTACACATCTTGGCAATGCAGACCACAACAATTGTGATTAGTCAGATTGGATCTGCATCAGTGCACCAGCATTAAAGTTTTGTGCGATTAACCCAAGTTGCACAGGATGCAATTTATCTGTACCATATTGAATTGCATATTATATTCTTTTGCATCATATTGCATTGAATCGCATTATGTTGAATCAAATCATGTCAAATCGCACCTCATCACAATTGTGGTGAACCAGTGCACAAGTGTAAATGCTCGCAGCAGTGTAAGTCACTTGCGTAGGCTCGACACAGAAGTATAAATCAGCCCTACCAGTGTCTTCAGCAGTGTACGTTATTGTAGGCACATTTTTGTTAACTGTAAAGTAATGTTTAATTCCATTTGTTAATTTATTTGTGTAAATCCTGATTATCCTTTGATCTTGGCATGCCATTCCTTTTTGGAAAGTTTTATGTCTAAGCTATAAGAAATTTAAATTTCAGCTTTTTAGGTATGTTTTTAAGGGTTTCAGAGCCAAAAACAAAACCTAAGCTAAACTCATATAATAAAAGTTGTCACATCAGTGGTTAGCGGTTATCACTAGCTTCTGCTAAAATCTTTAGCGGTTTATCGGTCGAGCTTTGTAAAATTAAACTTTGGCGTTAGTGGATTAGCAGTTACTTTTCAGTTAGCTTTGCCCACCACTGTTAATACTTGTACTATAAAGCGAAATCAGGGATCTAACAGATAGCAGCAAGTGAGCTAATTACACAAGTGTTCATCAGACTGAGTATTTGTGAAGAGTTAAAAAGGGGATGAACAATCTTATTTGCAAAAGGCCAGTGTGTATGCAGGTTTTTGTAATAACCTTTAGGTCAGCTGTTTAGAATTTAGTGATCGGTTGTCATTGACACACCACAGCACACAGTGCACAACAATGAAATGTGTCCTCTGTGACATCGTGACATAACGGGGCAGCTAATTCAGCGCCCGAGGAGCAATGCTTGGGGGCAGAACCTTGCTTAGGGTACCTCAGTGGTGCTTTGCTGATCAGGGATTCAAACCTGCAATCTTTTAATTACAAGTGTGCTTCCCTAACCATTAAGACACTGTGCGAACTTAACCAATCAGTCCTCTATCCAGAATGTCTGTGTGAGTGAACTGCTACACAGTAGGTGGTGTTTGCTGGGGAGGGTGCAGGCAGCAGCGTGGCAGGGGCCTCACTGGTGAATGGCCTGCAGGAACTTGCGTTGGTGCTTTCGGACCCTGGCGTGGTCGATCTTCTTCACCAACCGTGTGTGTTTGTGGATCAGCCAGGTCTCCCGGAGAACATTGGCTGCTGCATTCTTGATCTGCAAGTGCCAGAGGCAGGCTGCAAAGGCTGAGTGGGGTCACTGGTCTCACACAGGCACAGCCAGCCAGCCCAGATAAGCACATCTGTCATCAGGCCCTGTCACTCTCATATTATTCCCATCACAGTCATAAAAAATGCCATCCCCCTTTCAGGGAACCCTGATCCCATATCTCTGACTCATAAAGCTGGTTTTTGTTTCTAGCACTAGAGCATATTTCCTGCATTCATGGCAAGAACAGAGGCTGAGCCTCTCCCTATATCTCTGTGTGTTTCTGAAAAATCCCTCTGGTTCCACAAAATACCCCCATCCAGTGAGAAAGTTCTAGTTTAATAGGAAAGAAGAATGAACAGCAGAGAGAAGAGAGTGATGGGATGGCAACCTCCAGGTAGAGACTACTGCTGTTCAGTCATGCTAATCCAGCAAACTTAACCCTGTGTGGTAAAATGGTCCCATTTACATTCTTCCATTGTGTAACTGCTAGGTCATCACCAGCTGATTATGCAGTTCAGGCCCAAACCACAGGGGTACCGTTCATTACTGGGGGTTCATCTGCCCTCGCAAATGAACTCTACGGGTGACATTACAGGAACCAATTATGCCAGCCTGTTCAGCAGTGTGTTCAGTATCCCTGTACTTAGAGATATTATCATCTCTTTGTTGCCATTAAGTCATTTGTTTTTTATTGTAAAATGACAGAACTTTAATGCACATTTTAATTCGATACTGGTTTTTGTGAGGTGCTCAGACAGCATATGTCGCCTGACTTTTTTAAATGATTATAAAACGTAAACCCCAAATCATTTTTGACACATAAACCCACAACTATGAAACCTTGTGAGGTGGAGCTTGTCAATTTGAGCCGTTTTGATCACATTCGTCTCCCCCTTTAAAAGACAAAAACTGTTTTTTTTTAGTTTTGGTGAACACTGAATGCGGGCGGCAAAAAGCAATTTTCCTGTCGTTTCTGGAGCAAGCCTTTCCATTGGCTGATCAGATTAAATAACACAGCATCAAACTTTACTTGATTAGCCAGGGTTACGTAAAGGGATAACATGTCTGAACGGACCATCAGAAAGCAAAGAGATGCATTGTGATCACCGTTTTCTGGCTCATGCCCACACACGTTTATGAAAAAGGGGACATCCTAGTGCAAAAAAGACTGGGAAGATTTGCCGAAGGGGACAGCAATCATCCCACAAATCGGAGTAGCAAAATGTCCCTGTAAGGGAGTACCGGTCCGCACAGGGAGCCAGGCTGCAGCTGAGCACCGTTGCCTACGGTCTCCCATTCAGCCCTCCTACCCGTTTGGTGAGCTGGGTGTCCATCATGAAGTTATGTACATGCTTCTCAGCCTTGGTCAGCTCCAGCTTCCGGGCCACCACAGCAACCACCAGTGCTGTGCACCCTGCGCCCTGGGGGGGGGAGTTTGGGTTTCTGTTATTATGGCCCTCTGACAGTTACACAGCCACATCCAGACTGACTCAATACAGTTTGGCCCCAGATGATAAAGAATGTAATTGTGTCTTAGCCAGACGGGAATCTGGATTCCATAACTGCAGCGTGTGAGAATCATGGCCAGTCCCTGGGCTCTGACCTTCACTGGGGCTAAAGCTGCTATTATCATATTTCACATGGGGATCCACATCGCAGCCTGAGAACCGCATGCCCAGATTAGGCAATGGAAGCATAAAAGTGAAGGAAATCAAGGCCGCTTTCCTTCTGTTCTTCCCCAGAAAACCATTCTACTGGATTCTCAAATTTTAGCCTGATTCTAAAAATATTCCATTATGAGTCACATTTAATACAGTTTTATTGATTGTTATTGGAGTGACAGAGCACAGTAGCAGCCACTGGTCTTTAGGTCACATAAGACCAGCAAGTCTCCTTGACAAGCTTATCGATGAGTGGGCTGCTTAAAGCCAAACCATAATTAAACTGCTTCTTTTAAACCATGGAAAAAAATTATCCAGCCTCTCTTCGGCTACCCTTTGTAGTGTCTGGGTATGTCACTCCACAAAGTACTTAACCCTTTAAGTGTCTGCTCCACCAAATGGTAGACTACCGTTTGGTATACCTTTGTAATACATAAACTGCATTT
>JAODKC010000049.1:10530583-10554482 GCA_026777985.1 Mormyrops attenuatus | reverse complement strand
GTGTTTGAAAAAACTATTGATTTTTGTTTGTATTGGCCTACAGACCTCAGAAATGATAAAAAAAATATTTCCAATGCATTTTTCTGGGTGTGGCACTTAAAGGGATATGAAAGAAAACCACCATGCAGGATTAAGGCCCCCGGCCTAGATTAGCCCCAATTAGGCCCAAAATCATCCTTAAAAGACTAAATTATGACAAACACTGTGAGGTGCCTATTACCCACAGAGATTCCAAATGATCGTGCTTTATATACAATTTGAATTGACCAAAAATTTGCCAAATCACATCACAACTGATATTACAATACTCTACCTGAAGAGAAACTACTTTTAAAAACAGTGTCTATGATAAAAGAATTAGGAGAGTGAGAAGTGCAGAAAGAGCACAGTGGGGCCATATAGCAGTAATAATACAATAGCATGTATTTAACAAATGGTTTTGTTCAAAGCGACATACAAGTGAGCATCAGAGAACAGACGCAGACAATGTCCCTGCAATGGTTAGGGTTAAGGGCCCAAAAGTGACATCACTTGCCACAGGATTTGAACCAACAACCTGCCGAGTACACAGGCATACAGCATCCCTGTACATGAGGACCCTTGCTGGCTAAGGTCTTATTATTTATACTGATTCCAAATTGCATTTATGTTCAGAAAGTCATTTTGCTGTAGATGCCTTGTATCATATTTGAATTTTTGTAAACATGAGTGATTTCTTGTCTTGTCAATTGAAATGAATCAAATTAAACTGAGGGAGAAGTGAGAGAAAGGAACTGCAATTAGGGAACAGAGGAACAAGGATAAATGTTCTGGCCTTCTGGGACTGACGATGACTGATTAGCAATGTATAACGTTTACTCTGGCACAGCAAAGCCACACGAGAGAAGTGTACCTGCATGCAGTGAGATCGGAGCCAGTGTACATGGTGTACATATCAACAGCGCCCAGACCAATCGTGTGTAAGATACATCACAGAATGGTTATGTGGTATTTGTATCTTTACACTTGCATTGATGGTAGCTACTCCAGGTAACTTTGTTGCCTCGGTGTGTGTTCAACCTGCACATGTTCAGTGTGCACTCAATCTACATGTGTTCAGTATATTCATGACAGTGCCTTCTGACATGCCTGTATTGTGAGTCTGTAGGTGTGCAATGTCATCTCCATGGTCATGTTATAGGTCACATTTGCAAAAAAAAATTCTATGATATTTCACATTAGAACTATATTCATCCATCCATCCATCCATCCATCCACCCATCCATCCATAACCTCTTATTTCGTATAGGGCCATGGGGAGCCTGGAGCCGCACACTGGAGTCACAGGGCTCAAGGTAGGGGACACTTCTTATTTCTGTTCTGTTTCTGTTTCTGTTCTGTTCTTAAATTTGTGGTATTTGGAACCTTAACCAAATGTGTCAGAGTTACAAGTTATAATTCACAAATGGCACCTTAGCATCCTACCTCCCACCACTAACGAGGACAAGAGTACATTCCAGCAGCCAGCAATCACTGTAGTCATGACAACAAGGTCAAAATTTCCACCTGTAGAGAGTCTGTCAAATCACTTTCACTAAGACACACCTCTGGTCTCTCAGTGACTCCATGTCCTCCTCTTAGCCAGCTCAGTACAGCTGGGATGCCGGAGGAGATTCAGCAGCTCAGATATGCCTATTTCCCTCCCCAGCCTCATATCCATGCCTTCTTTTCATTCTGAATCGGAAATTCTTGGCACGCATGAGAATTTGGTGGCCCAGCATGGGGCACGTGTGGGGGTGCGTGCAGTGTAGGTGAGGTACAGAAAGGTTCACAGAGATGACAAAATGAATTAAGAACAGATAATGATCACAGGATTGAGCGTCATCCAAAGATGAAAACGGTGCCTGTCACCAGAGGACCAAACCATTTGAAAAATGGCTTTAGCAGGAACTCAATTTCTATTCCATTCTTCTTCTAGTATAACAAGTGAAGCATAAGATATTTCATTGCTAAGCAACCGATAAAATAACAGAACTGGTCAGCGGCCGCGTTTCCTGCAGCAGCCGCACAGGCTCCCTGCAATCCCAGCCCAGGGGACCGTGCTCCCTCTCAGTCAAATTAGGGAAGAATAGCCTTAACAGAGTCACACAACAAGGCAGAGCAGAAGGAAGCCCCCCTTTCCACCGTGCTCATATAGGAGTGTTTCAGTGGCACTAAAAAGGGAAAGAAAAACAAAAGTAAAATACCTTCTGGTACAGAATACCAGCCTTACACAGGCTGCACACACCCAGGGGTAATCAGCATCCCAACTTCTAACAGCCATTGAGTCACCGTGACACCATATAGGACAAAATTAACAAATACAACTACATATAAATGACACACAAACACAAACAAATAATTTCCATGTGCCAGGATATTGTGTCATTTCTTGCCGACTGTGCAGCTAAGCTACCATGTAGCCTGTGCAGTAGCAGCAGACAGTTCTGCTATTGTGCTTTTAAGGGAAACAACGTGAAGCTTAACCTGATCTCCTTCGGTGTACGTAATGTCCTGCAGTATCAAAAGGCAGAAATCCACCTAAGCAACAACAGCCGCAGCAGTGCCATGACAACTGCGTCAGGGGCCACTGGCCATATGACATACATCTTCCTAATGTAAATGAGTATGTTCAGTTTGTTCTAGAAGGTTCTATTTAGGTCACAGAGAACATTCCCCAAACATACTTATCACATTGCCCGTGTAAGCTGTTTAAGATTCATATGCCAATGTTACTTACTTTCTGATTAAAAGGCTCCATGGAAATTAATTTAAATGGAAATGACTACAAATTTACTAGTCACAGAATATTCCGTGGATGCTTTACTGAAAACCTGCCTGATTCATTTTGGATTTTCAAAAACGTTTTCAACACTTTTATAAATTGACCATTAAATAGCAATCTCTAAGAGACATTTCTAGAAATTGTGGGAAAGTCTGCCATTTACTGGTGAACTAATCAAGCATCTCTTGAACTGCTTCTTAAACACTGACATATTTTGGATAGGGCAGAGACACATAGAAAGTCAGGAAATAATAGACAGCTACAGGGAGTTATAAACTGACAGTATAAAGGAAAATAAGGGAACACTCAAGCACACTCATGTACATGCGCACACCAGCTCACACACACTCATGTACACATCAGCTCACACACACTCATGCAAACGCACACATCAGCTTACATACACTCATGCATTCGTACTCATGCACACGCACACATCAGCTCACACACACTCATGCACACGCACACACCAACTCACACACTGAGGCACATGCGCACATCAGCTCACACACACTTATGCACACGCACATATACCAACACACACACTCATGCACATGCACACACACCAACTCACACACACTCATGCACACACACATATACCAACACATACATTCATGCACATGCACACACATCAGCTCACACACACTCATGCACACACACACATACCAACTCACACACACTCATGCACACACACACACACATCAAACACGCTCACTCACCCACACACACACTGACAATCTAAAGACAGAAGCCAGACAGACTGCATTTCTGTCTCTGAATGAGTAACATTCAGAGGCGAATGACGCATGCTGTGCCAGCGGCAGGATTACCATGATGCCAGTCAGCAGGCAGACGCCTTTCCCACAGTAGGTGTGCGGCACCATGTCACCATACCCAATGGACAGGAAGGTAATGGAGATGAGCCACATTGCTCCCAGGAAGTTGCTGGTCACATCCTGGGCATCATGGTACCTGAAAAACAGAAACACATTATTACATCCTGGATGTCAATTTGTCTGGATAAATATGTAGGTTGCTGAAAATAGAATGAGAAAATTACAATATATTTCTGTTTTGTCTGATGTCCATTTAGCAATGAAACATCGACCATGAATTTTAATAAAGGGACCAAAAAGTATTCTCTAAGACTAATGTCGGATTGTCCCTACCTCATTCCCTGTGAATTCCTGGACTGCTTACCACCACATCACACTGTACACTATATTTTTGTTCAGTGAATGGACAGATGTTTCTCTAAAATGATTGACCGCTCTTTTTCTGGCAAGAAATCAAAACCTCTCTGAAAAACTACATAAAGTCTTTCCAAAGTTTGTAGTGTGTAATGCAAGTGTGTATGTAACTAAAATAGTGAGAACACTCCATGCAGAGGGACTTTTTTTTCGTAGGTGTCTCGTTATTTACAATGTTAATTAGAAGTATGTGTCAGCTATGAAAAAAGTTCTTGAGCTTTCAGGGACAGAGAGACACTTAACAGAAATTTAGTTACGTTAGTTCAGTGTTTCTCAATCCAGTCCTCGGGCCCCCCAGACGGTCCACATTTTTGCTCCCGTAGGCTGCCTGAGGGTCCCCTACGACCAGTTTGAGAATCACTGGGTTATTCGCTACACACCAGAAAAGTACGACCTCAGAATGGAATCAGCAGATCTGTGGCACAGTCTCAAAAAAACCTGCTTGTGTTGGGCTTCACATAGCTGACATTTACTGCAGGGCTGTCATTTGGAGACCACTGGCATCTAAAACTAAAACAGAAAGATGCTTAACCTAGTGCAAGGTGCAAAAAACATGGGCGCCCAAGCAATGGAAACAAGTTACAATAAGCCATCTTTTATCCCTTTGTCCCTTTAGAAGGGTTTATTTTTGGAAAAAGACAATGGATGCCTTTAACCTACAATGTCTGTTGGTATGGGCAGCCATCTCGTGAGAGGCATTATGTCCAATGATGGCTCTGCGTGGTCGTATAATAACCAAGGTAGATGAGGTCATTTTAGAAGACTGCGTGCACCCTGTGGTGCAAACACTACTCGCTCATGATGTTTCCATATTCCAAGTTGATAATTCCCCTACAGACGGCAAAAAAAAAATTCTAGAGAGTTTTCATTAGCAGCAGAATGAAGCCAAATGCCTTCCAATCCAATCACCAGAGCTAACCATCATGGTATGCTGCTATGGTATGTTCTGGGACACAGAGGGCAAAATAGATTTCCACCTCCTTCATCACTCAAAGACTTCTTGAAATATGGTCCAATTTCCAATTACACACATTTCAGAATGTGGATGACAGCACTGTATAAGTTTTAACACTGTTCTGAAGGCAAAGGTGGCCCTATTAGTCACTTGATTATAATATGTTGTCTGGGGTGCTGTAGGTTAGAATTTGTGCCAGTGACTGATTCGAATTCCAAGGCTGGCAGGCTAATGCTGCCCTTGGGCCCCACATTAAGGCCCTTAACCCCCAGCTCCAGGGACACTGGATGCTGGCTGACCCTGCAGTTTGACCCCTCAAGCTTGCTCTCACTTATATATGTATCAAGAGCAAAATAGGATAGGTGTAAAGACAATTTCCCTGAAGGGATCAATAAGGCATCCCTGTTCTATTTTCTTTACACTCTGTCCATTTTGAGATACATGCATGTATACCAGATTACATTTATTATTTAATGCATGTCGTGTGTTTAATATTTTTCTTATGTATTTATATTTAGTGAGTTTTATAAATTTATTTGACTAGCAATATCTAAAAATAAATTTGATGCTATCTAAAGAGAATGAAAATAATATGTATTGAAAAACAAGAAGTAAAATCACAAATGTGTGCTGTTTAGATGACACATAAGACTATTAGGCCTGAGAGGTTGAACTTTTGAATTAAAAAAATATATTTCTATATTCAGTGGCAAAAATCCACATTCTGATTTTTGAAGATTTATGTAGGCTACTAGTACTTATTCAACATGTGTTTCTGCATTTTTATTTAGCCTAATAGCTCTTGTCATTGGTTTTGCCAACTTAACGATTTTGTGGATAGAGCTAGACTTTTCAGACACCTTTTTTATTATTAAAAAAAAGCATCTAGCAACAAAACTAGCAACTTTTTTGCAAAAACCTTAGCTGACAACAGAAACAGAAAAAAATGTAAAGAACAGCATTATTGGGAATTTGGCTGTAGTGAAATACAGTATATATACTATATATACATGTGAGGACAGGGAGTAGGGGAGAAGCAAACATGTAAATGACTGACACCATCTGAGACTAGTCAGAATGCAGATACAATGCAATTACATCGCCAATATCACTAATTAGCGCATGGGGTCATCTAACAACATTTCAAGTAGGCGTTTAGCTACTTTCTTACTTACTTGAAAGTATTTGTAACACCAGAATTTCATAAATTAATTCTTAACTAACAAGATTTTACCGGCAATTTTGCTTTGGAAATTGCCATCAAAATACCATATGCAGCAATATAATATATGACGGTAAGAAAAATTAAATACTGCCCAACCATAGTCAGACGTAGCCTAAATCCAAGGCAGGATGTAGTTTATTTCAGTTTTAAACTATTTTATGCACATAAGCCTTTGTCAGCTGTTTAATGTCAATTGTTTGATATTTTAATTTCAGGCCACCATTTAGATGATTTTTGTTGTTGCTGGCAGTTCATTCCACCTGCTTGCATTCAAATGATAACGATACGATAATGTCGCGGATGCCGGGTCAAGAAAACACGTGAACGCTCCCATAAACAAAAGTACATGCCTGGGATCTGTTTCCATTGACTGACAATCTTTTATTGTGATGCGAGAGAGTTTTCACTAAGGAAAGACGATAAAAATACTTCTCCTTTCATGGATAACTGTAAATTATTTAAACATTTATGGGCCTCCACAAGAAAAAAAAAGTTCCCACCAGCCAGCTGTTGACTGTAGCCAAGCAACACAAACACTGGATCGCTCCCAGCTGCTTTGCATCAAATAACAATTCACATTATTTATTTTTATATATAATTATATATATTTATATTTTGCTGCTGAACTAGGGCACATGCATTTACCAAAAGCTCCCGTTAGCAACTTAGATACCTGAAACTAGGGCTGGGCGATATGGACCAAAAATCATATCTCGATATTTTTTAGCTGTACGGCGATATATGGTATATATCTCAATGTTTTTCCCATGAAGTAATTACAGAAACACAGTTCCAAGCAGGAGCCAAATGTCCCCAATTTCACACAGCCACTTTTATTGACAGAAAGCTGTACATGTACATGAAAAATGGCTCAAAAATAAACTACCGCCTTAATATTACTTTACCAACCAGCTTCTCTGTGCTAGCTTGCCTATGAGACTGTCTCCATGTTGTCGCTGCATGCAGTACTTGTGAGTGAGGGGGGGCGGGGTGCAGTTGTGCAAAAGACAGAGAGAGGAGAAATAGGCGAACTGGCGGCTCTACGAGTATAATTTTAAAGCCACGTAAACTATATCGATATAAATGATATTGTCTCATTCTGTTTCTCCTATTAAATTTATATCATAAAACTCGACACATCGCCCAGCCCTAGCTGAAGTCATTCAGTTTCATGGTTTCAAATGTGTAAGCAACTGTGCTTTTTTGCCCCCGCACTGCTTTTATTTTTTAATTTTGCGTTGCAACTTCGCATCTTCTATTTTTGAACGAACAGAGAATACGTAATTAGTTACGACATTTATGTTAATTATACAAGAGTTTTTAGTGCAAAAGTTAATATTTTAAGTAAAACATTTTATTTTAAGCAAATACAATTCATACTATTTAAGCTATTTTGCAATGTATTTTGAGAAATATAAGTTAAATAAAACGATTGTTTTGTAGTCTTATACATGTAAAAAGTCTTATAAAGCTAATGAAAAACGCAAAAGGATCGAACAGCCTAGTTACCAACAATTCGCATATGTTTATAGTAACGTTTTACAGTAGCAATCAAAATTAGAAAACAAGTGATATTTGCAATTTACAAAGTCACTGCTTACCCGAATGCGCACTTATCCATAAGAGGAGATATATTTTTATATCGCATTTTCTCAGTGATCTCTTTCACATTAAAAAATAAAAGGTTAAAGCTTAATTCAGTGTGACACACGTGTGCAGTTGTTTATGAGAGTTTCTCTTGACCCAGTAACAATCGTGGCATTATCCTATCGTTATCATATGAATAGCTGTACAGGTGCATCTCAATAAATTAGAATATCAACTAAAAGTTAATTTATTTCAGTAATTAGGTTCAAAAAGTTTAACTCATACATCATATTGATTTATTACATACAGTGATATATTTCAAGCATTTATTTCTTTTCATTTTGATGATTAGGTCATATGTAACCGATTCACGTCCGATACTTCTTTAACTCTTTCCCATTTTAAACGTTTTTTGTTGTATTCAAGCTGAACGCTACGCCTCAGTTTTTTTGCTACTCAGTGGGTGGTGCGCGCAATGACTTCCGCCTACTGTGACGTCACGGGCATACCGTTCGCTGGACGTGGAGCGTAAGAACGTCAGATAAGAAGCTGACGATCTGGAAATATTTTACAATTTTAAAATCAACTGGTAGCAATGCAAACTTTGTAAAAATAAACTATTGTGAGGTGGAAGCAGTGTTTACTGGAAAGTCAGCAGAGAGTGCGAGACAACGCGAGTAAAATGAAAAAAATCAAACGATTGTTTGGGAGACGCTGGCTTGGGCTGATTTGCCCACTTGCTACAGCTTGTGGTACAGGAGGCGCTGCAACAAAGTGTAAGTGACGCTGTTGCCCATGGGGGATAATTGTAGGGCATTTTAAGCATTCACAACTTGTATATGCTATCTTGGAAGATATTCAAATTGAACTGCCACAAAAGCGCTTAAAACAAGATGTACAAGCGAGGTGGAACAGTACGATATGTTTCTAGTAGCTTTTATATATATATATATATATATATAAGGGCTGTCAAAATTAACGGGATAACGCGGATTAATCCATCATCATGATTAATCTGATTAAAATTTTGAACGCAATTAACCCATCTGCAGCGCAGAATGACTCAAAATCCCTGACATGTCTCTATCAACGCATTTCGGGCAGTTTTGGTGCGTTCCATTTGCCCTCGGAACTTGTATTCCGAGTCGGATTCCGAGTTTTGAAGCCGGTAGTTATGACATGCGCGCTCCCGTTTCTCGGAGATCAGAGAAATATCAGTTCAGAATCCAAGATGGCTGCCCTCTTTATCAACAGAAGGGAAAGTTGTAGTTTTATACTGTTTAAGCACTACGTCTCATTTGTGGTTCATTAAATCGGTCGCACACACTATACCGTCTAATTTATCTGTGGACGTGTTGCTACGGAGTTTTATACGTAAAGCACCGCCCGTAATGTGTTATCAACTGATATTGCTAACAATGGCAATTAACCGGGGTACAATTGGATTTCATGATTAGTCGGATTATCTGTCTGATTTACGGTAGTTCAGGCTAATTGTAAGTGAACGAAGATAAAGACCATTTAAACTGAGGTACCTTAAATAGATTAAAAATGAATGATATTTAATCATGATTAATCGAAATTAATCCACAGTAACCCTGTGATTAATCTGATTAAAAATTTTAATCGTTTGACAGCACTAATATATATATATATATATATATATATAATAAATGGGGAGAGTTCCTAGCAATTTTTCTGGCCAAAATATTGACACACGACACATAAAAAACAAGGACAACACCACCAGTAACCAGACCCTATGTTTGTCTTTTTTTGGTGTACAGTACAGTGTTACTTCAAGTAATAAAAATGTGAGTGAGCACAGTTATTTTGATTTACTTTGATTCCAGGATAAATGCAGTATTTCCAACAAGAAAAATCAATATCACGATTTATAAACTTCACACTTCAATAACTCCGTCTTCACATTTGTATTTCCCTTACAGCATATATTTATTTATGGCTTATTTGAGAGATAGATGTGTTATAGACCAATTCCAGGCAATTAAATAAAACAGACATAATATTAAATGAATACGCCTCAGCATGAACGCGGGAGGAGTATCACAGGAATTTATGTGTATTTTATTGCTGCAGAGTGCCCACAGAATAATTCATACTTCAGAAATACAGAGCAATTTTTGACAGGTGGGAGAATGATGTTGAGCAAACGTCTCCTTTAGTGTTGCTATAAGCATCTGGTTGCAAGGACATGCAAATTAGTCATGTTCATTAATGTGAAGAACTACCTGTTAGGCTGCTCTTTGGCCAGTGAGGGCTTGTCCACAGCCAGTTATGATTCAGTGGCTGATACATTGCTCAGTTTTCCTGAATGTTCTTCTCTTCACTTAATTGTACAACTATGATGTACTGAGCACTGCTGACTCAGAAATGTGGTGTATTTCTAATGTTGCTTTGCTCTAACATGCCAATTTTAAAAAGTTAATTAAAAAATGCAGATGGTGCTATATGAAAAATAACAGATGTCGCACGTAATGGCATGCAGGATGCCACCACAACATGATATAACCACTATAAATTAATCAGTTTGAGTTTTTACAGGCTGTAAACACTGATCACTAAATAATGTACAAAGCCACTTTTCTAGAAATTCTGATTTGTGTTGCACCATCCACACTGATTAACATTACAGAACACTCTACACTAGCACATTTGTAATGCTCAATTCAAGCTCACACGATGTAAGTGCTCAGAACACCTTTAAGTGGTTAGTATAGGAGAAAACTCAGCAGTCTCTTCTTTTAAACAATAATGAGACTTAACCCTTTAAGTGCCACACCCAGAAAAAGGCATTGGAAATATTTTTTATTATCATTTCTGAGGTCTGTAGGCCAATACAAACAAAAATCAATAGTTTTTTCAAACACTGAAAAATGCAGTTTATGTATTTTCAAAGGTATACCAAACGGTAGTCTACCATTTGGTGGAGCAGACACTTAAAGGGTTAACACCTTCATATCTATTCTTAGAAGACTCTAGAGAAATTTGACTAAAACACTCATAAGCATCCCGTTAGAACCCTAAGCATCCAATAATTTCTACAAAGCATGATGAAGCCACCCTCTGTTACAGTATGTAGAATTAACAAGCACCACACGCTAGTTCTGAACAAACTACAGTAGCTGACTAAAAGGCACAGGACATAAAGGCATGGGGCAACACACCCCAGCTGGTTTCACGTCCTTCGACTTTGCTGGAACTTGCAATCTCTGAAGTTCCCCTTTCAGTTTCACATTCAGCTGCAGCATCAGTACCAATGTGCTCTCGGTTCCCCAGCTCTGGGGTCCTCCTTCGTTTTCGCTCTGCATTCTGTGGCCTCCCATTCTCCTGTATTATATATTCTGCATTGTGTTTCCCAACTTCACATCACCTTGCTTGTACTTTATGTCCTGTAGTTTTCTGTCCTGGTCCACATCCCCATAATCTGCATTCCCCTGCTCTTAGTTCTGTGTTCCCCAGTTTAATGTTTTTCACAGTAATGTGTTGCATTCCACTTACACCCATGTGTGGAACTTTCTCTGTTCCCTGACAGCAAGAGCTGCACTTTGCTCACCTTTCACAGACGCGCACTGTCCAGGCTGCAATAATCCACAAGGAGATGCTGAAGACCAGCAGAACGGTGCCGGGACAGATGGTCATTAGGGTCTTCATCACAAAGCGTGTGTTAAAGTGCACCTAGCAACACAGAGGATGACACTGTTATTTGTTGAGCCTCAGGTACAACTTAGAGCCCTCCCATATTGACATTCAACATCATACAGTACAGGATCTTCCCTTCAGTAAATCATACCATCTAGGGACATGCAGCATCATCTCCAGCAGTGAACGAAAAAGTTTGAAAGCCATCTGGCCCCCCCTGTAGCTCACCTTGTTGAGGGCCCCGATACTGCGGGATGAGGCGTCGGTGAAGAGCTTGCTGTGCAGCAGCATGACACGGGCGATGAGGTAGAGCCGCAGGAACATGGGCACTGAAAGCACCATGTCCACGTCAGCCTTAGCCAGAGATGGCGTGTACGAGAAGGCCAGTCGCGCCTGCCAGTGGAAGGTGAAGTCGCCCGGCACAGGGTGCACTGCCGACACCAGCAGCTCCAGGGCGATCAGCAGCACCCGCTCTGTTGTCATGGCGATCCGCCAGTCATCCGCTCCGTTGTCAATGAGGAAGAGCTGAAGGGGTGAGAGGGTTCAGTGGTGCTGCAGGAATGAGGCTCCTTACAGGTCTCATTACCATCGCGACAGAATGGGTTAAACATACTCATCTATATTTTTAGCTCAACCTTTACCACTGCTCTAAACCTTAGTAAATGGCAATTATTTTGAACTGTTGAATAGACAGAATGTGTTCATCACAATCTCTGTCTTATAGTAACCACTGTCTCATTGCTGAACTGTTAGGGTAACAGTTTTTTTCACACTGAATGTGTCTTGGTGGGTGTTTAATATGATTACATATCGTTGCGCCTGCTTGCAGAATCGATTTCCAGAGTTAATATTTGTAGTGGGGGGCTTGTGTGTTCGTGACATGAATGCTACGTTGGCACTGTACTGCACAAGTACTACCTAATACAGGGCTAGTTCGTTTTGCCTGCTTGAAGCAGAGCATGTACAGTGCATAAACTGCATGTTAACCTGTGAGTCTACTTTTTTTTTTTTTTTTTAAAGATTCCAGCCTTGTCATGGTGACTGTTGCCAAGGGGACAACATCAAAGACCATTCATGCTTAATTGCAGTCCCCAGCCCAGGAGAGAAGGGAAACGGAAAGAGAAGAGGACCAAGAGGCCTGCCTCAGGCACACAAGGAATACCCAAACCATACAGACAACTTTGTGCTTATGTCTCTATTTGCCACATGGTGCTTCCTGAATAGTACGTTTGGTGAAGCATATATATGTCAACACAGACTAATCCATTAAAAGCACAACTAAATGTTCCATTATTAGTAAAAATTCTAAAGAATCCATTTCTATAAATTTAAGATTAAAGAAGTATTTAAATATTAGTTTACCTGCACATAATTACTGATGGTTATAGAATTAATACAAGGTGCATTCTCAGTGATGCTGTACAGTATAACCACTTCTGGAAGATGGATGGATGTAACTAGAACATGCTGGTGCCATTACTGGGCTTTAATAAAATCACCTGGACTATGCCCAGACTGCTGGCTTTAATGTGCAGGCCTCCCTTCGTATTAGTGCGTCATATGAAGATTTTTTTTTTGCTTTGGTGCCTCAGACTGTCTCAGATGCTGCCGGTGATAAACATTGTAGCCCCTGTCGGGTCGGACAGTCAGACACTGAACCTCACAGCACTTATCCTGGAATGACTGAGAAAATCCAAGCAAGACCAAGCCCAATTTACAGGGCTGTCAGGAAATGTAATTTCGCTTCACACCATTTCTCTCCTTGCCCCCGTCTCACTCCTTCCTGGGCTCTGCTCCTCTCCCTGCTCCCCCTCTCCCTCGACACTCCCTCTCATTTCCTCATTAGCGCCGCTAGTGCCTCATACATAATTAAACTCCTTACGGAGAGGTGATCTGTCAGATGAGGAGGTGTGCAAGCCTACCGGACACTCTGTTCTCCATGCAAGTAACCATCGGCTCGCTGCCCCCATCTGGTGAGAAAGGGGCTGGCAGGGGCTGCAACACATGCAGGTGCCAGCTCTAACATGGGGGGGATATGACCGTCTCAGGAAGGGTATCCTGGTCACAAGGGTTTTCGTGCCCATTCAGCCTGTCCCTCGCTCAGCAAGCACATTAATCAGTTGCAATTTTACTTTCTGAAACCCAATAACCTCGACCAGCCCCGTAGCGGCTGTCCTGAATTAAGTCATGTTGCCATGCCACAGTTTATTTTTTCTCACCAACAAACTCCCTTTTCCTGGCTTTTCTGTCATGTGCTCATTCCATCCTTGCCCACTTCCTATAAACCCAAGAAAGAGATTCCTACTCCCCGCTGCACTGGTGGTTCCTTGGGAAGTTCCCTGACATTGTGTCTGTCCTCCACCCCCAGAAACTCTCACAGAAGCATAGAAATAAGCCACCCCACTTTAATTATGTAAAAATCCAGCTCCCGACATGTGATTATGGACTGGGTTTGCAGGAAAAAGGTTGCTGGTTCAAATCCCAAAAGGGGCCGTTCTGCCCATGAGCAAAATACTTAACCTGAATTTCTACGGTAGAAGATACATTTGTGAGGAATTATAGCTGGCTAAGCAATTAAATAATAATAAACGACCTTCCCAGTTTAAAGATATTAAAAAAAACAATTAAACAGCAGCACTAAGCAGCAGTCTGCATACCATAAAATGGCTTCACTTGCCAGGCTCATCTCATGAATGAATTTGCTCAGCACTAAGCTGTTCTCTAACGGGGAATGCAGCTCGGCACTTGCAGGCTATGTTGCTATGGGTGCAGGCAACAGCCCGTCTAAAAATAACAAGGTTTGCGTTTTGAGATAATAGAGGCAAGTAAGTTTTCCACAAAGACAGGATTTGACGACTGACATTTTCTGGCCAGTTAAAAAACTCCTGGCTGACACAAGTACAGCAGGTAAAAATAAAGATACTACTATGAAAGCAAACCTAATTTTCACCATTTTCATTCTCTGTCGTCTCTGCATTAGATGACTCCTGTGGCAGTTTTGAGGAAGTTTCTGCTTCCAAAATTCCTCCAGAAATCTTGGTGTGCAGGGATTAGATGGCTAGTTGAGTGAAGAGGACCCATCAGTAAGTAACAGTCTGTCCATCAGGTCCATTATCAGGACCCTCAGTATGTCTGACTTAATCCAGCTACATTATGCATATTTTGACATACTATCAATGAATACACTATATTCAATAATAACCTTGATGTTTGACATAATAAGAAGGGTGTTACCACGGTAAAGCAGAGCCACATAGCAGACCTTTTTGCTTTAGAAATTACAGTATATCAAAGACAAACGTCTGTACATCCCGGAGGGTGTTCTTTTAAGTACTGTACTGCTTAGAGGCGCGAATTTGCAACCCAACAGTTGCTGGTTCAGATCCAAGGAGGGGCCCTTCTTTAGCACGAAGGAACATAACAGTAGTTCAACCACAATGTCCCCCTCCTTAAAATTGATAAAAATTGCAGTTAAGTGTCATCTAAGCAACTAAAGAAATATGAAAAAAACAGACTTGGGAATGAAATGGCATCATGAAGCGTCACAGCAGTAAGACTTTGACAGGAACATCAGTAGATGGTGTAGGTCTGTTCGCCTACCATCAATGCCCTGAAGCCACAAATGGTGACAGTTGCTCTGAAGTACTTTGTTTGATCTTTGCTTTGAGTGGCATAATCTTATTTTCAGGGGAACTAAGGTGGAGGAGGGTGTCTTTTTAAAAAAAATTAAAAATCTACAACTTTTTCAAGGATGTCACAGCAATGTATGAATCAAAAGTCATCACAGTAAAAAGTAAAAGCTGGAACAAAGCTAGTCAGAGCAAAGAGAACCTCACAGAACAGGCAAGGAGGATAAGCTGGAGACTGAAGCTAGAGAGGTTCCTCACTCATAGGAGCAGGGTGGTAAGGAAGCAGTGCTGCCTGGTCACCGCTCCACAGCACCATTATTTTCCACAAGAGTAGCTTCACAGCTCTGGAGAGTTCTCAGCATCCGGGAGGGTGATGCAGGAGGTCTGAGCAGCTCAACAACGAGTCTAACTCAGCCAGTGATGCAAACCCCCCAAACTGTTTGCCACCATATAAAATGAAATGCACCCAATACTAAACATACATTCTTACTGTTGCAACAGCAATTAAGGTTTAGGGACCAGCTTTAGTTTCAATGGCATTTATCTTATCTGAGAAATTAACCTTTTTACTCAGAATACATTCTGTCACCACTTTTTATCAGTGAAGGAAGAGAAACCAGTAGGTATCATTTATGTTAAAGATGCCTTTGAGTACTTTTTAATACTTCTTTCTGACACTTGAGGTGATACAAATAATGCAGTGGTACACTCTTACTTAATGAATTAATTAACAAGAAACTGAGAGTTACATACTGATCCATTGTTTGTTTGTCATTTATCGGTCATAATGGTTCATGCATTTCATGCAGTTACTATATTTGGTCATGATTTGTACTTGAGTAGTAATTGAGTTACTAAGTACCCTCTACCCCCTAAAGTACAGTGTGACCAGAAAATCATTGACAGATTAACTCACTGATGGCTAAAGTTGCTATGTTAGGCTGTTATTTAGCACTGCTAGTGCTATGCACGTTAATGAGTAATAAACAAACTGCAGCGTCTTTGTGACTGAGACTCACATGCAGCTACTGTATGTTCTGACAGATTAGTCATGCCTATTTATGAAATTTCCCCTGATGCTAAATCCTGTTTTTTTCCCCTCCGAGTTCTTCCAATAGCTGAGCTCTTTTAAAATCTGTTTACATGAGTTGTCCAAATAGTTATATATAAAGATAGCCAATCCTATCTCCTCCACCCCCCACTTGCCCTGCACCCTCATTGACCTGCTTTTCTAATAGAAATACAGATTACATTGTCATCATTTAGATTAGTCAGGCAGTCTAATCTGAATGATGGTTCACGTGATACACAGCATTTTCAGAATAAAAGAGGATGCATGGTAGATGGAGGTGGGAGGCAAACACAGCAGGTATACGGGGGAGGGGGCTTAACACAGGGGGCAGACTGTGAAGTGAGATAAGTAAAAGAAAAAAACAACAGCAAGAGAAGGAACAATTTAATTTCCACTTGGATTCATTTCTGGGTGTGTGATAATCTTGAAATCAATATCTTCATTTATTGACGTTTCTAATTTCTTGAGGCACCAATTATGGCCAATTGGGAGGTGCCTTAGTGCTGCATACTAATGAGGACATAAACACAGGATTTGATAAGGACCTGTGGCTGAGCTCTGTGCTGCACATTATTATCAACAGAGTTTGTTAGCAAATCCTCTCCAAAATTCATTTAATCATAAAAACAGTCACATCTGACAGATTATCTCCCCCCCCCCACCCCCGTGTCTCTCTCTCTCTCTCTCTCTCCAGCATGACTGTTTGGCTGAAAAGAAGTGCGTGGGCTAGTCACAGCTGGAATCCATTCAGGCCGAGAGTGTCAATCGATAGATGTGAATGTTCTGTCTCATGGTGACCATGCAGACCATCTCAGAACAGTGTGGTGTGTCTGTCCAAGACCAGGCTGTGAGCATGGAATTTTGTGATTAGCTGGGTTTTGTGCCACATGTGGCTCAGCAGGCTAAGCCACTGTACAGTACCTGTGATCAGAAAGTTGCTGCTTTGATGTCTGGCCTCAGCAGAACAGTCACATGTCTGTGGGCCCTTAAGCAAGGCCCTTAACCCCCAGCTCCAGGTGCACTGCATGCTGGCTGACCCTGAGCTATGACCCAAGCTTGCTCTCACTTGTCTGTGTGTCTCAGGGAGAGCAAGATGGGGTAGGCAAAAAAGAGAATTTCCCTACTGGTACTCATAAAGTATCACTGTTCTACTTTTTGCATCTTTCCCTATCCCACTCTGTTTGTTTGTATTCTATCTCAGCTGACTGGCATAAGTCAATACTAGCAACACCCCACCATGTCAAAAGAATGGAGTCTGACTTGAATAACGTGTCTTTGTAGGTTATATTCACTCATTCCTCTAGCTGAATAGCAGATACTCAGGAAGCATAGTACAGTAAGCGCTGCAGGTAGCTTCCACATATCTGGGTAATTACGTGTCTCTTATTACTCAGCTGCCAGGCTCCTCATGTAGCAGCAAGCTGTGGACAATTGATATCTGCTCCTCCAGCTCACACCTCCCATTCCCACTAAGAATGAGACAATGTTGTGCAGGAGAGCCGAGTGCTGGCTGGAGGGTGACATCACCTTTGCACCTGGCAACCAGCAACTCGCGGCCGCCTGACTGATCAATGAAGAAGCACATGAGCCAGCTACAGAGGTGCCCTGGCCAATTAATCCCTCCATTTCAGACTCCCTTGGTTACATATGACATTCATTCATTCATTCATTAACCCTTATTTTACCAGGCAAAGCATTAAGAAAAGTGTCTTATTTATGACAAGCAGCTGGATATGCTTTCTGAAGCAGAAAGGCTCAGTGCCTTGCTAAGATAACAATAGCAGCCCACCCCCCCTTCCACCACCACCACTGCACTACTCAAAGTGATTAGCTAAAGCGATTGTCCAGTACCCTCTCCCCTGTGTAATAGCATGATAATTATGGGTGATATTGAAACTCAAATGCAGCTCGTATACATTTGCGGTTCTGAAACTTAGCAGTCTCTATAGAACGTATGCACATGATGTCACAGCAGGCAGAAATCACTGTGGTTACACTCAACGAGGGGCAAAAAGACTGAGTGGCAGCAATAGCATTCACCCTGAATAGGGCGAAAACACATCTAAAATGGGAAAGAGCTGTTGTATGGCTGATTTAACAAATTTATTTAACAGGAAGTCACTGCTATTTTTTACAGACTGCTGAAAACTAAAGAAAAGCAAATGGATCACTGTAATCCGCAGAAACAATTGGAATCCGAAACGTGGATTTACAGTTGTCATTTTGCGTCAGTTATGTAGGATTTTTTGGTAAAATCATACCTTAAGTTATATACTGTATTGAATACTCATCAATAAAGTATTTACCATCATTCATTTATTCTGCGTAGCTGTAAAGTTTTTGTCAGCGATTGTTACGATACATCCATGATGATGAGGCTTCTGTTCTACAAACAAAGTGTGTGTGGGGGGGGGGGTGGTTAGATAGTGTTAGCTAGCCAAGATAAACCCAGTTTCCCTTATAAGGGGCTACTCCACAAAGCAAGTCTAGACAGTTAGCCAGATATCTTTAAAAGTTTCTACAAAATACGTTGTCAGGAAACCTGATTGTTGGTCACATATTAATGTCCATTGGTCCTTTGGGAAGTTATATGGGTCCCTGTCAAGTTCTACCTTTAGTTTGAGGGGGTGTGTTCCGGCGGGAACAATGACGTCAGCACAGGGTCTCTACAGTATACTGTATGGCACATTAGCAGCGTAAGATATACATCAGTGTAAGTATCCCTGACATCCAAAGGGATACAGACATGTACACCTAGCTGTGTTAGTGGAGTATTTCAGTACCTTCAGCAGGAACTGCAGCCCTCATGCTTGTGACTTTAATCACCATGCAGTCGCTGCCCTTCTACAAAAGATGGAGAGCGAACCCAGGAACCCCAAGCATCCAGTGACCCACAGAACTGCATACGTCACATCATGCCAGTCGCAGTCTGTGGTATACCCCAGCAGCCTGAAAAGTGGCACGCTCGGCGGTTGTGCCCAGTTACCTGCACTTCGCGGGCATGGTAGGCGATGATGAGTCCCAGTAAGACCACTGTAGACAAGCTGATAAGACACTTCAGGGCCAGGGAGAACATGGAACTCTGTAGAGGAGCAAACACAGAGGTTAAAGTACCCCCCATAGATGTTAAAGTACCCCCACCCCCACATTAAAGTAACTCACACACACAAATGTGAACGTACCCCACACACATTAGGTACCCCCTACACATGTACAAATGTTAAAGTATCCCCCCACACACATTAAGGTACCCCACAATACCCACTCAAGTCACCATCACAGGTCACAGGAAACCACATTAATGCCATAACAAAGCTGCTGCCACAGAGGCACCTTAAACTTCTCCTCTCTGTTACACCCCGTTCTGCATCAGCACTTTCACACCTGTCGCATTATTCCTACATGGACATGCATCATTACCCCTGAAACTGCTATCATACACATTCCCCACAGTCCTTAATTCTCGTGACCTTTCACTTACAAATCGTTCAGCACGCGCCTCGCATCACCCTGGCACTGTGTGCAATCCGAGGTGTGTCCCTTGCTCTTCCAGTCGTGCGCAATCAAGCACGGAAGAAACATGGTGGCTGGGAGAGGGCGCACAGCGAAAGGAGGTCACCAGCCTCCCAGCCCTCACGGGGGAGGAGGCTGTGTCCTTAGCATAGGACATTATGGCGTTCTGCTAGAGGCAGTGAGACCATTGCACAGGTGTGTCCTCTATTGCTGTGTTCATACTATTAACGTCGCAGCAGAAGCCTAGAGTGCCTCCCAGGACCTTCTGCTTGGTCATTAAATCTGTCATGCATCCCTAGTTACCCCCAGTCAGTGCTGGACTGCGGTGACCCGGGCAAAATGACACCCGCATCCATGTTTAACTTTGAGCCTAAACTTCACGACACACACAGTGTTCTTTTCCACAGATAAACACACATCCTGTTCAGGGCATTTGGCGTCACAATGCTACGTTCCAGTTTATTATTAGTTATTTTAGGGAAAAAAATTCAAATTAAAATCCCCATCCCAAAAAGATCAACAAACACTGACTTGTTCCTGCAGTTTCATGAAAATCGCCATAGCTTTTCACATATTGAACTTAATTAATAACTTAATTATAGATAATAACTTTAGTGTAACGCATCATCTGCCGCCAGCTTTTGTCCTGCAGTAAATGACAATGTACTGTAAAATTCCAGAGCCATTAAAGGTCCCGATAGTGATGTGCGTCTCCTGGGGTTCAACCTCAGCCATCATCAGCTTTTTTCGGGCTATGGGTGTCACCACAGCAGATACATACATATACACACAACACCATCCCTGCTGCCAGCGTTCGGAGCACAGCATGTTGGGTCAGTGCAGAGTGTTTCAGAAAATATGCTGTCCTGGTTTACAGTGATCTAAGGTCTCTAATTATGACTGTTGCGGTTGCACCATCTTTTCATTAAATTTAATGTATTTTAATTGGTTTTCTTTCAAAATGCAACCACATTGTCTATTGTAATAAAATGCATTTACTCTGCAGAGCGACCGGCCCCCCTCCTGGGCCATTAGCATCTAATGGATAAAGCCAAAGACAGTGAATTAATCTTCAGTCAATTATCAGGTGTCTGAGTAAATGTTGCTGTAGAAGGTCCTGTGCCAGTGTAAGTATCCCAGACACATTGTATTCTTGGTTAAATCAGAACTTCTTAACAACCTGACGGAACATCCAGCAGTGCTAGCGGACCTTTGGACAGAGCGATTACTTCATTACGAGTGCTGCCCTGAGCCTGCCATACTTGTGGGGTCATCCCTCACTCTCTGCACAGATCTCAGAGAGCCCCTGCACAGACTCGCTCACAGTCGTATGCTCAATTACACACTGCCACGAGCCATTACGTTCTGACACGTTTCGATGGGCGGGGGGGCTACTCCCTGTGGAACACAAACAAGCACACAGGGTTAGTCACATGTAAAGATGAAGGTGCAATCACACAGGTTCACATCCATATTTAAAAAAATACAAATTGAAAAATTGCGAAGAGACATCTGGACCACAGACTCCCAAGCAGAGCATCCAGGTGAGAGCTGTGGGGTGTGTTTGTTCCACTGCAAAAGTGTGTAGTTATAATAACAAGACACTGCACCAAGAAAATGAGTGCAGGGTACACAGACAGCTGCCTGTTCAGGGCACGCAGACAGCTGTTTGTTCCTTCATTTAAACGCACACACGCTGGTAGACACTCAGCACACACAGATGCGTATCAGACATGCAAACACCCACAGCAGCGAGACCATTAACCAAGATGTGTCTTTAAGTAGCCTCCACTGCAAACAACAAGCTGGCCTTGTCGGCTGCTCACCATGTTCAGGAATTAACGGTTAAACTTTGGGCTCATTTGCATAAGAAACAATAAAAGCTATATTCATATTTAAAAAGATATATTACTCAGCCAGTACTGTGGAATCACTGATCATATACTAAAGCAGCTCTCAAAATTAGCAGCAATTTTTGGGATTTCTTTACTTTGCTGTTAGGTTGTAATACAAAATAACTTTAAATAATCCCACTGCTATTAAGCAAACATACAAATTGATCTTCTTTTCACTTCTTCTTTTTCTGACAGCCTGACTGTGTTAGAGAAAAAAAGGTGAATGATTACAACGGTGTGAATTCAGTAATGAACACGGTGACCTGACAAACACAGACTGACAATGAGAGGAGCAGACTGGCTGTGCCCATACCTACACACCCATGACTCTCTGGTGCTTCTGTTCAGAGCGCTAACCCCCTTTTGTTTACAAATCCTTAAGACTCAAATGTCCCCCACACCTCACTTTCCCACCAAAGGAAATCTTATTTCAGCTCCTTCTCCAAAGTCATTAGATTGTCATTCTTTACCTCCCTCAAACATGCCCTCAGTGCTCTGCCCACAGCGTGGTTCTCATAACAGAAAGAGCTAAATCCAGTGTGGACCTTTCAGATAAGGTCATATTTTTTAACACACAAATATTTCATGTTGTGCACAGTCTGCGAACTCCTGGAACCTCTACAGCCAACAAGTCTGTGGCAAGTCTGACGCTCTTAACATGAGTCTCCACTTCATTTACCAACATTTGGACTCTGTTCACACAATAAAGCCAGAGCCGCTAGAAAACAATCTAGCCTCACTAAATCTGCTGGTCTCCATCTGCCTCTGGGTCACTGACTTCTTGACCAGTTGAGCAGTACTGTATGTGTCACTGAGTGGTCACATGATCAACCCCTGATTATACGTACTGGAACTCCACAGGGCTGTGTTCTGTCTTCCAGGTTTTTATGCTCTATACCAGTGACTACATTTCTAACCCATAAGTGAAACGCATAAAGTTTGCCAATGACACCATACTGACTCGCCAGAATTATGACAACAAGACTTTCTGTCATCAGGAACTGAGGCACCTGTTAAACTAAAATGGTCCTCAAGACCCAAAAGATACAAGAGATGATCATCGACCTCAGGGATCATTGACCTCACTAGACATTAATGGCTGTATTTTTGCTCAGTTGAGTCATTCAGGTACTGGGCACTTTCTGATCCATGAATCTGAATTGGAAGGTCAGCAGCACTTCCAATGTCATGAGAGCCCAACAGCGGCTCCCTCACATATGCTGGCTAAGAAGTTCAAGCTTCTTTCACGGGTAACTCTGGTGTAAGTCAACACTGCCATCATTCAGTCCATCCTAACCTCATCCATAACGGTGTGGTTTGGTGAAGCTTCTGCCAAGAATGGTAGAAAACTTAAAGGTGAAACCCTATTAAAGGGGGAAAGAGGAAAGTGTATTAATGGGGGAAAGAGGAAAGCGTATTAAAGGGGGAAAGGTGAGAGCATATGAAAGGGGGAAAGAGGAAAGTATATGAAAGGGGAAAATGTATTAACGGGGAAAGAGGAAAGTGTATGAAGAGGGGAAAGAGGAAAGCGTATGAAGAGGGGAAAGAGGAAAGCGTATGAAGAGGGGAAAGAGGAAAGTGTATTAAAGGGGGAAAGGTGAGAGCGTATGAAAGGGGGGAAGAGGAAAGTATATGAAATGGGAAAGTGTATTAACGGGGAAAGAGGAAAGCGTATGAAGAGGGGAAAGGGGAAAGCGTATTAAAAGGGGAAATAGGAAAGTGTACAGTATGAATGGGGGAAAGGGGAAAGCGTATTAAAAGTGGAAAGAGGAAAGCATATGAAAGGGGGAAAGGGGAAAGCGTATGAAAGGGGAAAAGAGTATTGTCAGATCAGCAGGGAAGATCTTGAGCTGCAGTCTCACACCTATACAGGACTTGTGAGTGGGACTATAATCAGTCGAGCTCATCAGCAACCCCTCTCATCCTGGTCATCACCTTTTCCAAGTGGAAAGTGCTTTCAAGCAAAGAAAAAAAACAGAACTACTGGATAGTAAAACCATTTCCGCCCAAAAGCTACAGTACCCATCAATTGGTGATCTCCTCAACCTACATCATAATTGCACTCTTTGTTATTTTGCACATCAGGTTCATTCTCACTGGCACCTTGACATTACAATACCTTGTTCCTACTCCATATTGTGTTACAGTTTTACCCTCTAGACAGTATATTTTTTTAGATTCTGTTCTTCTGTATGTATGAATATAATTTTCTGCTTATATAAGAACATACGAAATTTACAAACGAGAGGAGGCCATTCGGCCCATCAAGCTCGTTTGGGGAGAACCTAACTAATAGCTCAGAGTTGT
>JAODKC010000049.1:10520206-10530483 GCA_026777985.1 Mormyrops attenuatus | reverse complement strand
AGTCGATCATCGAACTGCGGCCTAGGGTGTCCTGGTGCCAAGTGCACATATGGACACCCTTATGCTTGAACATGGTGCTCATTATGGACAATCCGTGACGAGCACAGAAGTCACAACTAATTTTCTGCAGTATGTCTCATTACTTTAATACTACCCAAGCCTAGACTAACAACATTCAAACTATTCATAAAAAGTTTACAAGTTTTGCTATACTGCTTGTATTTTTGTTTGTTGCAATACATCCCTACTGTTCTGGTTAAAGCCCGCCTCCCCTCTCTGCTTCCCCTCATCTCTGCTATTATTCACTCTTCACTTACCACTAGAATTGTTCCTATAGCTCTTAAAACTGCTGCCATCACCCAAATTTTGAAAAAATCTGGTCTAGATCCTAACAACTTTAATAATTTCCACCCTATTTCTAATTTACCTTACCTCTCTAAAATTCTTGAAAAAATAGTTGCCTCACAAATCAACTTGTACCTAACTCATAATAAACTGTATGAACAATTCCAGTCTGGTTTCCACCCCCATCATAGCACTGAAACTGCCCTTGTCAAAATCACCAATGATCTCATGGCAGCTGACTCCGGTTTACTTACCATTTTAGTTCTACTTGATCTGAGTTCGGCCTTTGACACTATATCTCATTCCGTTCTTCTTAATAGATTAATCTCTATCGGTATAACTCACACTCCTTTAAACTGGTTTAAATCATATCTTTCTGGCCACACTCAATTTGTTCAACTTAAATCATTTACATCCCAGCCCTCTCCAGTTACCACTGGTGTGCCCCAGGGCTCTGTCCCCCCCATACCACTGCTATCCTTGTTCACAGTTTAGTCACTTCACGACTGGACTACTGCAATTCCCTTCTGTTTGGTTTGACCAACAAATCCCTCCATAAGCTTCAACTACTTCAAAATTCTGCTGCACGTATTATCACTAAAACCCCCTCTTTACATCATATCACTCCTGTCCTGCAGCAGTTGCACTGGCTCCCGGTACATCTACGCATTAATTTCAAAATCCTCCTCTATACATTTAAGGCCATCCACAATCTCACACCTCTGTACCTTTCTGATCTTATTCAAATTGCTACTCCCTCTCGCTCCCTCAGATCTTCCTCCTCTATTCACCTCATCGTCCCTTCTGCACGCCTTGTCACAATGGGGAGCAGGGCATTCTGTTGCTCTGCTCCTCGACTCTGGAACTCCCTACCACAAGATATTAGAAATATCGACTCCTTTTCTTGGTTTAAATCAAAACTCAAAACACATCTGTTTAAAAGTGCCTACTCACTGTAATTTCTTTTAGTTTTATACTGTTTAGCTTTCTATTTTTTATTTTGATTGTTTTTATTGTTATGTAATTCTGTGTGGTGTCCTTGTGTGTTTTGAAAGGCGCCTTTAAATAAAATTAATTATTATTATTATTATTATTATTATCTGGCCTCTTCTGGTCTTCAGTCAAGCTGTTGTGCACTAGGGTTGGGTACCTTTCACATTTGAACCGATATCGGTTCAAATGTGAATGTGAATATCTTTCTATCCTATTGCGGCTTTAAATGTAAATTGCATTGAAATGCTGTTGATTAATTTAAACCTTTCTACCAGTTCCATATGTCCCACTCAGCTCGTGCGCGCCGCTGCTGATGAGCTTGTGAATGTACCGAAATTTGGCACCGTTTGATACCTGGTAATACTGACATCATTCGGTCGGTACCTTTAAAAGTACCGACCTCGGTACCCAACCCTACTGTGCACATGACCAAAACAACGACAAAGCAACTGCTGTTTAAGGGCCTTGCTCAGGAGTCCAACGAAGTAGGATCACTCCAGGCATTCACAGGATTCGAACCAGCAACCATCTAACTTTTGGGACAGATCCCTAGACTCAGAGCCACCACTCCATCTGCTGAGTATGTGATCAAGTACAAATCATGAACAAATATAGTAACTGCCAGCCATTTCTCAACTGAGCACAGGTTTTCCACACTACAGCAACTTTTTTTAAAAACCAGAACCTTTCTCCAAAACCAGGAACTTTTGTTGTGTTTACACCACCTTGGCCTGATTGTAGTTCTTCAGAGGCTGTTCCAGAACCCTTTTTTAGTCCCTATTCCAGACTAGGGTGGTGGTCGAATAGTGGCTGCTTTCACACCAAAGCTCCCGGAACATCTCAACCGGGGACTTTTGTAGCTCCTGGCCACTTTCTTGTGTTGTGTTGATATGCAAAATAATCATGAGAGTTGCAAAAAACTTCACCGATCAGCAGCCCTGCTGCAAACCAAAACTCACTCAGTAAAGCATATCCCATGGACTGAATGAGTTTTGGAAATTTGCTCTTCAATCGTGGCTCACATAAATTTCAGCATATAAACACACACTTTTATAAGTTTTCCCTTGCGGAGACAGACTCCATAGCCCACAACATCAAAATATCAGGATTTTATCACATTGTGGGGATATTTGGTCCTCACAACATAATGTATACATAACCCACACACACATGCATGATGGCGTACCTATCTAAATGGGCACCTTTTATTCATTTATATGGGAAAAACCCTAATCCCAATTAGGGTCCCCTACCCAGCCCAAACCTTAACCATAAGTAACCAAACAAAACACAAGACTTTTGGCATTTTTAATTTTTTGATTGCATTCACAGATTTTTATAATACTGAGGTTATCCAAATGGGGACCTGAAAAATGTCCCCAAAAGTAAGAAAGTTTCAGGTTTTACCACACTTCGGGGACATTTTGGTACCAAAATGTGATCTGTGCAAACCCACCCATACACACCCACACACACACAAACAGGCAGAAACACACAACACACGGACACTGCCATACAGTGGAGATACACACCTGACTTGATGTTTCCATCATCCCGGATGACCCCTCCCCAGCGGGAGTACAGTGACAGACCACAGCCTTCCCTGTCACCTTCCACCTCCCTCTTCAAAATCTCCTGTTTCTCTCGAACCCGCTCCCAGTTCCGCACAAGAAACACCCCGTGCTTCAGCACAAAATTCCTGTCAAGATGAGAACGGCATGTTCATTAAAATACTCATCATGTCCCTGAGGTGATGGCTGGTGAGCTGGGTAGTGGGCTCCTCGATGCTGCCATCAGTATATGGGCATCGGTTTGGAGCCTGACAACTAAACATCAGCCCAGCATCAGTAACTGGAAAGAGCAGGGCGATTCAGACAGTGTAATTGTGGAACAGAGAGGGTAATGGAGAGAAGCAGGTCAAACAAACCCAAAATGTTTTACGGGGAATTAAATCAGAAAAGAATGTGCTGAATGGTGTTGCTTATCTCTACTATCTCTGTTCATGTACAAAAATCCAGAAAAAACAACCATATTATGGCAAAACGGATATGTGCATCAAAATGTCCATAATTAAAGAGAGCGATGTGAGTTTTTAAAAAAAAAAAGGTAGCGCAGCAGTCTCTGGGTTAAGAATGCCCTACTTATGGACTACTAGGACTCTCATGATAACCACAATATTGCAATACCGTGATACTGATAAGCCAAGTGCATGGGATGACAAACAACCACCACAACCGCAAAAAAAAATACTTAAACTGTAAGGTCGCTGCCCACAATGATTATGTGTTTTTTTGGCATTAGAAGTATTTTGTTTACCCTGACATGGTGATTTCAAAGATATAACCGTCGGTAGCACTCTATAAGAACCTACAATAGATCGCTTCAGTCTGGTTGTCTTTAAAAGGTGTGAATCACATGTATATGAAGTTTACATATTGAAATCCATGTAACCACAGATGACTTCACTGACCAGGAGTATGCAGGGGTAGTTTTTTCTAGGTATACCCAATTTAGCTTGTTTTTGAGTAAAGGATTATGGCATATATCGATCATTGGGTCCTTACGGAGGTACCAACGCCAATGTCAGCATAATGTGAGTGGTGGGTGCTTTATTATTCATGTAGACAAACTAGAAATGCACAATTCGACTGGTGTCCATGTTGAAATATTATAAATATTTCTTTTAATGACATTTAAAAGACTTAAGAATGATTGGAACTTTTATATTTTTATAATTTAATCGTTTTCACACTTCTCTTTATTATTTCGAAATAACAATGTTTTAATATTTATGTCCAACTTCTGGAACTGCAGACAGGCCCTAGAACACTCATATTTATAAATCAACCAATTACCTAATAATAGCCTAAGAATGAAGTACTTATAAAACATTAAAAATCAAGAAAAATGAATTTGCAAAACAATAACAAAAAAGGCAATAATACCGCATATAGCGATAATGAGCCACCCTAAATCCTCGCAGGGGAAATTCCTTCACCGCAACAGCCCTATGAACAACTTGTACTTGCAAAGGGATTGCCATAAAGCCTATTATCTTAGAATTTCTGGTTAAATACAATGGGTAGCATACAGCACAGTACTTTAAGCAGTTACTTTTATTATTACTGTATCATTATTATTATTATTACTATTATGTACTGTAGTATTATTTTTCCGACTTACCAACAAATTCAACTCATAGACAAATTTAGGGAACCGATGTTGTTCGTAACCTGGTGACTGCCTCTACAGTAAGGACTCGGGGGCAGAAGAATAAGCAGTCTGATATACATGTTCCTTTTTTCATTGTGATGACTTATCTCTGATCCTGTGAGATTAGCCAAAGCAGGGTCAGTACATATTTTCAGCCAACCCTAACATTCAGAGACCAACACTGCCCAGTATTTTCACTGCCCTGTTACCAGGCTGTCTGTTCTTAGTGATCTCCAATCACAATATGACCTTGTAGAGATGAGCCACATTCCATATCTCCCCAGCTTAGCCTGTGCCTCTTTCTGTACCTCTCTGTTACAAATAATGAGCCGGTGAGAGAGGCACTCTGGTTAAGCTGGTGTTGTACCTCTTTTTCTTTCTGCTTTTATGAGCAGGTTGTGTAGTGTTAAAGTGATGCTGTATCTCTCCTTGTTGGTACTGGTATATGAGCAGGTTGTGTACTGTTAAAGTGACACTGTACTTGTCCCATTTGTTACTTGTTTTATGAGCAGGTGGTGTACTATTAAAGTGATACTGTACCTCTCCCTGTTAGACATCGGCTTCATGAGCATGTGAGAGCTGAACTTCCCACTCTCGCTGGCCTCTTCCTCCTGTCAGCCAAAAGAGGGAGTTTAAGCATCAAATAATAATTTAATTCAAATTAGGCATAAAATAGGGATACTAATTATATGAGCCTCTGTCTCTTAGTGTGGGTTTAATTTGTAAGGGACCAATTGCAGATCACTCAGCTCATGAGTAACCTTATTCTGACACATGGCGATGTATGGTAACTATATTTGATTATACATTTCACTGCTATGAAAATGCCCTTTGTCAATAGTAAAACAGTTTACGATTCATACAGAGTCTTGAGTCTTTGAGTCGGGTTCTTCCCAAGGTTTCTTCCTTCAAGGGAGTTTTTCGTTGCCACTGTTGCCTCTGGATTGCTCAGTGGGGGCTTTGGGTATGGATAATGTTGTGAAAATGCGCTATACAAATAAAACTGAATTAAAATTGAACTGAGTATCCCTTAGGGGTTCAGGCTGAGGTTGCCTATCATTCTTTTAGTGGCATCTGATCATTCACTTATAGGCCCAGATCCCAAGACCAGCTAGTGACATTGCATATATAAACATTTATACAGAGGTCATGTGACAAAGTGACAAAAAGGCCTTTATGTTTCAGACCCCTGGTACAGTGCAGCTCAAGCTACACGGAGGGAAGCTGCAGCATTACAGACAGCTCAGTCGGGGGTGTTCCACTTCTCCATGGCAGCAAGCTGCTGGCTCACTGGGTTGGCAAGGCAACGGCACTCTGTTGCTATGGAGACAGCACAGCTTTAGGGCCTGTATAATGCCAATGCCTCAACTGAAAAATTTGGACTCTCCTTTGATCCCAGATTCCAAAAATAGCACAGAATTGAACAGAATCCGTCTTCTAAGCCTAAAATGGTGTGCCCTGTCAAAGCTCAGAGGCTCGCGAACTGCCTTGCAGTCTGCAGTTTGTATGACAGGGGGAGAAGTGTGAGTATGGTACAAACCCAGCATGCCACGCCGGCCTGAGCCTCTCCCTCCCTCACCCGCTTCTTTAGCTGCTGCTTCGGCTTCCTCTTCTCTTTGAAGGTCAGCCCCCGTCCTGTCTTCCCTGGCAAGGCGCTGACCCGCTGGCTCTTGCCCCCAATAATGCCCCGACAGTGTTCCGAGCCACACCGGCACACTTGCTGCATAGGTAGTGGGGGGCGGGGGATAAGGGCAGGAGACGACACTAAGAATACATCTATGTATGAAGCATATTAACCACATTTTACCATGGTCAATCAGGTACAGGGGCCACCTTCACAGCTATACATACTAAACGTCATACTGTGTCAACAGCCATACCACCTGCAGTTCAGATTAGGTGATCCACCTGAAGCTAAGCAGGTCTGGGCCTGGCCTGTACTTGGATGGGAGACCAGCTGGGGTGCTGCTGGAAGAGCTGTTGGTGTGGCCAACAGGTTAGCCCATGCTGTGGCCTTTGTGGGTCCCAGTGAAGGGGACACTGCTGTAAAAATGGTGCCATCCTTCGGGTGAGATGTAAAACCAAGGCTTTGACTCTCTGAGATCATAAAAGATCCTTGGGCATCTTTGGAAAGAGTAGTGGTGGTACCCCAATATCCTGAGTAAAATTGCATACTGTAGCCCTTTCAAATCTGGCCTCCTAATCATCCTCTATATTCAACTGTTAAAAATTCTCTCCTGCACCCTCACCACCTTTGCTGTGTGATGAGCATATTGGCACAGAATGGCTGCTGTTGCATCATCCAGGTGGGTGCTACACAGTGGTGGTTGAAGTGGCTCTTCGCTTCTATGAAGCGCATGTAACCTTCATTCATAAATAATCACATTTTCCATGACTGACCCTGTCCTAGTGGCTGGATGATGGATGGGAGAGAGAGAATGCCTCATAATGAAATTAAACAAATGTGCAATGTTCCCTAGGACTGGTGATAGGAGGGCAGAGGCTTGCACAGGAGTTTCACCTGATCCTCCGTGTTGAAGGAGTGGAAGTTGTAGTCGTAGGTGAGCTCTGTACCGCTGCTCATATCCTTCAGGGCGAAGAGGCCGATCCGGTAGACCCCATTGACCGACCTGTAGGGGGCAGGCCAGCCAAGTGAGGGTCGCTCTCATCAGACCCAAAAGGTGCTTTCACTTGGCAATGAAAAAAATGAGGCCCCTGGATTTCTAGAAGTCTCTCAACCAATCCATGAATTCTATAAATCCTTCAGTACAACTCTATGTCAGTCTACAGGGACATTTAGCCTCAACAGTGAACAAAGTCAAAGGGAACTCATCGTGTTTTGGAAGGTTCCCATGACTGGCAGAGTGATTTCACCTCTGGGTCTGTGAGCTATAATGACACTGGCTGACCCTGCTTTCTCAAAAATGGATGTTGCCTTGGACAAAAGAAGCTGTTAAATGAAGAAATGTAAATGTTTCCAAAGTGTACATCCTATACAAAATTAGAGTAACGGGCATTTCAGATGGGTGGTGCTGAATAATCAAGACTGGCCCTGAACTTTGAGCCCTGTTGGTGTGTCCCAGGCCATGGTCCCCCAGGCCCCGCCTCCTTACCACTTCTGCATCTCGCAGTTGGGCTCACAGCTGTGGTTGATGAATCGGGCCTCATTGCCCATACGGTAGCTGTCGATCACCATACCACTGTCCAGGTTCAGGCAATAGTGGTCGCTATGTGACGCATACTGTTCTATCATGCGGTTCCTGTGGCCCAGAAGACAAGTACAGCTGGTTAAACTTCAGGATGTTCTTAATGGATTTACCAAGGGGCATGGCTAAGCTCACTTGCTCATTCAGACAGGCACTCACCTGAACTCCTGCTCGCTGACCACCTCACCCAGGTACTCGATGATGAACTGGCCGGCCCGCAGTGGCTCCTTGGTGCGGATGCCCCAACCCTTGCCCTCGGCGCGGAAGCGCTCCAGGCACTGCACCCATTCATGCCGCTGGACGCGCTGATTGTCGCAGTGTTCTTCACAGGGGCATGTACTTGGGGAGCACTCTGCAAATATCATCCTGAGAGATTGGAAGTGGGGACGTGGGGGCGGAGAAATAGCAGGAAGACTAAACGGTCGTAGAGCATCGTACAGGGACATAAACCTGGAGGTTCATATACTGATTATTTAATGTGATGTGTGCTTACACAAAGTCAAAGATCAGATACAGACTACAAAAGGAAGCTGTCGAAATGGCAGCATTGTATTCCCAAGACAGCCATGTAACCATTACAAAAAAATAGAAATCAGAAATTTGATGCAAGTAAGTATGTTTTTGACCCTGTGTTGGTTTCAGGTCGTTTAGGAGGGTATGATGTTTACTAGGAGTGTAACGGTACAAGTATTCGCACTAAAAATTTTTGGTACGGGTCTTTCAGTTTGGTACGCATATGTACCAAATGAATGCAGCAAACGCAGAACCTTTGTGTGTTTGTGTGTTTCCCCCGAGCAACATTCGGAAAAGGGTGGACGAAGCCACGCCACTAGGCATGCGCGCATAGGTCCTAATGTGAAGCTGGGTTGTTAATGTGAATACAAGTACTGCACACATATTTTTTTAAATGCTGCACCATAATGGATATTTATTTTGTTTTGCTTTGTATTTTTTAGACAATATTTGTGTTGCACAGTTCTAATATGAAGCTGAAAGCTGCTAATGTGAATACAGTACAGATTAATTTTCTAAAGGTGCATAATGATAATGTATGGATATGTATTTTATTTTTATTTACTTTTAAGTCATTTTTAGCTTTTTATTAGTAGGCTGCATCAGTATTGACTTTTTTCACAGTCATGCTTTGTTCAGTAAATCACTGTTTAATAAAGAAAAAAAGCAATTTATGTTTTGTTTCTTTTACCCCCGCTGTACCGAAAATGTACCGAATCATGATTTTTGTGTACCATTACATCCCTAGTGTTTACCTGTTCAGGTGACTGTGTATGGCTGTGTTTACCAGGGGGGTATTCCACGAAGCAGGATTAAGGGAAAGTCTGACAGCTTATTTAAGTGGGAATTCCGTTCCATCAATGTGTCTTAAATGAATCCCTGCCGAGCTACCATGGTAACTTAGGTGAGTGAACAGGTCTGCTCCGGACCAGGTTAACTGTCTCTCTTAGTGTCTCTAAGCGTTGTCTCAAAGAACGTCCGACGTGTGGGAACAGATTACCAAAGGATCGTTCCATCGGACACAATTCCACGCTCTCACTACTCCAGTCGTGTAATAAATATAGTAAAGCCTATTAAAAAAATCATGTCTCAGCATTCTAATTAATTCCAAAATAATTCAAGTAAAAGCATACCCATATTACAAAGGTCAAATATGAAATGCAATGACCGAAACTGAAAAAAAAAAAATCGGTTAAAATAATATGAACAGGAAGATATTTTTATATTTTGTTTAGACACTGTGTACATTGAAAGTTTATTAGTAAAATAGCAAAGACAAGATACGCTTATTTGTGCAGAACATTTCACAAGGATGCGATTGAAAGTATTTTACGGAGATCAAATAATACAGAATAACATTATACAGTAAGAATGACACGTGAACTCAACCCAAAAGGTTCCCCGTTGGCTATTGGGATCGAACCAGGAACATTCACGGTGTAAACCACTGTACCATCATGCCACTGTACTAAACACTTGTAACATTTATGTAATTTACGCATTTAGTCTGTCTGTAATTCATTGCCAAGCCAACTCCCTAGCTGTATTTTTTAGTGATTACATCTTTGCATTTTTCATACAGCTCCATCGGCAGCGTTTGTTTTGCGGCGGAAAAAAACACTGCTCTCGTTTTACAAGCTTTCCGACTCATTTGATCGATCTATCATTCATCCATTCATCTGGGCTTCTTAAATATCTTGGGTGTGCGCACTGAGTGAGACTATGCAAGTCTGTCTTGTATGAGCCTTGATTAATTAAAGCTGAACTGCATTAGTGGAACGACATGCGGCTAAGTTTAGAGACTTTTTCGGTAAAGTCTGCCTTTCTTTAGCTACTTTCATGGAATACCCCCCTGTTCAGGTGAGGAGGGTATGGCTGTGTTTACCTGTTCAGGTGAGGAGGGTATGGCTGTGTTTAACCCTCTGAGCCTGGCTGCATCGTCGACGATGTAGCGCACTGTTCGCGTCTATTTCCGTTTATATCTCACTGAAATCTTCATGTAGAATC
>JAODKC010000049.1:10484082-10496963 GCA_026777985.1 Mormyrops attenuatus | reverse complement strand
TCAGCGAGATATAAACGGAAATAGACGCGAACAGTGCGATACATCGTCGACGATGCAGCCGGGCTCAGAGGGTTAACGGCCTGTCTTAACGGCAAGTATTTTCAAAGGAGGTTGTATAACTTCAGATAATGCTTACAGTTACATGAAAAACTCCAGGAAACCAGCAAGACATTACAATCTCAAAGCACCATCCAAAGACATCAAACCATGGGCTCTCACAGCCAGGAGGCGCTAACGACGTCACACTGAGGATCAGTGCTCCCCAACCCACCCGTTACAGTTTTATGACTGCATTCCTCTGCCATTATTGTGCAAATTTAAGACTTTATAAAATATAATGTGCTTTTCAGACGGATCAGCCAATCAATGACTTTCATTGAAGAGTGGCGGCATGGAGAGCCAATCGGATGCGGATAGGATCTGCATACCGAGCAGGATAAACTGTATGGGTTCACCGCTAGGTGCCCTCTGGCTCCGGCACCCGGCGCGTCACCGTTAGTGAGGCCCCCAAACAAACTGCTCACCCAGCTGCTCAACGGTAGCCTCAGCAGACCTTCTCACTCCGCGCCCCCTTCCTCCACACTCATTCCTTTGTGTGGAGGCTGAGAAAACACCGCCCCCCCCCCCCGACAAAAAGGAGGAGTTGGGGGAAAGGGAGAGTGATAAAGTAGCTACTCACAGGTCCACAGCAACCAAAGCTACAGTGTAGCTACGCCGCGCAACAGCTGTTTGGTCATGTGACAGGTGACAGACCGTGGCAGACAGATGCTGGTGGGAGACAGAAGGCACACGCTTTGTGTATGACACACCAAATCACGCACATGCGTGGCGCGGGATGACACGTCTGGCTGCAACCTTCAAAAAGGCCAGACAACATAGCTTTAATCGCGGCCATCTGTCAGCATGAGTACGGAGCCCGGAGAGATTCAGAATGATGACGATACCCCAGGTATGACCTGAACGGTACATGCCTGAGCGTTGGGGGAGGTCCATAAGGCCGCTATCCCAACCAGCGTCACGCCTGTTCCGCTTATAACAACAGTTACAAGGCAACATCAATCACGGAGCATGACGATCTCATTCCAGCTGAATTTCACCGTGGGTCTTTTTAGTCGTCGGGCCTGGTGACAATGACGAGGTGGCTAATTTGTGACGAGGTCAGGCTAGTTCTGAATCGCTCTCCTTCAACGTCAGACTACAGGCAAGAAATCATTTACCACTCCTCGCACCTCCAGCTAGGCGAATTCTCAGCTCTTTTCAAGCGCCGAGCTCCTCGAGAGGGGGAAAAAGCCGCCCGTTCCCCCAGCCCAGAAACTTAACAAAGTGTTAGTGCCCAGGTAATTTGAATCGGGAACCCAAGCTGTGCCCTCAGAGGAAACATGGCAAAGGTGTCACTCTAATGGTGCTCTGACATTAACCTCAGAGATGATCCCAAAATCCGTGAGCTGAGCTTTCTACGATGGGTTTAACATCGCATCACTACGGTGGAGTCGAAACGGAAGGAGGGTAAGGAACCACAGCCGTGCTTTTACTGGTGCAAACTGTGCAAGTTACCATCCACAGACCAAAAAAAAAGAAAAAAAAATTCACACACAAATGTTTACATCCTGTATCGAACATTACAGAAGCGTAGCTCCCTGCACCAGATTCATACAATCAGTAAGATAGCAGGAACTCTCTCACTGATCCCCATAAAAAGTGGAAAGCAGGGGGAAAAAAAACAGGTCAATCTCTCTTCAGAGGAGGAAAGAATGTTTATTAAAACTACATTACCAGCCTGACCTCCAATAATTCAGCCACACATATGCAGTGCATCGTGGGGGTCCACAGTCCTTCAATGAATCAGCCCCATCCCCCGAAACCTTGTGATCAGCCGGGCAGAGAATTGAGCTCCCAGAATGCACTGCCAGCGCCACAGTGCATCTCTGCCTTCCTTTGTTCAGCACGTTTAAATGGCCTGCTATGATGAAAGAGAATACAACTAATCCTGAACTCTCCCTCTCCCACTCAACTGGGAGGGGAGAGGGGGAGGGGAGAATGAGAGAGAAAAAAACACACACACACACACACACACACACACACACAAAAAAAACTAGCTATAAGCGAAATGATGGAGGTGCAGCTGAAAGATAGTTTGAGCTTAATGAGGATCACCAGCAACAGCCTGACATATGTGACACGCCTCACCACCCTCTGCCCCGACACACGCATGGGACACGTGAAAGAACAGGCCAGGCACCGACAAAAGTCACGCTTACGACGGCTCTCCCATGCCTGAGAGTATTTGCTGGCTCCCCGGGACACGGTCTGCGCCACATACCTCGAGAATGCGTTCACGTCTCAGACCCCGCATCCATATTTTATCTATATGCTCACAGGAAAGGCTTGCCCTCCCTCGCCAAGTCACGCCAGACCGCGAATGGCGTAGTCAGAAAGCACAGCGCTGATAATCCCATAAAAAAAACACACGGGGGCCTGGCGGAGCACGGACTTCCTCAGGGACGCACACACGCCTGTGGCGGGTTAACCGGCCATAATGAATTACCATTAGATAAATGTCATGGGGGTGCAATCAGACAGCAAAAGTGGAAAGATCATCGCTAACAGAATAGCGACAGCAATGCAATCCTAGGGAAGTACTCAAAAAAATGCTGCATTTAATAACAATATATTTTTGCTCATCTTGATGCTACAAAAATTATTATTGTTATTACAATTAGTATTGTTTTAAAAAGATGGGTAGGGCCACTACATGCTTAGGGGGTAGACCACACACACATCTCTCGATTCATTAACAGCAATACACCCCACCCCCCTATTTTCTGCTAGCTTAAAAGCAGTATTGACTTAAAAACATAAAAAATAAAAGCCAGCAGGCTGATCTGTGCCGGGTGCAATTTCTCCCACCGCGAAACAGTGCTGGGCTGCAGAGAGGACGGCCAACGTTGGCCAAAAGTGTCGAGGGCGGACCACAGGAGTCAGCAGAATGGGCCGGCAGGGTAAACACCATGCTCAAAGGGTCCCCCCACTAACGCCGCCGGAATCCTGAAACCTCGGCAAACAGATGGCCACGCGCCCCACGGTCTCACCGTGGGCCCCCGCCTGCACCTCTCTGCACACACAGTGTTTACGTGCTGATGTTACAATGCAGAGTGAATGCCATAATTAATCCGAGCAAATTTATACTATTGCTAACACCCACGGTACCTGTGCAAAGGGTGTGTGTTCAGGGGGGTGAGATCATTTTATCAAAATACCATTATCATGACTTCTTATCCAGGCTGCTTCTACAGTCCGTGGTATCCTCCTTGAAATTAAATATTGGGGGGGTTTAATGACTTCTAGGGGACAGCTCCTTGGCTCAACCAAGGTCAACACATTTTAAAGCAGGGGTGGGGAACCTGTTCCATGGAGGGCCGGTGTGGGTGCGGGATTCTGGAATGACTTCTCAGTCAGCCAATCACAGTGGGACCCCAGGACTGGTGTTGAGAACCACTGCTTTATTATTGGCTGGTTGAGAGGCCATCCCAAAAACCCGCCCCCATACAGGCCCTCCATGGATCAGGTTCACCACCCCTGTGTTTTAGAGAGAGGATTTAAAAAGTCTACCAAGATCCACCCTCAGATGCACACAAGCAGGGGACACGTTGCCCAGGCAAAAATAACTCATCTCTCAACTTTACAGGCCTAAGAAAGTTTTACAAATGAAAGGTTTAGAAGAGCACAGGAATTTCCTTCAGTTTGGGAAGGGGGGCATGTATCGGCATTCATATAGGTAGTAATGTCATTTCAGGAAAACCCATCACTTCACTTTGTCATACTAGAGATACACATTTAAACACACCTACATGCATATAAAATAAAGGAATCACGTTGAGGTGGTAATTGAGGAGTCACAGACAGTCCACGGTTTGGTTGGAGCTGGGAAACACTAAAGGGTTAATGGTGGCTGTTAGGGATGCTAGGAGAGCATTAATTTATCCACTTTTACCACATTTGTACCTAAAGACATTTTCACATTTACAAGCTGAAAATGTTTATTGGTAGAACAAGAGTCTTCCACCAAATGATTAAACAGTTCCCTTTAATTTGTGTTACTCTTAAATTTTGTTCTGCTAATTTTAACATTAGTTAGAACTAAAGATTATAATCACGCATCGATTTACTTCTGTGATTCGCCTGGCTGCCACTACGAGTGCGGTTATAGAAATGTCAATGAACACCCTTCTGGCCAATCAGATTCGAGAATCCAACAGCGCCATGGTATAAACCACTTAACTACATACAAAAGCAGATTTGGCCGGAAAAAAGCTATATGGTGACAAAGTAGGGTACTGAAAAAAATCAAAAAACTTTTACAGTAAAGTTTCATTATTCGTTAACTAATTCATTTTCGAGTATTTTTCTCTGAAAATGATTTTGCTCACCGAGATAAGCCTACTTGTTAGACTGACCAAAATAACCTCGTATTTCATTAAACGACAGCTGAATAAATAAGATCACCCACTTCAGAGCACTGGCTATAAAATCACCCCACACACGCTTGCGAGCTGCGCGCTCTCACTCACCACAAAACATTAAAAGCTGAATTTACCTTTACTTTTCTTTTAAATCTTATTACGTTTAACAGAAAGCCCTCAAAGTGCCAGCCATATGAGAGTCGTTGCGTGATCCCGTTATGAGTTACGAGCAGCATGAAATACGTTGCAAAAGTACCTGATAACTGATTTCAAACTGGTCACCCGACTTAGCTACATATCAAAGTTTTTCCAGTTATTGGTGGGAGCAGGGTTTGCCTGCGCTCATGCAAGGGCAACATGGACCAATCTTAAATCTGCTACTTAAGCAAACCTTAATTGAATAAAGTTGAATTAAGCAGCCAAGTTTCAGCTTTAAAAGCATGACTCCCCATGATTACAACTGCATGGTGAAACACAGCCATGGTTCAAGCAGCAGAAAAGGTAAACTGCAGCTTTAACGAAGGAAAGCCGGCTCTTTTCACCAGAGAGAGACCGAAAAGAACTTTCCGGCATGCCAAAGCAGCCTCCTCTGTTCTCTAGCCCGCCAGCCCCCACCCCCCAAGAGAGCCCTGACAGAATGACCTGCCCTCGCTGCACTCAATCAACACGCGTCGAGCCCTGAGACACTGAACCGCTGCCTTCTACCGCACTTCCTGTGATCACAAGCTGGACAGAACCAGCGCGGGGCAGTGTCTCAGCCCCGAGGAAGCAACAGATAAGAGAGTCCCATGTCCCGCTTAGCCCAGAGGTGAATCCCTATATCAAACCAAACTGAGGATGTTTCTCCTTTCCTTCAAACCCACACTAACCCTCCCAACACCCACTGCACATAATAGCAGACATAACCCCCCTGCCACTCCTCATACGAAATCCGGCTTTGCAATCACAGCCAAGAAAAGTGGTACCCACAAAGTTCAGCATCTTCCCAAACCCCCCCCCACCAAGATTAGTTTCCGGGGTCATTCCTGGCCATCTGCCCCCTTCCTCAATCTGATGCAGCGCAGGGCCACCGTCCCTGGCCTCTGTGTAGCTCCTAAGCAATGCAGCATTTGGCAACAGGAAGGGGCAGGCGCCAGCGCGCGGGCACAGAGCCCCGGGACGGTTGCAACAGCTCTTCTGCACAGGGGATCACAGGTGTTTTCAGCAGCAGACCTCAGGGCGACAGACACACACTGTCTGCTTCTCAATCTTCCCACAAACGAACTTCAGACAGTCAAAGTAGCCTATGGCGGGGCTGCAGATTTAATTTCCTATTTGATAATTGAAGTGATTATTATTATGAGATCTCCGTGACTGCCACCCTCCCCGTTGTCATCTCCCCACGGGCATAAATAACAGCTGATACAGTCCCGAGTAATTCTGCATCCTCAATATCTTCAGTTACCAGCTTCACTCAACTTTCCCCGAAGTCAAGAAAAGTATCAAAAAAAACGAAGAACCCAGAAAAAATCTTCGGCCCAGAAATGACACCAAAGCAACAATGAATTAGTCACCAGACAAGAAATCACGTTGACTTCCTTTAATTTTCATGAAATGTAACGAAAACCCTTCAAGCTACAGTGTGAAACCCCAATCAAACCACAGCTTGTGCACACAGAACATTTCCCCTCTGATGGAAAGTTGCACATTATTGCAACACAGCAGAACTGCGTTAAAGAAACAGCACCGGTCTCTGTGATGTACAGCATCCATTTTGCATGCAGGATCAAGATTTAAACTTAGCAGGAAAAAAATGGAGTGAATCTAGTCCAGAGAATATATAGGAAACATCTATGAGAAAACTGTATGGGAATGTCCACCTAGACAGCTTTTTATAATAGCATGGAAACCGCCCAATAATGTGTATATTCTTCATCGTTTAACAATTAAAAGACTTTAGTCTTTAAGCTATAGGCCAGCAGCTCATTTGCGTAGACAGTCAACGATAATGGTTTAGGAAACCATAGAAAACAGAATGAATATTAATGATCCGCTATGTTCTGCGTGACATAGAGAGTTGCAAAGTATTCCTATATTCTGAAATTGTTCAGTCTTCGAATATTCGATACATCCCATAACCAAAAAAAAATTTTTTAATCCCTTTGAGGGATATCGTTTAAGCGCAAATAATAATAAAAAAAGATACACTGAAATTTCCCCGAGTGGTTTCCTATCCGTTACTATCTGTGGTAGGGTTGACTTAACGGGATGTATTGCTTATCTGCAAAGTTACACTCAACAGTCATGTGACCGGCAATCCAAACGTCACAGGGAAGCAAAGAGACGATGACTGAAGATTAGAGGCAGCCGGTCGGAGGAACCCACTTCACCGTCACCACTACCAAGCTCCACCTCACCCAAGGGGTCCAGTGGAAACAATGATAATGTTTCCTCTGGGTTTTGACCCGCTGGCTACACGGCCGACCTCTGAATCACAGTGTCCCGTCTCTGGCCTCTCTCTGTCTGTCCATCCGTCCGTCCATCCTCCCTCATCCACAGGCCTGACTCAGAACGGAGACACTCAGCCTCCAGGCCGCGCACTCTGATTCATCTGGCATTAAAATCCTCACCAGAACGCCAGCATATCCCGTTAACCTTTTCCGTGCTTTTCCTGGGAAAGCTCCCCCTTATCGACCGCCCAGTTCGCTCTGCGGGACATTAATATTTTGGAGCTGGTTGCATCGTAGCTCCTGCCAAGCCAGCACTGACCTCCTCGTGTCCCCACCGCTCCCCCCAAAGTGAGGATTGCCGATTCTCCTTCATCGATTACAGGCCCCATGATTCATTGGGCTGTTTTTGGGACGCGACGCAGGAGGGATGCCCGGAGTGCAAATCAGAGATCCTGGTACAGCCCACCCTGAATGCCATGCAGTTACTGCAAGAGCTATAACAACTGTGTGGAGATGAAGAAACAAAGGACAGTACAGGTCCATCGAATGCATGCACACGGCTTTCAAAAAGTCAGCAGCAGATCTTTGTGGGACAGAGTGATGCTTTAAAATTTTAAAGGCATATAATAACATTCAAGGCATAACTGACTGCAATACAGACTCACTCTGATTTTGCTGACCTTCAAAGACCACCTGGAATTACTCCCTGTGCCCCGAAACGGGACTGAAAATGCTAACGGTCCCCATCAGTGGGCAACAGGTCAGTTTTGACTTTTTCGTGCTTCTTAGCAACGAGATTAATGACAAGAAGCCCCCTGCCCCGTCTCACACATCCGAGAAAGCCTCAGGGGTCGTTCCGAAATGACTGTTATTCGGAAGTTAGGGTGATGGAACATAGGCTTCGATCACCCCGGCCTCACCTCTGCCGTGAAAGATGAACGTGCCTCGCCTGGCAGAGTCTCCTCACCGCAGCGGGATGAGCTTAGGTGAGTCAGTGCGCTCATATGCGAGTCCGCACTGACTCATCAAAACAAGAACATTAAAAAAGAAGAAAAAAAAAGTGAAATCCTGCAACCCACACAATAACTTAGTCATTCTGAGAGCTACCTCCTTCTACCAGTATTCAGCAGTTTCAATACACGCTGGTCAAAACATGGGCTGAGAAGTGAAAAGAAAAGAGTGAGAAGGTCAGTGTACTGTGTCTGAAAGCAGCGGTTTAATTCATAAGCAAAAGAAGAAAAAAAAAAAATCCAACCCCCCCCCCCAGCCCCCACCCATCAGGTACAGAATGATGAGAACACATACATCAACATATTGCCACAACATTGATTAAAATCCCCCCCCCCCCCCCCCAGCGCTGGGAAAACCCATTTCCCTCCAAGGTGGAGCTTGCTGTTGGGGGGGGGCAGGGATTTTAACTGCGCTTTCAGAACAGTACCGACACCCGGAGTACACTGTGACCTACGGCATGCTGGGATGCACCGAGGGCTTCACAGCGACCGCCTCGCTTCTCAGAGGGCCCCCCCGCCAAGAGTTTGTACCCCAACAGCTCTATAGTTAAACTGTCACTTTAAATCAAACCCTCCCGGCCAGCGTCCGATGGCACACCGCCCCCCACAGGTCTGTACGCGACCACGCAGCCTCAGACCGCCACCACGTATAAATAAAAGGAGTATCAGATAAGTCCTGCAGGAAGTCTATAAACATTTACATTTTCTTTCAAGTACTGTTTATAGATATTTTATCTCCTATCGCATGGGCTCAGAGCATGGCAAGCAGAGGCGCTGCAGGAATGCGAGCGGCTGGTGAATCAGGAGCGGTGCTCTGACAGCCACGCAGCCCGTTGACCATAATAGGCGCGGAGGGCGCCGTGGAAACGCTGCGGCCGGCCCAACCTTCGCTGTCTGCAGGAATGCCAGAAGAATTATGTGAAGGTACACAGCGGGGGTGGGGGTCCTAAACACAGTCCAGCACCCCACCGCGGTCTCACTTCATGACAAAGAGGGATGGCCACAGTCCAAAGAGTGTGCAGGAGCAGAAACGCAGACACCAAAGATGGCACTGCGGCCCGGGCCCACACTTATCACCACATCAGCCCCCCACGCCCCCCACCCTCCCCCCGGGCCTTCAAGAGTGCCTGTAATCCCCTAACCAGGTAAAGACACCCCACCCCCAACAGGAAAACCATAAGAGTTTAATGGAACGGACTGAAAATACATATCATTTATGCAGCTTAACCTTACTGGTATAAATGCATATATTCAAATAAAGGAGGTATGTGAATATATGGGTTGGAGATGCACATTCTTATGTTTATTTACAGGAGGAATTCTATTTGCGAATAATTATATTCCTAACTTTTCAGGTGCAAACAAGAAAATATGATTTACGAGCCGTTTGTGGTGCTTTAGGGTTAAGTTTACTTGATTGTACTCATTTTTTTAAACATTTTTATTAGTTGGAATTTGGTGTGTGTGTGTCTGAAATAAAATTTAAGTTAAATTAGTAAAATGAGTAAATCAATATCCAAACAAACATGGCAGAAAGCACAACGCAAAAGTATTTCAGGAGGTACGTTTTCACCAATGTGGCCGGACAACACACAGGACCTGCGGTGAACAGCGGATGGGGATTCTTTTAATGGACAGAATTTCTTTGCAGTCTAGATAGAACATTTTCTACAAGCTACTACAAGGCCTCTGGAAGAGTGAGGCTTCTAACTGCACACCATACCGTTGACTCAGCTTAATCTCTGTAGTTCTACTTACCAGGAGCCTTTTAAGGGGAAAAAAGCCACTGTAAACAGGGCAATCACAACTCTACGTACACCTGACCACGCAGACCAGGCTGCCGTGTTGTCTGAAAGCATCCATTTAGAGTTTCCGCCAATCTCTGACACACACACACACACACACACACACACACAGGGACTCCATCAACCAGACCTACACGTTCAAACAGCCCCTCTATGCAGAACATCCCATAAACAGAACCAACGACTCAGAAGTAATGGACCATTGTCTTCTGGAATTCTTTCTTTCCCGATTCCCCGTTTATGGCTAAGCACCCCGCTGAGCCACACAGGAGTCTGAGCGTTATAGCCCTACAGGTCGTTCACAGAAATGTGTCAGTCAGTCCATTGTTGCAGGAAGCCAGAGATACCAAGGGTAAGTTTGAGAGAAACAGCTACATGAAGGGCATTTGCTGCAGCGGGGATCCAAGCCTTTCTGACCTGGACAGGTACAGCCGGGGACGTGTCTTTTAAAGAATGTTTCAGGAAGTAGCTCCTGATTGGCATCTCCCATTCCAACAAGGTGTTAAAATGACATTTCTTTATACAAAGGTGCCTACATAAGCACACAAAGATGGGAGGAATCCTCACGAGATTCTTCAAATACAAGAATCAGAAGATCACTAAAGAATATCAGAGTCTCCCATGTGAACATGTTGGTCCACAAGTTGCCATCAACATCTAAGATCTGATGGTATAATTCTGCCCACATGGTGATAACACAGTGCCTCTGTCTCCAGGCTCAACTCCTGCAGGGCTCACAATGTGAAGAAAACTTCACCGAAAAGAGGCCAACGATTATAACCACATTAACCCTGTTTGGGGAATCAGTCCCAGCTCCCAGCCGCTCCATCCACTGATAAGCAGGTGGCCTTATGGCAAAAACACCAACTTGTTATTGGTTTAAGTCCCAAGAGCTGTAATACCCCTGTCTACTGAGAGTGAGAGAGATCCAGCTGCATAAATGGATAAAAACTTAAAAAAAAAAAGACACTTGAGCGACTAAATTCAAATGTTCATCACCCTTAAGTGTATGGCAGTGTAAATACTGAAAAACTTACAAGCGCTACCAAAAACTAGGTCATTCCTACATAAAACTCCAAGACACACAAAAGACCCATTATGTGCCCCGGTCTACGTAAATAGCCTTAGCGCAGGGTGCTAACTGGCACTTAAAAATCACGCTTTGGATCAGGACGCCATGCGAAAACACGGTGAGCGGCTTCCAGCCACAGGAATCAAAGAGGCGGCTGCGGGGGTACATGCGACGGCGAGACCCCGCTTCATGGCTGGACAGGGGGGCCGTGTAATTAACATTAACACTACAGCATGCAGCACCCGCACGAAGACCACTTTGCAAAGCCCGAAACTGACGCTACGCAGAGCATGTCGTCACTGCTAGCTCTGGACTTAAAAAAACAGAATAAAATAAACTCAAGCTGCCAAGTTGATGAAGACGCTGATTAAGGCAGCATGACATTTCAAACAAACAGGTCCTGAGCGTGCTACATTCAGCATTACTTTTTCACTGACCAAGTTACTGTTTTTGCAGCTTACAGGACCCTGGCTAGGCTCCCCCACACCTGCACACTCATTTACCCTTTCGGGACCTTTTCACAACCATATGGTGCAGGCCTTCCGGAAACAATCCACTAAAAACAGCAGCCTCGCACTTAACTATTTCTTTCTTTTTTTTCCCAGCACATGGAGATGAATCGGCTCCTTGTATGCTGCAAGCGGCCTGCCGATTTCATGTTCAGCATCTAATTAGATTAGTTCAGCTGAGTTTGAGGTTACCGAAGTAAGGTACACCATAAACTGTGGGGATGTGTCCACCTCATCACTTTATGCCAGCTATAACTATAACATAGCAGATTCCTCACTCATCTAACACACACACACACACACACACACACACACACACACACACACAGAACACATAGCTAAATTAACCTTAAATAAGGTGGCTCACAGTTTCCGGAGTTTCTCAACGCTATTCAGTATGCAACATTCAGATACTACACACAAGCACACTAAGAAACAGATCAATTTAGGGGTCCGTTCATCCAATAATACTGCTAAGCACAAATGAACTTGAGCATAAATCTACAGTTAGTATATTCTTCTGTGTTCCCCTGCCATTGAGCTGAAAGACGATCCATTCGGGAGAGCTTTTAAAAGGGAATCTAACTCAAATCCATCACGTTCTGTTGGCCCATAACCATCCTACGGATTCAATGGAGACATACACAGGACTGACACCATTTTTCCCAAAAGATGTCACCCTCTAGCATCGTCTGGAGATAAATCTGTTCCTACTCTGTACTGGGCGTCTTAGGAAAGCAAAGAAACTCAACGTGCAAACGTTGTAAACACCAGCCGTGTGTATTCCTCACTGTCAACCAATCAACGCCCCAGCTTTTTAAAACAACATTTCCATATTAAGGTAGACACCGGAAAGGATGTCTGGATGTCTGTCTCGCTTTCCCAAGAACTCTTCACTCTTGGAATCTCCAGACATCCACTGGGAATCTCCACTTATAGCCAAAAATAAGTACATGCTAATCAATTCTGTTGCTTATTCTTACTACAAAATGACAAGACACTACAGCTGATAATACTGCAGTACCACTACAATACATACATTAATCTGATACATTTGATAAGTATATTTTGTCACTACACTGAACCACAAAGCAGGGAATCCAAAACAAACCATTGAAACGTGAGCAGAAAAGCTACATGCAGACCTCCCCCCCCCCCCATCACGGGTTATAATGGCAGTTACAGTAGGTTTCACTTCCTGTGTACGAATAAGTAACAAACCTACATTCTAAATCCTGTAAATATGGCGTCACCCTTACGACCCAGATACTCTCAAATCGCTTCGAGGTGAACGCAGGACCAAGACAATTTGGGTAACGTGGCAGATCACCTCCACACAGGCAGACGTGGGGTGGAGCCCGCTGCGGTGTGAAGCAGCTTGTCCCCCACCCACAGAACGCGGGGCAATTCCACTACCCCTGTTCCACAACAAACTGGAATATTTCAGTGAAATGATACTTCTGATCAACGGATAAGGATGGGAGCAGGAGGGAAAGCGGGGGTCCACATTCTTCCTTCATTTTCCCCACAGCAAACTCCCATCTAAATTGGGGGGGGGGGGGGGGGGGTGGAAAACAAATTGAGACAAGTAAAACA
>JAODKC010000049.1:10439073-10474172 GCA_026777985.1 Mormyrops attenuatus | reverse complement strand
CCCCCCCCCCCCCCCCCCCCCCCCCCCCCCCCCCCCCCCCCCCCCCCCCCCCCCCCCCCCCCCCCCCCCCCCTCAAACAGCTCGTCTGATTAATGTTGACGGTGTGTCTTAAAACTCCAAGAAACTAAGGGGCTACTTGACTGGCCTAGAAAAGCAGGCGGGAGGGATGGCCTCACATAGGCACTCTGCTAATACTGAGAGGGTCGGCGGCCTTGCGGGGGCGTGCCGGCCTGTGTGGGGGCCACACCTGTGGAACACCCACGGGCGCCTCCAGTGAGCTACGGTTTGAGTAATATCGCTCTCTCTGAGCATGTGTTTTCACTGGCAGTCTGTCAGGCTATATTTCAAAGCAATTTTTCATGCCTTTATAATACGAATCCTGCTGTAAGAGCTACGCAGATGGTTTCACTGTCATATTCCAAATAATCCCCACGCAGAGCTCGGGACGAGCGTCCCAAGAGGGCTAGCTAACACCCTTATATACGTATAACTCGTCCGACAATAGGAGCCCTTTATGCACCATAGTCACTAAAAAAAAATCCACTGTCACTTTCCAGCTAGAAGCTAGTGATATTTCCCTGAGTTTTGTTCCATTTCACCTCTTTCTCAAGGAAGGCGAGTGCACAAAAATCATCGCTGTTCTAAAAGGCTTTTTCTTTCGCCAATAATTATGAGGACGAGAAGCATCACTTGTCCGGTACTCAAAGACTGACTGTGGCAGTTATGGAAAGGCAAAGAAAGACCACATTGCTTACTCAGTCACTACTCACTACGCCTCACTATTCACCCCACCTGTAAATTCTATTCATTTCTCCTACCACATTTTTAATTTGACCAACAATTAAACAATTCATGCTATAGGAAACCAAACCTGGAGAGTAGCATTCTAAACACGTTAGTGTAACTGCACAGAAGATCTGTATGCACTTTAAATTAAACAGTCCCAGCTTAAGCTGGCTGGACCGAAACAGCTGAATGTTTGCAACCACATCATAGTCATTTTCATAATATTGTTTGTATTATACACAAGTTTATCCAGTGTCTATGTTTTATCTAAAGACTGGCCATGACATAAGGTATGTGTTTGAGCGATTCCCTGTTGTGAACAGATGTTCAGTGCAAGTTTTATCATTCCAGCCCAAATGGTTGTTATAAACACTTACGTAAACACCAGAACACTGCTACGGAAACACTACTTCATCAAATAAATTAACGTAATTTGTCTTTTTAACATTTGCTGAAAGTAATAGTAGTTTCTTTGAAAACAAATCCACAATTTGCTATCTCTTGTATAACTGAATATTATTAAGTTCAAAATTATTTAGTTAATAGTCTGTAAAATCACTCAAAATCACTGGACAATTAACAGAATGGTTGTGTAGACCAGTCTGAACAATCCAAACATGCAAAACTCTTAAAAGTGAAAAAATCATATAAAACTGCAAATCCACAATATTTACAGCCAATATATGGTTGTTACTTCTTCCCAATAGAAAGTTTAATAATTGCTGGAATAAACTAGTGTTGAAAAATTAGGGAGATTGTTTATGAAATCTTGCTACGGTCTTTTGTCATTTTGAATTGTTTTAAGATGCATTTCTGATGCTGCAGGATGGGTAACAAATGAGCAAATGCATTGTCTGGGATCAATGAACTATTTTGAGCATGTAAAGTATGTAATTCTTGATATATATTACACTTAACTCTGCTATCTGTTGTGTTTATTTACTTTTTTTTAACAACTTAGATTGTTTTGTTCTTTTCGTTATTAGGCTTAATTTGTCTAATTTTCCATGATAAGAAGAACTGCCAGCCAGGTGCTCAATTTCATATAAATAAAAATATATAAATACTATATTTGTTTAGTGTTGCATTTATATTTTCAGTTAAAGTTTTATTTCAGTTAAAGTTATAATATTAAAGAATGATCAGACTGAGTTTCATTTTTATGAGTAGAATAATACGTTTAAAAAGAAATGTGTGTATGCGTGTGTGTGTGTGTGTGTGTGTGAGTGTGTATTCCCAGACAAAACAGTTTGATTAAAATCTAAATGAAAATATGTTACATAACATACATAAAATGTGTTATATTAATACTTAAATGACCAGATCATGGTGAGGCTATAGATATATTTATTTCATATATGGTATTTACATTAACATATACATTAGTATTGCCAAATTGTCTACAGTTGCTAACAGATTGAATAAAATGATCAGATTGAATAAGGCACATTTAATGGCCGGCACTACGTATATAGGTAGCATATGCACATACTGACACTGCCTGGTCAGAATCTGGGGAAGTTTGCACAGACAAATACAGACAGAATGACGGCTCAGTTAAAACAGGAGGTGGAAAAAACTGGAGTGCCCCTCCCTTAACCGGCAGAAGAGTAATGCCTGAAAGGAGGCTGGCTTTATGTCATTGTACGTGAAACCTTTCCCGAGTTTTTCCCACTTTTTCCATTGTAGGAGATCCCACTGAAGAGGAACAGAAAGGAGGGAAAACTGAGAACCCTCACCATCTCCAGAAAAAGCTGTTTCGTGTGTGTGTGTGTGTGTGTGTGTGAAGATACTTTAAAGCCCATTTAAAAGATGGCCAGAGATTATTCTGTGTACGATTGTACATTGTTTGCATTCAGACATATATCATGGTTTCCCACATTATTAGATAAGCGGGTAAGTCTAACTTGGTAATGCTACATCTTGCCAGAAGTTTTTCCAAAAGTTTTCCATCTTTTCTGCCAGTCTTGGGCCAGCATGTATTTATAAAAACCAGCCCTGCCCTCTATTCTAAGGAGCGTCCCTGTAAAACAAAGGGTACATTCTTATTATTGATTGAGGTGCTGTGGAATTAGTACCCTTTTTACTCCTTATTTACAGTCCCGAAGGCGACACATGGCCAGACCCTCGATGTAATGTGATCCCCCCCATGTCATCTACTGTAGCACCAACTGAACCCTACATACAGGTTTATGTCACATGGTCACACTGTAAGCAGTCTCTGTCCGAAAACTGAATACTCAGCACTAACAGGATCCCTTGCTAATCAGATCTAACGGTTGCCATAAGGTTTCACTGAAAGCTCATTATTCATGCTACTTCCACAATGAAAGTATCCTGTCATTTTGAAGTAGCACTGCAATGTAATGTGCAACATTGTGGCTCAGTGGGTAGCCCTGATGTTGCACTCCCCCAGGGATGGGTGCGAATCCTGCCCCTGTTCTGTGTGTGTAGCGTTTGCTTGTTCTCCCTGTGATGAGTTGTTTCCCTTCAATACTCTGGTTTCCACTATCGGTCCAAAGACATGTGATTATATGATAAAATATAGGTGTCAGATTTAGGTTTTCCAAAGCTTGTGTTAGGGATTTGAGGTTCAGATTTGTCATCTGCCTGTTGACTGGTAATGGAAGAATCCAACTGGCACTGTGCCCTCCGGGGAGCTTAAATCAGCCAGGATGCCATGGCTGACCAGCCTGCAAACACTTCCTGTAGGCTTGATCGGCAGCTGCATGCTGACAGAGGCCAGCAGCAATGCATGTGTGGGTATTGCTATTGGTAGCCATGCTGCTGCAGAACTCTGCATGACCGGTAGTTTGTAAATAAAGCTGACGGATTGGTAGGTGTCATGTCAGAGGTCAATGCAGGCAGTATTCTATTCATCTGGGCACACACAGTAGACCGTTTAGAGCAGCAGAACCTCACTGAGAACTCGGAAAATCTCCTGACCCCTAATCATTACTGTTAATTAAATTATTTGATTCTTCACAGGCTCTGATCTTAAACTACAGGAAACTGACTAAAGTTCAATTGTCCAAAAAAGAATATAGAAGTATATGCAATTTAAAGCAGCAATCAATAGAGTTATTTTTAGAAAGTGCACATAGTTATGGATGTTTAATTTGGGTGTTTATCAATGGGACATAAGAAAGTTCTTTTTGGGGTTGCTATAATACTGATTCAAATCAAAGTGATAATACAGCCATTGAAGGAATAAGCACTGCAGGCATGTTTATTTCATGTTGAATTTGAGCAAAGTCAGAGAACCACATTCTAACATGAAAAACATAAATGTCTTTGATTCAATGCCCCTGTGTCTGCATTCCTTTAAAGATCTACCGCACGGTCTAATTTAGACAACGTTGGCCTTTGTGATCCATTTTTAGTTCCTTTTGGAAAAACTCTAATCATGCTCAGAGCAGAATTTAAAACAGCATCTGAACGAAGGTAATGCGGCATTATGCGGAATTAAGCTCCGTAATCTCTGTTCCGGGGAAATGGCACAGGGGAATTGCGCATGGGAGAGGCCACTCCGCCTGACACCCGGGGCTCTGCTCCCTCCCGTGCTCGCTGACCCTAACTGTTGTGAGAACGTTTTCATTGGGTCACAGTATCGCAATGGCAAGCGCTAAAATGAGATTGATTATCAAGTTTATCGGCAGAGATGATCTTCTGCTCTTCCTCCCCGCTGCGGAGCAATTTTTTTCGTGAGTGTCAGCCCAGCCACGTGAAGTAATAATCACGGCGTTTTAGCGACACAAGCGGGAAGAGCACAGATTGGCATTCACTGTGGAGACCGGACAATCGCTGGTTATCACTGAGAGGGAGCTTTCATTCAAAGGCCAAATCTACTACTTCCCCCTGAAGGTGTAAGGTGATGTCATCATACGAAGAAAATTCAAGAAATGTGCAAAATGTTTATGTATATATGAAGACACAAAATATTCCAGCTAATATGTTTCTGAAATATTTTTAATAATATTTATAGTACTATAAAATACATATAGCACTTTCTAAAGTGTCTCTAAAACCAGCAGTAGGACACCGAACACTGCATACAAAGCATACAAACATCACAGTGGGAAATGTTTTGGTAAAATATCGAAACTTTTCAAGTCGATTTCCTTTGAGCTGTGAAACTGTATATGCAGAACAAATCTGATTCATACAAATGGCCAGTTTTCAATTTCATGTTTTCTTCATCCATGCAGTTCAAATAAAACTCAAAAGTGGAGCCCTGAAAGCTCAGTGTGGGTAACTGTTTAAGGTGATATTTTTACTGTTCCTTTTCACTCCAAAGCACAAAATAAACAGAAATTGGGGCCAAATGGAGGCAATTTTATACTTGGGTAAAACTCTTAAAACTGCTGCATTTTTTCTCCCCATAAAAAGCATGAAATGAAAGGGATTCACCATCGTGACTTTGTCGCATGGAAATGGAACGATTGTGAACTTAAGAATCACAGCCAGCTACCTTTAAAAATCTCACAGAAATGACAGAAATTAATGTTTGAATAAAGTCAGCCATGTTAAGTCACCATATAGACACAAAATCAGAGCCTGTGTCAATTGAAAGTGCAGACACTCAAATCCAAATTTTGGAAGGCAACATTTATTTGGGGACGTCGTAATGAGTCTCGGGAGCTGAGGAAAGTACATACCTAAAGTAAGACTCTTTGAAGCGATGACCATATCCAGTCGTGCTTTTCTGCAATGTGTTCCAGCTCCAGGGAGCATCACAAATGGAAGCTGTCTTCCAATGTTCAGGGGATGGATGAGAGACTCTCAAACGTGACAAGCAGTTAGACCTCTGTAGAAATGAAGGCATGGAAATGAGTTTGTTGACGGTTTGCAGATGAAATCAGATCAGCGGGTCTGCCTACAATGACTTCTGCTGTCATAGGAGAATGTTATGAATAAGGGATTTTCAATGTAATAAAAGCAAACAATATAATTTAAACAAAAGTGTGCCTAAACAGTGTTTCTTTATAATTAAGCAAAACAGCAACCGTCCTTGAATAAATACATTTTGACATGAAATGGCTTAGTCACTAAATGAGATTTGCAATGCAATTTTCACATCTTTTCAAAGTTTTTCAGAGCATTCATTGTAATACAGTCAAATTTCCTGGTGAGCATGACATACATATTACCATCAACCTCGGTGACGTCTAAGTTCCCAGCTAATTAAGATGGCGACTTTATTAAAAACCGTAAGATCTGATAAGGCCTCAACAACATGCAAAACAAGCTCGCGGTCGGCAAGAGCAACCTGTGGTCAGAATGGCTGCAACGTACACAGCACAGCATCTGCATATAATTAACTCTGACCAATGCTGTTTATCAAAATAGTAACTGGACCAAGAATTAAACCTTAGAGCACTTTTTTGGGGCCTCAGCCATCATAGCTATCCACACAGACACAAGAGTCTTTGCTTTCACAGAGTGTAGCAGAGAATCAATCCATTAAACATCGGCAAGTGAAGCACAATAGTATCAGGAAAGAAGAAAAGTACTTATGTAGAGGTTTTGTAGCCAATATAGCATAATATGCTGCCATGAATCTTGACAAAATGGTATCCAGTGTACAACAGTCTGAAAGGAAAGCATTTAATAGAAAGGGCAAAGGTTCATCATTCTTATTTATAGTGACTTTTAACAGACCCAGATCCAGCTCATCAGATCGCCGCTATTTTGTAGGATTTTTTTTCTCTTTAAAGTTTTCAATCATCCACTGCAGAAACCGCATCCATGTGAAAAATCCTCCTACTTAACGCAGAGAAGGACAAGCTTGTTCTGTAGGTAGCCGAAAAGGCATTCCTGCAATTATTAAATCAAAAACAGCTAGACAGATAAACTTTTGGCTAAAACGATATTTGATATCATGCCTTTTATGAGCTGAGAATTATAGAGAACTAGTTTCAGAAGACTTGAACATATAGCACAAGGGCACACAGAGTTTTAATAGCATTTTAGTCTTTGAAAGGATTCTCAGGGGCAGAATGGTGATAACACATTCTAATACAAGCTGCTATCTTCGTTACTGTTTAGATGGACCAGTCATCTGGGGAATATGTCTCGCTGTGGCCCACAGATCATTAATTAGCTGAGAGTCATCAGCGGAGAAGCAAGCCTCCTCTCTAGTGGTGACCCTGAATGTCTTAATGGCAACGTGCCTGCATATCCACGTAAGAATCTGAAAGTATTCACAAAAATATCCACCACCGGATCATGTGATTGACAAGGCTTCTAAAGTATCTTTGAAAAATAACAGCAGGCCGTCACAATACATTGAAAACAATATGAGGTCTGCATTGTTTTTTGGTGCATCTTGTAGGACCTCACAGACCATGTTTCCCTATTTTCCCTTCATGCTTTTCATCTAATGACATAAGAAATATTTTTAAGTGTGAAGTAACAATAACACCATATAACTTTAACTTATTATTATTTATCTATGTATTCTGTTCTACTATATTCCCTTTTATGCTGTGGTATTTATTGTTTACATACACACACATTACACTATGTATAAAAACCCTTGTGTACAGCCCCCCTGTTTCACACTGAACTGTGTTTTGCACTTTCAGTCCTTGGAAAAGCTCCCCCTGTCATTCGCTGTATATCGCACCATGGTCGTGGCGGAATGTTATTTTACGCGATTGTATACCAATATATGGGTGGTATGACAATAAAGCCCATTTGACTTGACAACAGGGAAAAATAATCAAGGTCATTAGGATGCTTGTGTGGACCAGCTCTGAATGCTGTCGCCAGGGGAACACACACAACGGGAGGCACTGCCGTCCTGCAAACGAAAAGCGAGATCTGCAGCTTTCAGCTGCTGCCAGATCATCTTTAGATGATTTAATAAGAAGATGATCCCACGGCCGTGACAGACAGCAGCTCCCTTTATCTCCCCGTATTATCTCTGTGTTATGGTCACATGTCTCCTGCCGCCTGCTTGTGGTCCCAGACCATGTGAACCAGCCTCCAGACTGCACACAGCACTACATGATGGTCAGCCGGGTAGCTAACATAGACGCCCCATTAGCAAAGTGCACCAGGTCCGGTTTCAAATTCCCAGCTCAGGGCACATCCCTTTATAATATACCACAGACTAGTAAAATATGGGTCATGTGATGTACTACGATTTTACACACAAGAAGAAATGATGTTAACAAGTTAATGAAAATGAACATCACATGACTAATCCATTTACCAAAAATGAGTTTTCTGAAAGCTTCCTGGATAGGCTCCAGACGCCCATGATTCTGCACATCTCTCTCTGCTATCATGGTAAATGGATAGATTGATGGATGGATGGACCGACGGACGGATGGATTTTTCTAAAGCCAAATGGTTTCTTAAAATGTCTAAAATTTCTAAAATGTCTAAAAAATGCTTCTAAACTGTCTAATACTCTAATGTAACAACTCCAGTACCAAATAAATAATCCATCCATCTTCTTGTCCTACTCAGAGTTGTGGGTGGGTCTGGAGCATATCCTATGTGTGCAAAGCAGGGAACAATCCAGGATGGGGTGCCAACCCATTTGGGGGTACATTCACGCAGCAGTCACTCACACATTTGGGCAATTTGGCAGTTCAACAGTGTCAACCACTGCACTGCCATCCAGCCCCCAAACAATCATTCAATCATAAATATTTGGAAGATACTTCCTTTCACTTTTTATCAAAAAATCTCCATCCATCCATCCATCCATCCATCCATCTAATCATCATCTAACTGCCTATCCAGTACAGGACCCCAGAGGGACAGGCTACAGGCTACAAGACAGGATACACCCTGAATGGGATGCCAGTTCATCGTCAGGCACATAAATTCCCACTATAGCCACTTCAGATAACCAAAATGTATGGCGGTGTCACCCACTGCACGGCCATTCTACACATGCTACATTCACATACACTTTGGGAAAGTAACACGCTCACGCACTCGAGGACACGTCATTTAAATGCATCTTTGAATGGAGGAAACGTACATGACAAGACATGTCTCACTAAATCACGTCGTAAAAAAGCTTTCCTCATTCCTATATTAAAAAGGATAAAAAAATATTTATGATATCATGTCCAACAGGCTTGCATTATTACCTTATTAGAGCAACAAGAAAATGCATTTACCTGAGTGCTGGGGCTTCTGCTTTAGTTAATGATAAATACCTGCAAGGCGGTGCATTATCATTTATGGTAATGTATTGATGCTTCAGTGGCTGTCCAGAGAAAGGCAGTTCATCTGTGACATTAACAGTGCTCACATCCCCTGTGAACAAGCAGAGGAACCAGCTCAAAAAATCCCAACTCTTTTGGAGAGCTCCCAAAATTCACGGTAGAAAATGAATAACAAAAAAATATTTTTTTTGCAAAACGATATATGGAGAATGCCAGCCCATTACTGGAGGAATATCACTAGCAGCACAATCTTTCGGGTTTACAGTAGCTTTGGGGCTTTAGACACAGAAGTGTCACTGGTTCTAGTGACAAATAATCCCAACGGTGACAGAAGAAAGGGGATGAACTTTAAAATGGAAACACTCTGGGGTCAAACTGGATTTCCCCTATTCCCTGTATCCATCTAATCACATTAATTACAATTTCTAGAAAGCAAATATTAGATTGATGTCTATACATGTTTCATAGCCATTTTAAATTTAAACAGCTAGCGTGAATTTCACAGCAAGCGCTAAATGTCACATCGTCAGTATTTTTTCTGGATAATCGGCTCAGTTAATGTGCAAGACTAGGTAACAAAATTTAGTAGGTGTTTAAAGAAATTGTACATTGGTGAAACATGCTAAATACAGTAGAGTCTCGCTTATCCGACATTCCGTATTATCTGACGCAAAAAACGCATCAATTGGTAACAAGAACTGCAAGTTGCGAGCATGAGCCACATCTATTTTTTGCTGCTCCCGAGTCTACCACAGCTAATTAGTTACCCCGACTGTACAGTTTCTGTTGTTTTGTTGTAAAACATGATTATTAGGTTCGTTATATTTAAAATTATAACATAGGTTGACAATTAATAGGCTTTGTCTTAACACCTCCCATTATCTGACATTTTCGCTTATCCGCCGTTCTGCCCGCCTGTTTATGTTGGATAAGCGAGACTATACTGTACTATAAAGCAATCAATTAACTAATGCTGGATGACAACTCATCTCAGTAATTATGAGAATACAGGGATGTCTTGCTTGTAAATGTTTTTGATTTCATTGAGGTCAATAGGTTGCATGATTTGGAGTCAAATAATAAGGGTCTGCTTTTTTCCTTTTGCACAATTGTTGAATTCAGCAGACCCTCTTGATGTTGCATTTGATTTCAATAATAATAATAATCATAATCCTTTATTGGCTATTGCACAAGTACATAGGAATTTGTCTCATTTCCTACCCCATCTAGCTCAGGGGTCACAGCACAGGGTCAACCATCACATGACACCCAGGGAGCTGGGGGGGCTAAGGTCCTTACTCCAAAGCCCACACATGTAACTGCTCTATCAAGGGTGGGACCAAAACCAGCAACTATCAGATCAAGGGTACAGAGACTTAGACCCCTGAGCCACTCACCACTCCAGAGGGCTGAAAGTGCACAGAGCCAGAGATGCCCGTCACCTCACAATGATGGTGCTGGTTCACAAGCTGGTGATCCACCAGCCAGATCTCCATAAGGGACGAGGCTTCACCGACTGACTAACCGTTAAATTACTGCATTACATCTTTTAGACCCAGTGTTCAGAAGATACAATAATAAAGAATACTGGAATGAGGAAGTAGCACAGCCCTGAGCTACAGCTATGAATAAGCTATTGACTCAAAAATGTTCTTCTCATTATAGGAAAACTTGCTGTAATAAGATGCATGGGTAGATATAGTCAGGCCTTCACTACATGCTGTATTTGTTACCGCTTTGCCCCAGGTCTCAGCAACGTAGCTGCTCCCCCGTTCACAGACACTTCCGTAGTCTTTCTCTCCGTGGTGCAGAAGATAACGGTCAACTCGTGCTAGGCCCCCTTGAAAAAATTGTCAAAGATCTCATGCAACATCTCCTCTATATTTGTTCACCCGCGGCTGTTTCTTGTTGCCCATAACCCCCACCAGTCGCTCAACAACCACCTCCTGGATATTCAAGAGTTAGTCTGAAGGCACAAGGCTTCCAAGCTTGGCTGGTAGAGGCGTCTATCTTGCCAGCTCCCCTTACTCAACTTAGTCAGCAGGTGAAGCATCATATTTCACAAAATTAATCACATAAGTGTTACGATTTTGATAGATTAAGGCCCGAGATGATATATTTTAGCATAGTGTTCCTATTTATCAATTGAATGCAAAATGCGTACAATAAATTATATGATAATACAACCAAGTAAAGAGAAGGAGCTTTTAAAAAACAGATTAGCAAAAATTTACAAGATAAATTAAGTATCCAGTTTTTCCCCCTAACCTGAACTGCAGCATTCCATAGCGGCGAAACAGAATGAAAACCTGAAAATGTCATGCCAATTAATGAAAGATAACTCTGGGAAGGACAAAAAAAGGACTCCTACACATTTGTGTGCTTTTAAAGGCGAATAAACCGTGCTTCAACGTGAACATCTCTCATCACTCAATTCAGTCAATGGCTGACACTCAGCATGCCAAATTAGCGCTGGATGTACCATGAATGTAGTACATCATCATCAAATGAAACTGTTTTTAAAGGTTAAACAGTTACGTTCTCATTTTCATGGCAACCCCCCCCCCCCCTCGGGAATACAGCTGAAGTAAGCATTCTTCTCAATGGTCTCCGATCAAACACCAAGACTGGTCCCTTGAGACTAGTCAACAAAGGGGCATAAAAATCCCAGCTACCTACTGTATTTTATTGGCCAGTTCTTTTTTCTTTCTCATCTATTCACTGCATCGTACTCACTTGAAAGTGAAGGTTCCTCTGCCCAGGACACTTTGAGTAAGTTGAAAGCTCTGTGTGGCTTTTCAGTTTATGCGGAATGCTGATTAGTAGTTTACTGATAACAGGTACAATCTCAACCAGACACCTTCTGCCCAGTTCCAATAAATGGTACCCATTCAACAATTTCTCTGTTTCTAGCACATTTACAACAAATATTGGCGTTAGCACGATACATTCCTCCTCAGGCATCCGCAGTTTAATGTCACATATTGAAGTCTTACCTAATTTAAAAGTTATGTTGATATCTGTTTACTCATGTATTTAGAAAAAAAACATTCACCACATTTTCTATCCAGTAATTTCTGGATTGCGTTAGATCCAGCTGCACACAGTGATTCCCCGCCTCATATGAATCGCTGGAAGGGGACTCTCATAATAACGTGTTTACTGACCATCCCTGTGCTTTGTGCTGATTGTCACAGAAGACACTTTGCACACTGACCAGCTATTTTATGACATTCCTTCCATATTAATTGCAATGATTCACAGTGATACACAGAATTAGTCACAGAAAAAGTGGGATCCAAAGTAATTACCTGGTATCCAAAAGACAATAATAATAACAATAACAATAATAATAATAATAATAATAATAATAATAGTAGTAGTAATAGTAATAATAATAATAATAGTAGTAGTAGTAGTAGTAGTATAAATAATAATAACAATAATAATAATAATAATCACTTTTGCTTAAAAACGCCAATCTTTAACAAATGAGTTCCTTCGGGAACTCACTGATATTTTGTCAGGTTGTAAGGTTTGGCAGATTCTTCCATCAGAGGGAGACCTTGCAGATAAGGTCATTTATTAAATATTCTGTGCCTGTGCACTTACTGTGTGGACTGAGGCATTTGGGTGGAGAAAAGATGTATTGACATATGTCTGCCACTTAGGTGGAGTGAGAGGAGTGGAGCAGTTAACAGCACTGGCTGCGAGGCAGATTGAGAAGAAAAACAGGTTGGGGGAAGACTGAGGAGTGTCCATGGCACCATTGTTTCTTAGAGTAATAACGTGATTTCTGTGTTGGGATGGGGCTGATGTGGCAAAGGGCTGGGGACCGCGGGATGCAGTTCGGAATCTACTAGCGGGATGATAGCAGGTGCTAATAGGTGAGAGCGACGGAAATCGCTGGAAAATGGAAACCTGTTGTGAGAGCCTACTGGCTAGGACTGCCTTTCATGACCTCCTGCAGGATGCCAAAGCAGAAAATACAGTCTTTCCCTCCATATCCTTCAGTGGAAGGTAACGTAATGCATAACAGAGTCTCTCAGCTATGAAGACATTTCCCCTACATCCGCCACATGGCAGAATGATTCCTAGCTTCCAAAACTAAACATTCTAACAATCTCACTAAGTATTTCCATTTTACACCAATAAATCAATGAGAATTAACGTGTAATGATATCTTACAAATCTTCATAAATATAATATGGAACAAATCTTTATAAACTGGAAAAGAGTAATATCAAGCTAAAATGACCACAACAGTTCATAAAGAGCCGTTGCCATCTTACAGCCCCAGGGTTGAGGGGTTGACTCGAATACCAGCTGTGCGTGTGCTGAATTAACGTGTTTTTACCGTGTTCGTTTGAGTATCCTCCTATGTATCCAGGGTGTAACCTAGTTCATGTCCTGTACTCTTTGGGATAGTCTCTGGATCACAACATCCCTAATCACTTTATTGCGTCCCTAATCGCTTTATTAAAAATATATGGGTGTAGATGTGATGTCGCAATCTGTGACACTGCCCGTTAAATATGAGATGTATAGTTGCATATTTGACCAAGCCTATATGAGGCCTAGGGACAAGGGCAAAGATTTGGTTTCAACACCGGTAAGGATCAAATCAGCCCCGAACCCCCCCAGCCTGCTAAACACGTCCCTACCATCCATACCCAAATCTGCGCCCTTGCCTAGGAACCAAGTTTAACAAACCATGCAAACAATGCACATTTATCACATAATATTGAAGCTGTTCTACTTCTCATGCCGCAGATACATTTTGAACACATCTGCCTTAACCTGGGGTGAGTTTCTCGAATACTTCTTAACACTACGTCGTTCGTTAGTTCTATCTTTTAACACAGAACTTACGAACGAGGTAGCGTTTAGAAGGCTTCGAGAAACTCACCCCAGGTCATTATGGACAATTATCTTTTTTTTTTTGCATAGGGCCACTATATAGTTTCCAGTTCACTGCAAAGAAGGCAAAAGCTATGGAGTGAATTATAGAGGCTTCATTCAGAATTCTTTTATTATCACCTCGATTTTTTTTCTTTTGGCAAGACCAAACGCACATCAATAAAATGCAGAGAAGCTGGAGTGTGACTATCATCACACAATCCCTTTAACTAATACTAATGCGGGACAATGTAACTGTTCAAACTTGTTCGTGCCTCTCATAAATGAGAAGATTAAGGCAAGTTTTACAGTTCTCACATGCTGGACTGCTTCAGGAAGAAGACATTTCTAAAATACATATAATTATAGTATTCATTTATTCCAGTGACTTCTAAGCATATTGAGGCATTCCTACCTAATTAATATTTGTAAAAGCTGATTTGTTGTGTACTTTACACGAGGCCTGTGTAGACACGTACAGGGGTAGCTTCATATCAAAAAGGATAATTGGAATAAATAAGTTTTGGAATGATTAGCATATAATTACATGGATATAGCAGGTATTATCAGTTGGCTGGTGAGCCAGGAACTGAATCCCTTTGGCTCTGCCCTACACTGCAGGGCAGCCTCTCAACAGTCAAACGACCGAACAACCACAAGAACAAGCAAGAAATAATGACCAAACGAAACGTGGTTATGGTTCTGCAAACATTATGGGATATTATATTCATGTACTAAACTATAAAAAAAAACTAAACACAGGCCAGATTTCATGTCTACCATTATTTATGGCATCGTGCTAGCTAATAGTGACTTTTATGACTTTTTTTTTAGTCGTAAGAATTTAAAGTAGAGATATTGTTTTATATAAGTAGAGATGTTAGATCTATCTAGGTCTGTGTTCTGTTTGATGTTTGCGGTGGTAATGATTTAAATGAAGGCATTTTCAGCATAACAAAGGTATAAGGACCGTATCTTGACTGTAAACTGAAGCAGAAGAAGAAGATGAAAACTCCCTGGTAGACAGAAAAAGCAACAAGGCAGCCAATAAACTTAATAGTACAAAATGAATGTTTCCCTCATTAGTAATATCACAGGACCTAACAGGATGATGTCTGCATCCTCATTCCTGCACCTTGTGGCATTTCAACAGTCCCATGCTAGGGATCCTCTCTGTAATTTGTCAGGAATTCAACTCTCCTCTTTAAAAACAATTTCTCTGCCCCAACACACAACAGTGCAGCTGATTATAGATGATATTGAGAGTCTGGATAGTGCTTTGATAAAGGTGCTTTTTGAAGAAGATGTGGTTATTTAGTTTTTGCGTCGGCCTTGTCCTCAATTGTGAGGTAGCTTGATCTGTCTGTTCAGGTGTCCTTCCCAGAATTCCCCATGTGCATTTTTGTATTGGCCTGCTCAGATTGGTTGAATGAGTAGACCTCCACTGTGAGGTAGGCCGGTTGTCCGTCCAGGTTCTTTTCTCAGCGTCTCCATGCTGCACTTGAATATCGCTCTTTGCAAAAGTTGAATTTCCTTGGCTGCATCCCATTGGTTCTTGCCAGGGCATATTCCTTTGTTCTTTTATCCATACAATTAGCTTTAGGACCTAGCGTTAGAAGCGGACAGACTTATATATAAATCTCCCACTTTCTCATTTTCACATTCATTCCCTCGCTGGTGTTAAGATTGAACAGCAACTGAAAAAAGAAAACAGCCCCATTTTTCCAGAAAGGACAACAGAGAGACGTATAATCTGCTCATTAAATGCCAGTGAATGAGAGTGAAATACTACAGATCCGATATGAATCACTTCTTTTTTTTCTGAAGAGGAAAGGGACCAATATTAATGGATCACAAAATTAAATGGATTACAAAAAGAGTCAAGAGAAGGAAATTATTTGTTATTCAGACATCTTGTATCCTTGTCATTTCAAGTAGAAATATTCAAGTTTTGGAGAACGTCATGAAAAGGCAGTTTATTGCTTTTTTTACTTACAAAATGGGGTTGTTCAGTCAAAAACGTTTCGGTTAGCCCGGTGTAATTTGGAATTGCCAGATTTGTCATGTTCTATGACTTACAGAATTACAGCTTTTGAAAAATGGTACATGCTGCATGACTTGACCTTTATTTTTTTGGAAGTGGAACGCTTGCCGGTAGCTTGGTGCATCGTTAGAAGCAGAGCATGGTCCGGCAATGTAAATTATCTGTACCGTGCCTTCACCGGTCTTTAATAGATGGATTCTTTTTGTAAGACATATTTTTCTGGAATCAGAATATCCACCAGTCCTACTGTGCATGAGATTTTGGTGTGCCGAGACGTTTAACAGGACTAATTAAATCGTGGAGAATGCTAAGAAGAAAACCTCAACGAAGGCATCAAAAGGGGATGTTCAAAGTTAAAAACATAAAAATGTCCACACATGAAAAGAAACAAAGCAACAACAACAAAACGCAATATTTTTTTCCCACAAATACCATCCTATCCAGTCTCCATACAAAGCAGATGGTCACCACCACTACTATTCTCAGCTAATGTCTTTTACAGGCCCATTCGCTGCACGTCTTTGAACCTGCATTGTTCTGCTGTCAGCCCACAAGCTCCATGAGAAGACTGGAAAACACTGAACTGCCTGAAGTTTCTGTGGTCACTCTGTCTGACCAAGAAATCCCCTTTTTAGATTTAGGGCCGGGCTGACTCAAACTTGGCACCGTTGACAGCCCGCAACTTTCCAGACCCAGGCGACAGCACTGACCGCTACATCGTTCGGTCAGTCGTGGCAGCACCAACGGCAATAATTTAGTGACCAACTGGACAGCCGAACATAAAATCCCTGCTGTAATAATCACAGGCCTGCATGTCGTACAGACCTGAAAGATGATACAGTTATAAAAGTGAAAATACAAAAGATAGTTTCAGTGTTGTGTGAGGCAGTAACTCATTCCACTTTTCACACTTGTTTCCAGTGGTGTAAATTAGATTTATGCACCCAAAGAAGGGAATGTGCAAGGTTCACATTTAGCAAATGGACATTTATGCAACGGGACAGTAAACCACAATAAATGCCAGATGATATTCATTTGTGTAATATAGATATAGACGTGCATGTGTAAGTGTGTATTCCTGGTATATAAATATATTAACAGGTGAACTTGTGTTTTTGATCCAGGAACCAGAAACGAACCACTCACCCTACCCTGTGTGGAACCAGTCAGTCACCCTACCCTATAAACTACAAAGACAAAAATCTATTTCGCCACATAGGTACTTTGAAAATAAAGGGAAAAAAACTATATATGGTACTCTATATATATATATATATATATATATATTAAATATTTGTGGTAACTCCCATTATGATTGTTTTCTGTAGCCACATTTCAAATCTTACGCAACTCTGCTTTGAAATTAATTATCAAGGATTTAAAATGAACAAGCTGAAATGATATGTTTGGTGTCAAAGGCATGAACTGCCCCGGGGGCCTTCAATAATACAATACCATGAACTAAACTGGCCTGACTTGCCAAGGCAATATTTGAACATCTTAGAGCCTGTCTGGCCTGAGGTGCTGTTAGGATTTTAAGCCATCGGCAAGAGGATACAAGGCAGTTAACCGGTCAACTCCCCCTTTTGATCCAGGAACCAGAAACGAAAAAAAACGACTGGGTGTGGAACCAGTCACCCTACCCAGTAAACTACAAAGACAAAAAAATCAGTATTGTTGCTTAGAAATTTTTTTTAAATGATATATAGTATAAAATATATAATATGATACAGTATATGGCATAACACATATATATTATCCTTCCCAAATGGGGCTGTGGGAAAAGAGGACTTCGCAATCCTGAAGTACAATTTTTATCTAAATCTAATTTCGGTTGAACAGAAAGACAATACTAATAATGTACAACAGATAAAACAACACACACCCATAAACAATGGGCTCAACAAGTTGAAAAATGCATTTAATGGGCCAGTGAGGGAAATCAACTGTAATGTGAGTAATTACAATGTCAAAAGCGCATCATTGCCATCTAGGTAATGTAAGCTGAATGAACCTGGATCAGCTCATGATTCACATAACCTGACTTGACATGGAAACTTGGAAGGAAACATGTCAGCCAGATCACACATTGTTCGCAAACATCACCCCCAACAAGTCGATCCGACGCATTCAGAACAACAGCAAGACATCAACGCGAGCCTTATAAAAGACAGTGAAGCAGCATTATATAGTGGCAGGTTGATAAAGTATAGATGACACCAGTAGGCACAGCAAGCTCTATAAAATAATAAAAATAAACATAAATTCAAAGTGTACATCTATGGGGGCAGCCAGTGGCTCAGTGGGTTGTGATCAGAAGGTTGTTGGTTCTAATCTCAGGGTTGGCAGAGGGATTTTCCTATTGGGCCCCTTATCAAGGCCCTTAACCTCCAATTGTCCCAAGGACTATCTGACCCTGCTTTCTCAAAATCAAAAACAAATGTATGTCATTTTTGATAAAAGTCTCTGCTAATAAAGAAAATGTAAATGAAAATGACAGTGTTGGGCTAATAAAAACAAATATAGTAGAGGCGAGTGTGGGTGAGGAATAGAAGTTTCAAAACCTGGATATAAAACTTTCAGCTTTAAAATTCTGGTCTTTTTCTCACACTAAAAATATCTGAAACGAGAGTTTTGAAGTCAGAAAGACTTGGTGCTGTTTGAATGTAGACACTAGAAGGTGGCAGATTTGAACTTCTTCTCTACAGAACTTTTTTTTCACTTAAATTTCTCAAAAAATAGCAAAAATACCTCATATCCAATGCATTAGCCGACACCATGTAGCAGCTGGTGGAGCTTTGAAAGTCACGACACGGTCCAAAGACACGGAGCAGGAAAGCAGAATATTAAAAAACAAATAAAATGAAGATGAAGTCATTCAGAGATTAGTAAATTGGTTGTCTTTAGATTATTTTTTCGGAAAACCCCATCCCACACCTGTTGTAAGCTTGCAATATCAGAGAAAGCTGCAATATCCGGGACTGGGCTGAAAAAAAGAAACAGTGAAAATTCTTTTGAGGAAGTCACACGGAATTCTGATTTCTCCAGAGCGGTGCATCACTTGAGAAAAGATAAATACTTCCTCAAGATGCGAATTACAGAAGCAAGTCATTAACTGAGAGCCTGAGTAACTGAATTCCTCTTTTTTAATATTAAGGTTAGAGCTAAGGACATTCAATACTGCGCAAATCACGCCATCTATTTTGATTGACAGATTCCGTACTGATATAGTTATGACATTTTATATCGTAAGAGGACACTGTGCTGAGTCACCTATCCACCTATGTCGATAGTCAAATGAGTCTTGCCAGTGTAGCTATGAGCGCACTCGAGAGACTGCTAAGCCGCTAGGGGGGGTACCATATGGGACGGAATACACCTACCAAGTGACACATGCTAAGCCAACATGGGGTACCATATGGCGGAAAGGCTCAACGTCTGCAATCTACTCCTACGGTCAATGGCTCGTATACATAAAGTCATCAGTCATGGGAATGAATCCATCAGAATCAATTTTCAGCAGCTTGCAGGGGCTGTAATGTAATCTTAAGGACATGGGGAAGCCCAGGTAGTCTATTTATGGTCTCCTGATGACCAGATACATGAACTGGGTCTTTTCAATGCAGATTTTAACCTGGAGGTGCCAGGGTCCCTTGTCGCCGAGCGGACTTCTTCGGAAACTTTTTTCATAAAGGCCACAAGTTTGATTTGAAGCAATTCTGAGGTGGAAATCTATCTTCTGGGGCTCCACGACAAACAAATGCAAATGCAGACCACAAACCAGAATGCAGGCTGGTATAAACACATTCCAGAAGAAGTATGTGTTTCCTTCATCGTGCGCAGTATCAGAGCTGCCTGGCGAATAGAGTTTGCTGCAGATTGCGCATATATTTAACAATCAGAAGGGGCACTTGAAGAAACATGAGCCATGCAAGCTAAAATTCTGTGAGATACAACAATGTTAGACAGTCACACATAAAAATCACAATCACACATAACACAGCACATTCACATAATTAGATACAGGTCACCAGATACTCAATATCTCATTTTCATTCCACTTCCTGTCAGTGGACAAGCATAGGTGTGTTTTTTTTTTAACCTTTTTTTAATGAAGAAATATCTTGCATTTTTTTTGACCCTGCCTTTTAATTGTAATCATTTTGTAATGAAAGGAGGCATCGGGTGTGTCTGTGTCTGTTTTTTTTCCTCCAAAAATATGAACCGTTTTTGAAATGTTTGTTCTGCAAATTCAGGAAGCCTATAGGAGCAGAAATAAAATCCATATTCAGTTATAATGTTACTCTTCAGGAAAGAAGCATGCAGAATAGTAAGTACATGTACAGTCAGTTTCCATACATGTGTGGAAAAACTGGGAGTATAATGGCCCCATAAGCTATTTATTTATGGCTTGTTGGATTCATTCGATTCTGTGATCTGATCTTGAAAAAGGCCAACTTCTGAAGATTAAATAATGATCAGCAAGTCAAAAAGAGACTGCATGTCCAGAATCAATAGTATCAGGCCTCATCAGGACCAGTTCCTCTTTCTTGACTGACTTGTGCCTCCTGGTGTCACCTTACTTATAACAAGCCCATCGTGTTTGTAATGTGAGTGTTGACGACTTCGACTTCTCAGTTTCATAATGACATATGCATTCATTAACGCATTTCCTGAATGACTCTCTTACTTTGATTACATTTTTTTTCTCCGAAAGAATATCCTACTTTGATTACTTTTTAATATTTGTAAGCTTTATTTTTATGTTAGAAGTAATTCTGATCTTTCTGGTTTAGATTCAGCAAAAACAAATCTTAAAATGACTACAGTATGAAGTAAAAAATGAGAATCCCTTTGCAATCCTGCCAATGTGCCGACATTGTTGTTTGTGTGTATATGTATGAATACAGACCTCAAAAGCCCTTTGATATTTCATGTGAAGAATATATAGGGTTCAAAATTGTAAATGTTATTCGACACAAGGGTATGAGGACATCATCAACCTCTGTAGCATTAAAAAAAATTAGACTCCCCCCCAAAGAGAGGTGAAGGCAGTTCAGCTATATTGATCCTTGGCTGGACCTATCTCATGGTGTACACCCACTTGCCTATTCCAAGTTTATAAGCCTGGAACTGATTTGTTTTACTAGTGGCCTATTTCTTGTACCCAAGAGGGAGGCCACAATCAAAACTGGTTTTGTAATTTGTGGTTTGAGGGTGGGTCAGTGCTCTGATTTGATCTGGCTTTTTGTCTAAATTTGGATGAATGCAAACTGCTTCAAATTAGCTTTACAACCTGACTTATCTTCAATAAAGCAGGCATTAGCTGCTATGGACTCACTGAGAAAAATTACAATACATTATGTGCAATAATAATGAATCGGTACATATACGGGATGGAATATGTAGGATTATGGGAATTAAATGACCGTAAACTGTCTTCATGCACAAGAGGAATGAACCAGCGGCCCACCATCTGACGAGAATGAATCACGCGGAGCAGGAAAGTACGAGCACGACAAGGATGTTTATGCGAAGGGGTAACTAATGGTGGGGCTTGTCAGGACGTAAGTTTGCTGATTGTTAAATAACCTACTGCAGGTGAAACAGCAGATCGACAGCCCCTTAAGCATCGATCATATGCTCTGCAAATGGCTGTCGACCCCCCTCCCTCCCCCCAACATTTCCACTTGCAGTCATTTATTCACCAGCCAAAAACAAACTAACCATTTCAAACTGTGACCTACAGCCATTTTAAACACGCTGCAAACAAAAACACCGGAAGCTGCATTTATCGAAATGGAAATGAATAGAATGATTATGATTCTATAAAAAATGTAACTATTTAGACATATGATGAATGGATACAGTTCAAAAGTGGCTTTGTGTTTTCACAAAATAAAGCAAATTTAATTTTTAAATGTAACACTTTAAGACACATATCAGGGTTCAGGTGTCTGTCGCCAATGTTTTTTCTGCAGTGGAAGCTGTAAAATCTGCTATGTAATATTTTTTTGTTTCATTGTCTCAGGAATGGTATGTAGCTTTTGCCTCTAGGATACAGTCCAACAATCTGCATGATCACCAGGAGCGTAACACCATTACCCCCCAGCCTTGACAGTGTTACGTGCCTCCTTGGCCTACATTTATTTACATTGCCTGCTTGTCCGCACAGGAAGATAGGCGTCACTCTCAGATATCCTCACATCACTCACCTTGTTAGGACATCGGCCAGCAGCCCATTGTAGATCCTCGCCCCCTATGGACTATGTGACTCAGGGTCCCGGCCCAGCAATCGTACCCCGCAGACTCAAAATTCTCATTCCATCTTGATCAGGCCTCCCAACGCAGCTCTGTGTCATAGAGTCCAACCTTAAAGGAAAGCCTCTAAACTCCAAGGAAATGAAATGGTCTACTTGACCCTCACTCATGAGATAAATAGCTAGTGAACAAGACCTAGCCACATTCAGGTGTCACATTCAGTCTGGTCAATACTTGGAACCTGGCACACAACCAGAAATAAATGTAAAAATATAATTTCTGTCTAGTAAAGCATGTCTTTCATAGATTGGAATCTGTTACTGCTCAGCCTCATGGTACATTAGCCATCGCAGGTTAAAAGCAACGCTTTCTTCTTGCATATTTACTGGACTTTGATTATTGTCCTTTTGATCTGATTGAGCACAACACATAAATAATATATTCAGCGACACATGATTAGGTAAGTCTTCAGTTTCCTGTTTTGAACGAGGAGTGGTAAGAGGCTAAATTCAATCAGAAAAAAATCCTGAATAGGTCAGGGCCCCAATAGGGTAGCAGCAACGTGAAGAACTGTGGCGTTACGGTACAGCGTAAAATCTTGGTGCATAGCTTAGTAACACTACATGATGATGATCATCATACTATATAGATTATATAGTCAAAGAAGCAGAATACTTCTCTAGGCTCACGAAACATTTTTCACAATGACAATTACAATGAATTTCAATTATATGTTTAGTGTATCCTTTAACATGGAGCTCAATTTATTAAGGGATTTCCTCAGGGGTATACAAGAAAACGGAATCATTACGCAATCGCATGTTGCATGAACATTATAGTCCAAATGACCACGACTCTAGGCTGGTTATCTGTCAAAACAAACAGACAGAATACCCTCATTCTCAAAATTAGCAAGCCGTTTATTCATTAAACCACCATTTTAACGTAAGAAATACTGCCCTTGCTAAGGACCCCGGAATATTTCGAAATGTCATTGAAATATAATAAACTCAGATACCAAATACCACCTAATTTAAACCTCTGACAAAAATGCAGTTCAACTCTTGTCTCAGTTTTTCAATGTTTGAATCTGCAGCTGGTTTTCCGTGGCTAATTTAGAACATGCGCTTTTTATCATAGCGTCGCAAAAACATCGGTCAAACCGGGGAAAAACACACATGTACAAAATCACCAGGCCTTCTTCTTCCATTCAAGTTTATGTATGTTCCTGAGCCAGTTCTCTACATCTTCAAAGCCCACTACACCTGAAACTCTCACTTTCAGTCAGATATAAGCTTCTATAGATAATTTAGCATTAGCTATCGCTAGAAATCATTAGAAATCTGCTTTTAATTATAGTTCTTTCACCAAATTTATCACAAGCAAAATACCATGTTTGCCAAACAGTCATCTAAAAGTGTTACATTTAGCCTTCAGTGTTTCTGTTTTGTACTATTTTCTTTTTAATATACTAAGTTCTAAGTAGACATGCCTTAACTGTAAATATGTTAGTCTAGTTTTACTTCTAACAATCCTAGCTAAAACTCATGATCCAGAATGTGCTAAAGGGGTGGTGTGGGGGTACAGTGCTTTGCATACCTCTGGGACCTGGGTTTGAGTCCCCACTGGTATTCCATGTGTGTGATCTGTATGTTCTCCACGTGTTATCGTGGGGTTTCCTCTGGGTTCTCCGGTTTCCCCCCACAGACTATAAACATGCTGAGGTTAATTGGAGTTGCCAAATTGCACATAGGTGTGAGTGCGTGGTGTGTGATTGTGATCGGTTGCTCCCTGCCTTGTGCCTGTAGCCTCTGGGACAGGCTCTCAACCCACTGTGACCCTTAATAGGACATGTGGTTTTGTAAAATGGATGAATATGCTAAAAACTTTATCAAGCCGAGTTATTTTTGTAGATAATCGAAAGGTAGACAGGAAGAGTAATCCCCTCCCTGACTTAATTCCCATCATCGATGAATTTGAGATGTATTTCTTTAAATCGACGCTAATACCCAAGCAGCGCACCATCACCCAACTGTCTCTGTGTTTTTTCTGCTGCCATTCTGTGTTGCTGATGATTGGTAGGTTAACCTGCCCAGCGCCGAAATTATGAATGATCCGATCTGTGTATTCATCAAGGCTGGAGCCAGCAGGAAATGCAGAGCACTGAAATGGATCATCTCTCCTTCTGGCAAAGTAGGGGGGGGGAGGCAGATCAGAAAAATAACTGCATTGTGGAAAAATACCGAATGTTGTTGATGCAGAACAAAATGCATATTGGGGTATTCAACAAAACCCAACACTGGCCTCATTAAAAATGTTACCTTGGATGTGAAAAGGCCTGTACTTTGCCACCTTTAATGGATGATTTGAAAGCTAGAATAGATACGATGGGCAGGACTGTCTGGGGCCCGGGAGTTTGGGGGGGACATGAACAGGGTGAGTTGCAGTTCAGATTTCTTACAGACTCAGTTCACTGAAGGTTTCCAGAGTACTGAGCCTTAGTACTAGTAGGTTAGGGATGCGCACTTGCAATTGAAAGATTGTAGGTTCGAATCCCCGACCAACATTGTTAACATATGGGTTAAATGCAGAGAACACATTTCGTTGTGCACTGTGTGCTGTGGTGTGTCAACAATGACAATTAATCTCTAAATTCCTTAGAGGGTTTTGTTAAGGTGCCCTGATGCATGAGAGATTTGACTTTGACTCTAATGCCATATTTCTTTTTAATTCTTAATATTTAAGTTCCGGAAGTTTGAGGGGAACACAGTCAAAATACTATGGAGCATTTTGGTGGATTACTTCAGCTTCTGACTGTTGAGAAGTAAAAAATGCCATGAGCCTGAATAAATAAATACTGTAGGGAGTATGTGAGTTGAGGCCTGGCTTATTAAGCACACGTCAGTGGTAATTCCAGGCATTTTCGACAACTGTCATCAAGTTCACTCATCTGTGTGCAGTCACGGGGCACTGCCATGGCAAACATTCATGACAACAATGCCAGTGTGGCCTCCACATAAAAGGGCAGGGAGAGAAGAGGAGAGGAGCTATTCCCAAAGCCTTAAATTACAGACACAGGCTAAACTGATTGTGTAGATACTCAAAGAAAACCGGAGGCCAAACTTCATCTTTAACTTATTATGTTTCCATGAAGAAAACCGCACTTATGGATGTCAGAATGTCACTCTCTCTATTCCTGCACTGAGGCTCCTTCGCAAAAACGTTTTCTGTATATAAACCAAAGAAAAATTACGTGAAGGCAAAACATTGCACTGCACTTCTAAATGTGTGCAGAGACGAGTCAGTCCATTTAAAGTGCATTTGTTATTTTGTAAAAAAAAAAAAATTAGGAAAACATATAGTTATCATTCAAATTATTATAAGAGCTTAGGTAAATGTATCCCTCGAGAGATAACATATTATTCATTGAACCTGACATACTGGTAATGTTTACATACTGCTTCGATTTTCAAACGAGGAACAATGCGTTAAGTCTCTTTTTTTGCGTTAATAATTGTGCAGACATAAGCTTTGTTCTGGCTCGGAATGATTTTTAGACATGATGTACTACCAGCAAGGCTTGAGAAGGAGCCGCCAAGAATCAGGAATACATAAACGATTTTCCGTCAGCGTGAGAGGATGGTTCATAACGCAGCCAGAGAGGCTAACTGGAAGCTTTAACACCTAACAGGTACACCGTGACAGTGCTAAGGCATGCGTTGGGATCAGGCGGAACTGTAAAGGCTCGCCACCTGCCGTCTGAAACGGACTGCGCTACATGAGGGCGGTGGGTGGCTGCGAACGCGGTCCTGTGGTGGGCGGATCCAGATTAACGGAGAAGCAATTGGTTTATTTCTGAGATATATTACTGTGGATTCTTGAATATGGGATGCAATGAATTGAATATGGACACTGCTGTATGGAAAGTGGAAAGAGTATGTGTATATATGACCTTTGCACCTTACACAGGATATTAACTGTTGCATTAGTTTTTAACGTTATGATATTGATACGATTGTCTTGTTTAGCACTATTTCTATGTGTGATTCCTTCACTGAGAACCTACTGCCTTTTTCCGTTGCGCACGCTGCATGCCCACGATAACAATAAAGTTGAATTTGACTTTGAAAATGTCAGATGTATACCCCGGGTCTCACAGCAAGCTTGGACGACAGCACTGTATCCGTAACAGAGGAGGTAAGCTCAGTACCCCTCCGGTTAATGCAGGTCCGATGGGGATTAACAGGTTGGAAAAGCGCTTCCATAAAAATAGCTTTGATTGCTACTTTCAGAGTATTTACCACTTTACAGTTTGATATTTTTGGCACTTTATCGAAATCAAACTGGCATGAAAATGGCAGCATCCGTTTCGCTTCCCCTCTGTGACCATCATCGCCCAGGCATCGGAGGACAGACAGCAGATGTTCAGAAATGCAACGTACGCACACTCGCCGCTCAGAGCCCGCTCACATCCTCTGTACTTGCATTACCATTATCAGACCTTATGAAAGTAAATGCCGGGCCTAATGACAACCCATATAAGGTGAGCAAAGGCCGGATGCAAGAAACGTGGACCTGAATGACAGGCCTAATTTTGGTACACCATGCAACAAAGTTACAACCACATTTAAACCGGTATCTAGTCACCACACACAGAATGAGGCTGTTCTCAGTCATAAAATAATTCCTGGCCATTTAGAGGGATACAACTTTCTGCATAAGCTGTAGAAATATACTTGTGTGTCTGCGTGTGTGTGGGTCATGTATACATTACATTGTGGAGAACAAATGTCCCCACAATGTAACAAAAAAACAGTCATTTTGATGTTGTGGGGACCATTTTTTTGTCCTCACAAGGAGAAGCAAATCAATCAAAACACTAAACATGCCAAAAGTACATAGAAATGAATGGAGAGCCCCCACAAAGATATGAATACATGGACTCTGTGTGTATCTGTGTGTATATACTGTACTGTGCAGATGTCTTAGGCAGCCAAAGAAAATGGTCTTCATGCTGGTGTAACACAATGATATTACGTCTGTAAAAGTGTGTTAGCTGAACCATTTCAAACCTCTGCTATAATCACCACGGTGTTTGCAGCAATCATCCAATATACCCATGTAGTTTTTGGCTCAACCAGTAGCACACCTCATATGGCTAATCGATATGCCATTGACTTTTTCCAAAATTATTTAATTGATTGAATAATTGATTGATTGATTGATTGATTGCTTGATTGATCGATTGATTGAAACTGTGTAACTTTTCACGGTGAGGAAATGTAACAAACACATGGAATGGCTGGGGTGCCCCTGAGGAGAGGTTTGGGAACTGAAGTGGTGTTCATATAGCCATCCAGTAAGATATCGGTAAATTTTTGAGAACAGAAGAAATTCCTGTTAGTTTTTATTGTGTTAGGTGATTTTCATATGTTCTAATATAGAATTGTGTTTTGTGTTTGGAGCAAAAATGCATTTATTACCCAGAGTAATACCTTTAAACATTTCTTTTGACTGCCTAAGGTTTTTGCGCAGGGTTTCCTTGCCTTATGCTGGCTGGGATAGGCTCCAGGCCCCCTGTGACCAAATGAATGGATGGATGGATGTTACTAGTCGTTGAAAGAGTGCATCATTCATGTAAATTTTTTATTGATAATAAAAACGAATGTACTATGGTGATCCCCATTATTTAAATTATTGGACAGAAATGATTGTTATTAGAACCTCCTGGGTTGGACACTTCATCACTGGTTATGGTAGGCAGTTAAATCACTTATTTTAATGTGCTTTATGGTTACTTTTGTTATAATTTTAATTTTGCAAATAAACTTTAGTGCTCTTACTAATTATATTTATGGGAAATCATTGGAGAAAGTTTTTTTCTAAATCTGGATGAAAACTGGCCAATAAAAGAGCCAATACAAGCACAACCCTGTGCGGTCCCCTTTAAACGGCCCGTCTGGCCATACGGCATGATGCAAGTAATACTGGGGGGGGGGCACAGGCAAAGAGAAACCAGAATCAAAATCAAACAAAGCAGAATGAAACAGTAAGAAGTGCCAGGTTTTCTTAACCAGACATGAAAGTATAAAAATAGTGTTCTGACTCCTCGGAGTCTCATTTTACGCCCCACACTCGCAGTGCCAAGAGAAACCATTCGGTGAAAATCAGTTTCGGCAACAGGTCGCTTAACACCACTGGAATTCTGCGTTTAATCATGCTAATTAAGAACTGAGGTCATCCCCTTTGGCCTGAGCCGTGTCAACCCAAGAGAACAATCTACCTCACATTTTCCTCCAATTCACAATTTTAGTAAACATATTTTTTATATTGATGATTCCTGATATAATTCCTGCAATATTTTATCTATGTCCTACCAGGCAGCCATACTGAGTATACCTGACAACATTTATGTTAAATTTGTCTTAAACTTGTTTCAATTTCAGTATGTAGCTATAAATCCAATAGGAGGAACAGTTACAGGACGCGTCACAATTTATCGGTAACACATGGAGAGGCCGTGCTGTAGCCATTCTGCATGTGAACCACAGAGAACCATGCCAAGGATCTGCGCATTGTCTTCAGAGGTCTAACACGGCGTAGAGCCGGGCCGCACGTCACAGTCGACAACGATGCAGAACTCAACAAATCGATAAGCGAGCCTACCGTCTGTGCTCAGTTGCCCCCCAAACATTTTTTTTTTTGACCCATAGTCACTGTCAGGCCGTTCTCAGAAAACGGGCTCTGACATGATCCTCGGTTCTCGCGCGCACTGGCGCTGCCTGCGGTGCCGCTGGTTTGGACTCCCGAGAGACGGCGCGCCACAGAGAGCAGCCATTTGAGGCCATCTTCGGGGGGAAACTGAGAAGGCGCGTGACAAAGCTGGGACCGAGCAGCAGAGCCAGTCGTCCTCTGCAGTCCAGAAAAAAGCTCAACCAGAAGAAATCAAAAAAAACAAAAAGGAAAAATTCAGGGAATCGTTTAGTCTCGATTTCAATATTAAGTGGATTCTAAGCGAAATAGCCAACCGGATTGACTAAAAGCACAGGGATCGCGGCACTGTTTAAAGATAACTGCCTCGCTCGGAGATGAAGTGTTCGGGCAGATAGCATATCCAGCCCGGCCTTTATGGACACCGTCTTTATGGTCCGTAAAGTTGCCCCAGTTGGTATTCAGAAACGACTTTAATAACAAACGGAGCATATTCAGACCATGCCGGGAGCCAGAGCGACACTTATTAAATAATAATATCAGAGGCATACAGTATTGATGTGGTTCCAGACTGGTCACAGGCGAGGGGCGGCCTTTTGGAGGAGGCCTCGTTACTCATATTCTATGTCAGGCCTCCTCTACCAGTCTGACTGATTGCTATTGTTCCAGTCGCTGTGGCGCACGTGACTGAAATGTTTTCAAAGCCGATCCTCGCCGGGCCAGTTGATAGAGAGTCTCTCCAGTCTGTCTCCTCGGTGCCGCTGAGGCAGCCCCTCATTTTAGGATGATCTCCACCACTTTATCATCTCCGCAGCCCTGCCCAGCCCCCTGCTCCACTCCCCATCCATCTGCACCGCACACCGACAACCTAAAGCTGTCATGTCCCTCTGTCAGGGTCCCTCCTAACAGGGCCCGATCTCATTCTCTTCCACTAAAATGATACTGCAATGGGTAAGTGTGCCCACTCCAGCACCAGAAGGTTGTCTGCTTCCGGCTGAAATGAACGGAAGGCCTTCGAATCGGTGCTTAACCTTCGCCGTCGACTCCGCGCTCACGGCCCAGAGATAAATGGACGGCTTCGGCTAATGGGCCCTGTAAACATCGCAAGATAACTCACTGACGACATGTCTGCAGATAAAGCCACGGCGAAGCCATTTAGTTGGGCTTCCTGCATGTTCTGCCTCCAGCACGAGAACCTGTAAAACGCATCAGAATACACCAAGCTGATTTATGGAGTGAACGACAGCTAAGCTAGGCTGCGGCCTACACGGCATAAAACTAAAATTGAAAGAGCGAGCACACCTGACACTGGAGAACTCATTTTAAGCGGCCTCATTATGCATAATGTTTTAATATTTCCAGCATGTCCGCGGCTGTTTTGGCTTGCTGCGGGCTGTGGGACACAGAGGGGTTAACACGTTGCACCTGTATGGGGCTTTGGGGAGCACTACAAGCTTTCGATTCCCAGCTCTACTGCAGACGTCGATGAAGGAGAGAAATTGCAAAGCCTGGAAAATGTACTATTCTGCTCCGACTACCAGCACACACAAAAAAACTATTGTCTCAAGTCCTTAAACGCAATCCCAGATACCTCGGTGTTCTAAACTCTCCTCGGCTGAGATATTAATTCTGCGGAGCCGATCTGCGCTTATCATCAGCCGTGGCAGACCGGCGTTTACTGCACCTCCCCTACTGGAGCGGGCCCGTCTGCGGCCACTTTGCATTCAGAGACGCGCTTCTCGGCGACCCTGCCAGAAATGGCTGCTGCCTCTTTATTGCTTTTTGTTCTGGGGAGAAAGTGGGAGAGAGCACAGTGAATCGGCCAGCGGCAGAGAGCGCGCGGCCCTTGGGTCACTGAGGCGGGACGAGAGCAGCACGCAGACAGAGTAGGAGATGCTGTTGGGTTCGTTTGTTTTTGCCAGTCTGCCATTGTAGTTTGAGAGTAGGACCTGGGCATCTACTTGTGGTGGTGAAATTCAGCCCCATGGTGGGTGTGTTGGAATAGACAGACGTCTCATCAAACCAATAGTGCTTTGCCCTTGTTCCTAGCCTAACATCTTTTATTTATATGTGTTTTCTTTATTTTTGCCCAAAGTTCAGGTTTTACTCTAGTATCTCTTAGACACACTCTTAGACTCCAAATTGCATGGTTTGACACTTATTGCATGCATGCTTGTGTGTATGTGCACAGGGGTCTTAACACATCTTGTGGTCTTTCATAAAGCCAGTACCTTAGACCCCTGCATACTTTGTATTCAGAGAAATTTAGGCTTGTTATCAATTTCCATTATCACGTCAACCAAAATCAGATCCATTTTCTGGTGATTTTCTTTTTCCCTCCAATAAATCACATAAAATGTTTTGCTTTTATGATTGCTTATTAAAGGCAGGGACACAGATAATTTAGAAGGCGCATTTTGCTCAACATACAGATGGATGTGTCCTTAAAACATCAGAAAAAAATGAGAGATAATGTCAATTTCTACATTATGTTAATAACCTTTTCTATAGCCAATGGGGATCTTTGTCAAAAAAACTAAAATATTTTGCTGCATTGAAGGACAGAGATTCTATATAAAGTAATGAATGATATAAAGTAATGATATAAAGTAATGATCACCGCAGGCTGAAGGCTTATTTTAAAGAAATTATGAAAAGAGGACAAAAGAGTGAACTGAAAGCGTTCTGAGGGTCATGTAACTTTTTCCCAGCATTCTCAGTTTTGCGTAGATTAAGCCGACAGCCTGCTCTGCTGTTCTGTCTGCATGTTTGGATTACAGTTCAGCATGAATTTTCACACACCGGCACTTTTTTCAGTTGAGGGATTTAGTCTGTACACTTGATACCACGTCACGAATATAACATGCACAGAAGTTAAGTGTAATCCGAACTCGAGGGAAGGTAACTATGATAGCAGAGATCTGCCCCTGAATTTCACACCCACAATCTTTTAAGAACGCCAAAGGAAATATATTGAAATATGAAGCTTGGAGGATTCTAAGTAACCTGACATAGAGCATAATTCTGAAATCTTCACTGTGGAGATCATCATTATGTACCTATCAATAACCCAACATTTTACATTTTTAAATTCTCAAAGAGGAAACATGCATCGGAAAGCCTTAAGAATGTTTAACACCAATTACTGCAAAGATTTACAATAAAGTTAAGTATTTATGTTCTGCTAAGGAAAACGTTTATAGGATTCTACCATGATCATGATTATTACAAGTACCAGCCAGATTGTGTGTAACCTTTTCAAAAGTGCAAAAACATAGTATCAAATTTACTTTTAAAGTCTTGGTAAATTAATCAATTAGCCATTTGATATCACAGAGAGTCATTTACTGTTTGATGGTTCTAGTGGTCTAATGGTTTGGTTCTAATGGTCTTTCAGGTATATGGTTGATGAGACCTGCTATTCATTGTCTGATCTGAAACAGCAGTTTACATAAATAAATTTCCAAGGCATTTATAACGCGACATGGTTATTTGTGTCTTTGAACTATCCATCTATGAACACAGAAGATATTAAAGACTGATAAGAGATCCTGTAAACCCTACATGTTCACACATTGCACATATGAATATATAGCAGTCACACCAGGCAGCTCTCTGGCAGCTTAACCTGCATCTTTTCCTTATTAAAAAAACAAAACAAGATTAAATCATTTTTTCATTCACAATATTCCACCCGTTTCACTCCTTTATTCTTTGATTAAATGAAATCCTTCCTGTTTCTCATTAGTTAATAGTTTTGCTTTTCCTGCACGCGTGTCAAAAGCTTAATCCTTTCCGAATAATGAGATTTCTAACCTTTGCCAATTGTCTCCATCTGAAGCCTCAGTCAATTAAATTAGAGATGTGCGGGCAGCACTACAGACACCTGCTGGGTCCTTGGCCCTGGACTGCCTCATGGTTTTCAAATCCACTACAGGGCAATGCTAAAACCCTTAACAGGTAACAGAGACCTGGAGGGTGAACAAAGAGAGCTAATGGGCTAGCTATCGTACACGGCCATGCGCAGTGCAACTAAACTAGTCTAGCCTTGCTATCCAAATTTAGGAATGAATTTGTGTATTTGCATATAAGCGGACAGATATCATGAAGGCGTGATAGAGTTTGGGGTTTAGGCTCAGCTACTCCTGAAAAGCACCATCAGAAATTCAGTGCACAGGCACAGAATGCATCTAAATTATTTATTTATCCTCTGATTCATTTTTAAAGATCATTCTGATTGGCCAGTTTTGAAAATGATTGCTGTCCCCAGCATATATCTGTAATAGATCATTCTACCAGCCTAATGCATGCCATTTAAAAAGTCAATACTACTGTACTTTAAATACTACATATATTTCTAGATGCAGTATTATATGAAAATGATTCTACATGGGTGGTATTAAATGCAAATCATCCTGGACGAGACCGCTGGAGAAGGATAACTGCCTCCTATCAGACACAATACCAGATATTTCTGAAATGCCATTTGCTTGGTTAGGAATAATCACAGAATATAAGTGGATCATCTGTACCAAAGTAGGCTGGCATTCTGAACTTAATTTGGATATTTCCCCCCATTCAACACAAAAAACAAATAGAAATGTAACAACATCAGCACATGTTTTGAGTGCGGTCACGATGCTGCTTGACTTTGAGATAATGCCAGGTTTCAAACAGCACTTTCTTTGTGTATGTAGCAAAATTACGCTGTACAATAACATCGGTCTCATCAGATTTGTACAGACATTGCGTCATTGATCCTTGAGGAATTCAGAGTCACTGATGTTCATCAAGCTGTCAGCCACAACTTAGCGTCATAGCAATGCAGCCTTCTCAGTCGCCAAGCCCCTGTTTATCCTGTGACCCTCACAGAGGATGAGGACTCGATTAGACCCAGGTACGAGCAACTGGCATGAACAAACAAAGGATCCAGGACAGTTTCTAACACATGGCTGACGTGAACTCCAAATGTAATCAAGGATGTGACTCAGCATTTGTGATTGAATCTCATTTCTAGAAATCTTTCCATTTTCCTTCTTAATACAATGATTTGTTAGTGTCATATGGAACATATATTCTGTGATACCAGGACAAATTTGGTGCTTAGAGTATCAATGATATACTCTATGCACAGTGATTAGAACCAGAAAAGTTATATGAGTGCATTTTGCTGAAATTCACTGAATGAATTTGAGACGAATCCAAAATCTTGCATCAACAGTTGATAAGGGATATATATTTTACTTAAGTTTACCCTCTCAGCTCCCTGTGGGGTCTTAGGCAAAACATCTCACATCTTCATATTATATGTATCACATGAAAAGCTTTCCGTACAAGCATGAACACCAAGATCACAAGTGAAATGTAAGATTTGTTATGTTTTCTTTTTACTTAATATTATACAGAAAAAAGTTTTTTTTTTCTCATAAACTGCTACCTTGTAGTGTTAAACAAAATAATAAAAAGTTATTATTTCATATGGGACATTCATCCACTAAAATTAGAAAAGATCATGCAACGTAGATACCTTCATAATAATGCATTATAATGTCAGTATAAGCTGTCATAATGCATTGAAGGTATCTATAGTGCATTAGTGCATTATAGATGAGAGCCTCATAGAGCATTCAAAATGTATAATACACATGGCTATAATGTGTTATGCCTTTTTATAAAATATTAATAGCCACGCTTCTAATGCTTTAAGGATATATATTACGTGTTCATAGATTCTTATATACATGGCATTCATAGAAAGTGTTACCAAAAATTTTTAATATGCGCAGTATTTGCATGAATATACATGCGTGCATTTCAACATATTCACTGCCTTTATAACTATACTATAAAAAAAGAAGACAGTTTTAATATGCGTGCCAGGCATTGTCAATAGAGTAGCATGGTTTTCATGGAAGAAGCACCATGTAATTTTATACTGTTCTGATTTAGGCAAATGTGTTTGGTTTTTGGTCGCTAGAGTTTTGTTTTAACAAATAACAGCGTAAAAAATAAAGACCATTGATTCGGTTAAGACTCCAAATGAAGTCCATGCTTCTTTGCATTGTCTTCCTGACAAAGAGCACTTTGATGGAGGAAGAAAATGTAAGACAGTTGGAGCGTTACATCCCATCAGAAAACATCTCAAGTATCTTTAAAACCTCACTGTCTTGGCTGTATGCTGTCCGACGATAATGGAACCTGCATGG
>JAODKC010000049.1:10417655-10438973 GCA_026777985.1 Mormyrops attenuatus | reverse complement strand
ATGGAACCTGCATGGACCTACGTGGAGCAACATGGTCTTCGCAGATTTGGATTGATAGAAACAAACAGAAAATCAGTCACAGTACTGCATTTATCAAGGAACGTTTTTTCTTTTTATAGACTATCAAACTGATAATTCGATCATTGGACTCATTTACTGAATGAAAGCACAGGATTGCAATAGCGGGGACAGAAACCAGAGGGTGGGCCAGCAGAAGTTCAGCTGGGCCTGTCTCATAACAATTCACTTGGCGACAAAATCACCCTACAGACTCAACGACATGTTTTTTCATCAGACTTGAAATGCCGGTGGCATTACTAAGACGAAATGAACAAAGAGAAAGAAAAATCTATTTGTCTTTCAACAGCACTTTTCCTCTGACTGATCTAGCCACTTACACACACACATACACACACACACACGTTTGTATTCATATCTTTGTGGGGACCATCCATTCATTTCTATGGACAAATCCCTAATCCTAACAACCTAAACCCCCACCCAGCCCTAACCTTAACCATAGGTAACCAAACAAAACACAAGACTTTTGGTGTTTTTACTTTTTTGATTGCAGTCACGCATTTTTATTAAATTGAGGGGCAGAAAAAAAAATGGTCCCTTCAACATCAAAATAGGTGTTTTTTTAATCACATTGTTGGGATATGTGTGTGTGTTTGTGTCATGTACATATTACCTTGTGGGGACCAAATGTCCCCACAATGTGGTATGCACATGACCCACACAAAACCATTGTATCGTGCCATATTGCTGACTGTGAATGCTGAATGGGAAGGTCTGAGATCCATCACAGGGCACACTCACATGGGGGCAATTTGGTAACTCCAATTAACCTCAGTAAGTTTCTTGGACTGTGGGGGTATACTGGAGAACCTGGAGAAAACTCCACACCAACATAGAGAGAACATGAAGACTCCACACACATGAACTCAAACCCTGGTCCCAGAGGTGCAAGGCAACAGTGTGAACCACTGTGCCATCATGCTGCCTCTGATGGGTACCAATGCACTGTGGCAGCAAAGTGGAGTTCCTAAATGCAACACATGCAAACACCGAGAGAACATGCAAACTCCACACACAGAGCTAAGAGGTGGGATTCCAGCCCACACCCCTACAGCAGTGCACCTCACTGAACCCACAAGCCACAAGCAAACAGAATAATTTGAATTTATTTAATGAAATGGTATATTAAGTTATAACAAGCTGTGACTCAGAAGGCAGATGAGGCAACCTTAAGGAGACCAGGGTTAAAAGGTTACCATACATGGATAGCAAGGGTATTATAGCATGCAAATTAATATCTATATCATGGTAGTTATTACATAGGGAGGGCTTCCATGCTCCCACTGTGTGGGATTAGGAACAACTGCAGCAGTCTGAGCACGTAATGGAGAATCAGCAATGCAGTGATGATCCTGGGGAAAAAAAAGCCAAGGGAGTCCCTGCGAATCCCTGTAGTAAGACTGCCACCCCATCCATGTGCCGTAATAACAGAGTCATTTGGGGTTACGCGTCTTCCGTCCCCTCGGTCCGCCCACCCACCTGCCCCGCCCACCGCTGAGCACGCTCAGAGAAAAGCTCAGCCACTCCCACTCATATTTATTAAGCCCTTAGCAACGCATGGGGTCTCTCTGACAACGCGGCGTCGAATTACAACCCCTTCCCCTGACGCGCAGAGGAGGGCTGTCCGAGAGTCTTCAGTGCTAAGATTCAAAGGAGGGCCATTTCCAAGCACTAATATCCATGTGAAAACAGCCCAAAACGCCATTTGTTTCTGGAGTGAAACACCTTTTCCCCGGGAGAATGCACTAACCGTTGATGTGCGCGGCAGAGCCGTGGCCCTGGGGCTTTTGAGAGGGAACGCATGCGGGGGGGCAATGGATGTGAATAGGTGCGGGTTTTATTTTATCATTTCACAGCTGCCCGAATAAAGTCACAAAAGCCTGTACCTGTCTCCCACAATGCCCCCCCTCCCCACCATCTATGCAAAACTGGAGATTTAATTAAACGTTAAAATACCTCCAAAAATGGTCCATGGAACTGCAGTGTGAAACGAATAAATGTTACTCTTTTATTCAGAGAATCATATTAATACTTGCTCACTGGATAGTTTTATCCAAAATTTGAAAAGATTTATTCACAAGTCATTGCTACATATTATCAAATTTATACCACTATACAGAATGAGATCAAATTTCAAACCTTTCTTAAACGTACAGGGACCTTCCAGCTATGACTGCTTTCAAATTGTGATTGTTTGAAAATTGCTAAAAGATCTGCAATATTTATATACAACTGACAAAGATCTTTGATTTAAAATTACTAAAGGTCTAACTTCCTTTGCATCCTGCCTTGTAAAGGAGAGGGGATTTTTATACAATCAGCCTTCATGGTATTCACTAAATTTTCCTGTTAAATGTGATGTGTTGTTATAAGTAAGTCAGCACAAGGGAGTATTTTTTTTTTCGGGTTCGCACACATCATGGTCAGCCACAGTAATGCTCTTCAGTGAAAAATAAAGAATCGCTACAATTACAGACGTCAATAACTCTAATGAACACTGCAGCTATTTAGTTTATATATTTTAACCTTGATCCCATTTTCATGATTAAAGAAGTGTTTCATATATACAGTTTCATATATTTTCATATGGGAGCTATAAATGTACATGTAAAATACCCTAGGCTATCCACCGAAGCGGCCTGCCATTTGCTCGCTGTCGAAGCTGTAATACTTAGAAGAACAACGGTTTCCCGTTACAAAGAACTTCAAGATATTCAACTGCCAAAGAAGCAGAAACATCCCATAATTGATATGAAAGGTCCTCAGTGGGACCCCCATTGTTATAAAAGGGGGTGGGAAAAAATAGAACATTTAACAGGAAGATGGGAAATCGTTTTCATAAGGCAGTCAGTACTGCTATGATCCTCGAATGAACCCCCATAAAGTGAAAAAAAAACTGAAGGGCAGGAAAAATAGGGATCCAGCAGTGCAGTGACAAGAGATAAATCAGTTAAATTAATGCAGTGCGACTGAAGGGTCTTCAATCAAAGCAGGAAAGTGCATTTCCAATCTCCACCCTGGGATGTTTATAGACTTTCTCCCTCTTTCCTCATTATCTCTGTATCTACAGTTTTGCACCCAAACTTTCTGGTGGGTCTGCGCCTGTCTAAGTTACGGGAAGGCAGAGACGACCCCCTCCGAGACTGCGAGATTGCTGAGGGTACTGCAGGGGGGACAGAGGCCAGAACACCGCTCGCAGCGTGAGGGATGGGGGAAGCCGGTCGACCGGTGGAAACTAAAGTGTGTCACGGGCTGATCTGTGCCAGGAGTTTTCCAGGAGCCTCCGAGCTGGGGTACCTGGGGGAGACTGCAACATGAAGATGCCACAATTCAAAATGTGAGACAGCAAAGTGCCTTGGTGACACTTTCCTGAATTAGTCACTGGAAAGAATGACAGTGCCCCAATATGTTTAAAACTCTCCTTCTGCTTTCTTTATCTATTTATCTAAGTTTTTTATTGTCATTTTCTAGTGTTAAATTTGCTATGGCCCTGTAATACATTCCGAAATATCTACATAAACGGTAGTTCAGTGTCATGTTTATTTTACATTTCCTTCCCATTTGGACACTACATATGTCCAATAAATGTATCTATCGACAATAATTCAAGTGAACCAGAGGAAATTTCCAGTCTATATCCTCTTTGTGGGTCTTCACATCGGGGTGCACAGTTGTTAACAAATAAAGGAACTCTCAAAGCGGAGTAAGATACGGCTCCTCTCACGGGGGAACCACTCAGGAGGGACAAACTGCTCGGAGTTCAGGCATCGACAGACGTAATTACATACTTCACTATTCAGCACAAAATATCTGAGCTGAAAAAGGGCAGAACTGAAAGTCTTTTGATGTATTTCTTCTGTCACATTCTACCCCGCCACTCTCAGAATTTTCTATCAGGTACCCCTGACCATGTTTTATTTTACAAAAACTCACTCCAGCCTGAACGTTTTATTTAGAATTTAACGCCGACACCTCCAAAAAATTACTTCCTGGTTTGAAGAGAAAAAAAACGGAAAAAAAAGCACAACGCAAGCTAGGTCTGGAAAAAACGACATTCTGTCAGCGATTAAAAACGAAACAAAACATGAAAAGGCCTAGATGCGTGCAGATTGCAGAGAAGTGCATTTTTCACATCACTGATACAATGCCCCGGCAACAGCGACGCAGTAGGCGAGAGCGCGAGCTGGGCTTGGGGGGCCCGGCGCGAGGAAAGACCCTCAGCGGCGCGTCACGCAACCAGTGCTGACGGCGCCCCGGCGTCGCGAACAGAGCGCGCGACCGGGGCCACGGAGCACGGCTCTCGAAAATAGAAGCAAAATTGAGTACCTCTCTGCTCTACCACCCACACCACAAGCATTTAATTTTTATGCAAGGTAGGCTCACATTTGCTACAGACTAATTTAAAGCTTTTATTTAGCAGAATATCCTATAATAGCTCAATATCCTTCTTTTGTAAGTGTTTTGTTAATGCTGGATTCACCTTCTTTGCAAGTCTCTACACATATAATGAGATGATGATCCAGTGGAGGGGGATTCTGTAAAAGACCCAGAGAAACTAAGAACTTTTGTCCACTTTATCGTATAAGTTATATGTGTGTATGTGTGGGGAAAGTGTATATCCTTAAACACCCTTCTATCCATCTTCCAACCTCTAATCCTGTCCCAGACACGACAGGTACAAAGCAGGGGAACAGCGTGGACGGGATGTCAACCTACCGTAGCGTAAACTGTGACCATTCTTATTTTGAAATTAAAATTTAAACTCTTCTAAAAACAGTTCAAAAACTACTGAACGATTTGCAAACGGCTGCAGCTACATATTTATAATAACAACTGACATGTATGATACGGAAAGAGGGTTAGAGACTTATGGTAAACTGCGCCGCTGCCGTGGAGCTGGCATTTGCAATGTTAATGAAAGGTTCATACCCCAGGGAGAATCACTTGGCCAAATGAAAAGGCGGCTCTGGTGTGAGTTCTCGCTACGCCGTGTCGCGTCCGTCCAGCTGGCCCGCGCGTCACTCCAAGTTCCTCGCCTATCTGTTTAAATCGCATTTCTAATGCAGAGTCAGAGGCACGGCTGCACGAGCCGGGGGGGGATTTGCATGCCGCATTTTTTCCTGCGATGAGGTGACAAATTAAAGTATTACCCATAAATTAAACGTGCATAATCATTCTTGCCTGTTAACGGACGTTAAGATATGCTTTGATAGTATGCACTATGATAAAGCATTGAAAATGTAAAAATGGCCCGTTTTGTCATACTAAAAGCAATCACCGTATTGATTTACTGTATTTTTTTTTAAACAGCGTTTTCAGTCGTTTCAGATTTCAAACTTTAAAGACCTTAGTATGAACCTATGTTTTACACACTGTAGTCTTCTATAGTACGGTGTGTTTCTGTAGTGCAGCGATTGGGTTTTTATCAGGACTTTGAACTAGTTGCACCATCTAGAGAGCATTAATGAACACACAGCCAGTTACTTCCTGCCTGTCTTTTCTCTTTTTTAGCTCTTTTAGGTATTGAAAAAGGGCAATGTGTTGCAAAGACGACTAATTAATTTAACTTAATGAGAAAAAGCAGACTGCACTACCGTTTTTATTTTATTTCCTTGCATGTTGAGTTTCATTGAACATTTCAAAGTAAACGAGGTCAGCTGTTATGATGTTTGGGCCCTCACCAGCTCCTAAGATTTGCTCCATACATGGCACACCATTAATCATCGTCAATTAAATGAAGTCTCTTAGCAACTACGCCGAACACTGCATGTGTCCCTTTAAACATGGCTGCTGAAAAGGCGAAAGATTAAGGACTCTTGGGGTATTTTGGGCAGTTTCCTGGAAATTTCAAAAGGCTGACACATCTATGTGGAAGATGAACTAAACTAAGCTGGGTGATGAAGACGAAAGGTAAGAATGTCAGTGCTCAGGAAACTCACCACACAGCATACGACATACCTAATGTAATGATCTTTATCAAATCTATCTTGACCTTTGAAATATTAAAAACTACAGAAAACACAGTTAAAAATAAAATACTGCAATTTATTAAAATACATTTGGCACGTGCACCGATTTTCAACACTGCTCTGCATGTAACGCTATGTTTCACTGGAACCCAATAATTAAAGTAGCCCAATTATAACAAAATGTTAATTTCTGTTTGCTGCTAACGACAGGAAAAACAACTTCTCGATTGTCTTAAGTTGTTAGAATTGTTTAAGGTCGAAATTGAAAAAGGCCAAGAAATTAATTGACACAATTAACAAAGGACAATGAACATCAAGAAAGGCAAACTAATAAAACTTGAAAGTTTCCCTTAAATTAAACTTAGCATAAAAACAACAGTCCATTTTAAACAATTCGTTTTATATCAAACCATGTTTTTTTCTCATGAAATTAATTATGAAACAGCACAAAAACAAAACTGGAACCTAATTTACCAAGTAATATTTTTCCAAATACTGATTATTTTTCCACTCACAAATACTTACTTTGTAGTACTTGGGAGTGACTTAATGAAATGCAGAAAACAGATTTAACCAGGCCAGACTGGGAAACATAAATTATTTTAGAAGTAAAACAGAAATCCGCTTCTTAACTGACCAATACAGTGGATCTTCCAGAATGTCTCTCGATTAAACGGCACAGTTCAACAAATCAAATTAAGGGTTTCAATCAGAAATGTCTTGACCACTCATTACACATGATAAAACTCTGTCCAGATATGTCCCTGAAATTTTAGGACACTTTTAAAACGTGACTCTCGGGAACTAACGCATCGAAAATCAAACAAACAGAGCCTTGGAGACCATGAAAGCAGAGCGTGGGGTTTTCCGCTGGGCCTCGCCGCTGTTTCTGCGCCTCCCTGGCCGCCACTGACATCAGTATGCATGCCCTCGCGCCATCCTCCGCCCCAAAATATGACTTCATTGCAAAGATTAAAGCTCGCCAGTTTCCATTATCTCTAAGATGCATTTCAAAACATTGCACGGTTGTGGCCGTGATGGACTCGGAAAATAACAGAAGATGCATTTAAATAGTGGGTGTGTAAGAGGCCTGGATATAACATGCTTATGCTTAACTGCTCGCGTCTGCTCTGGGTTGTGGAGTTCGCATGTCCTCCCTGTCTTGTCTGGGTTTCTGCTAGATCCTCCAGTTTCCTCCAACAGTCCAAACACATGCAGTGTAGCTACCTGGTGTCTCTAAATTGCCCATACAGTGTGACTGTGTGTGTGTGTGTGAGAGAGAGAGAGAGAGAAAGAGAGCGTGTGTTATCCCTTCCAGGGTGTACCCCACCCTTGTCCTGGCCAGCCGGGGATTGACTCCAGGCTCCTCTGTGACTCTGACCAGAAGAAGTGTTTTGAAGATGGATGGATGTTCAATTAAAAAAACTGCCAAAAATAACTTCCAGCCTCTTCAGTATTTGTTTGCTAGCTTTTCTTGATTCTCCAGTAACATAATCAATGACCAATAGTCAAAGTCAAATGGTTTTTTTTCCCCTCAATCCAAGGTAAACAGCAGCAGCCTGTGAAGTCTGGAGTTTAAAACAAAAAAAACCTGTAGACTACATCTCGGGCATCCTTCTCTCAGAAAGCTCCCCATGTAAACACTTCGGCAAAGAAGCATTCTGAGTAATTGAAAGGCTAGTTTAGCCTCACCGAGGAGAACAGTGCAGGAAAATAACTGGAGTGGCTGAAGTCCAACACATAAAATCTGTAGCCACACATGAGAAAGCGGTAACTGATCACGCATGCACCATTTCCCACCAACACTCCAAACACCAGCGGGCAAAGTCACAGTGTGCTAACCTGCTTTTGGGGTGCTCTGAAACGATCGCTGGTGAATACGACAGGCAGACCACCTCAAAGCTGGACAGAACACCTGTGACGTCCGGCAGGACAACCAAGCTGTACCTGAGCTTAACATCCCCGCTGATGATGAACGAACAGAACGAATATGCTGCAAATCTAACAGGAAACCACACACAAATAAATTAGTTTAATATGACCAACTCCTTATTAGGTTAACAGCAGTGACCACTTTAAATGACACTGAACATACAAATGAAACGGCATGGAATCAGTAAGTTCACGTCAATCATCAAAGGAAAATTCCATTCCAGCCAGATCGAAAATTCTGGAAGGGTAAATTTCCATTACATTAAAAATATCTCACTGGCTTTTCCAGAGAGATGTGGTTCTGGGCACTGATCTTAGCTCACAGTTTTTACTTTAATCGGCTACTTCCCATAATCCTGTGCCATACAATGAGCCATGTAATATTTATACATTTTTTTAAATTTACTGTACATCTGTGAGGTACCATTTCCTTATTATGGAGGCCTATATTGAAGCAATTTAAACACAGCTTTTGGGACAGGACACAGATTTATACCATAATGCTAAGCATTTAATCAATAGAATGAAAAGCCATACGACTGCATATTACTTTAACAAATATGGCCATTAGCTTGCATTTCATTGCGTATCTAATTCTCATCAGACACTGGCCTTATTGGTTCAAAAACAGATAAAAGCCCCCAGTTATGGATAATGAAATCTTATCCAAGTTACCAATTACCATTAATTTATTTATTTATTTCATCAACCACCAAAATAAATTGTATTATATGTTACATTAACCAGGTTTAGCCTACTTTCAGAGGGCTTGTAATCTGTCTTGACGGTAACTGCCTGACAGAAAATCAAAGATGCCTCAGTCAGGATGTGAGTACATTGATACACGGGGCACTCCTTCTCCGACAATGGCAGTGGCTCGGGGTTGCCACTGGGGATCCAGCTGCTTTTACGTCAGGATCGCCCTGCCGGCTCCATCCATGCTGTTACAGGTCACTGACCCAAGCATTATGGGTAAGAGTGAGCAAATGGCCCCTCCCAACATCAGAAGGGAATTGATTAAGGGAATGATTATGAAGCTGAGCGAATTATATACTCATACAACAAATCTGATCTCCACACTTCACTTAACTCTGAATATGTTAGTGATCTCACACAGAAATATGAAAAATGGGTGACAGGGCGAAAAATGAAAATATATACCTCATATATACAAGCTGAATAAGTCAAAATTATTCCCCTTTTGTATTATATAAATATTATATGGTTAATATTATATGTTACCCATCAATATTTAATGATTAAATAATTTTTTTATTTTTTTTGCAAAAAATACTGCTACTCATCAAAAGTCAAAACAAAACGTGTTCTGTGTAAGTGCTGTGGCAGCCCAGATGGAGAAGGATGCCAAAGAAGAAAAACTTCACTTTATAACATCTAGCTATTGTTTCCAGACAATAAGCCATATGAAAGATAAGGAATATTTTGAAAACACATCATTAGCACATTTGGATTGAATTTGAAGAGACATACATCAAAGATGCAGTGGAAAAAGGGGGGGATCCATTCTGATAGCAAAGTGGAAAATCCCCCGGGAAAGCGTGTGATGTTCCGCCCATTATTAATCACAGTGCTACGAGCTCAACTACACATGGCATGACAGCGTACGCTACAAATAAGATACATATGCCAGGAGACCTGCATTGACACCATGTCAGAAAGAAAAAAACAGCTTTAAGTTCCATTAAAAAAAAATGCAACCAAGTGATAGTGAATTTCCAGTTTGAATTAACAGTGTCCACAATTTTGAAAGCAACCCTGCCCCTATGAATATGAATGCCGAAACCTACACATTATAACCAGTGGCTGACCCAAGATCTAAGGGGCCCCTCCCACGTTTATGACGCCATAGCCCCGTTTGGAGCTGCAGCGTATGTGATGTGTGGGGTAATTACAATGTCTCTATGACCAATTTTTTATTGATCATATGCAGATAAAACTAATTAAAATTTCGTCTTGGCTTAGGCTACTGTATTTTTAAATTTGACAGGCCCAATTTTTATGCGCAATTGAAGTATATCAATGTGAACGGTACTGTCTCATTCCTCTAGTATAAAAATATATATCGACATTTAACAAAAACAAAAAAAAGGATATACCGCCCAGGCCAACATGGCAGAGTATAATACTTACCTACTGCTACTGTCTGGTGATAGCTGGTGAAAATAGTGATGTTATTGTAGGCAACTTTAGTAAGTAAGTAAATAAGTACATTTTATTTATCGTTACTTGCATGCGCATATGTACATTTATACACCACCAGCAATTCACTAATAAACGCTGATCTGTATAAAATTAACTAATAAGGATTTGTAAAATCACCAGCAGGGGGAAAAGCTCAATATTACTATACTGTCAATATACAATCCCATTCAAGTTGGCATTTCAAGAACACTTCATGTTCACCAAAGTGCTGCATCAAGACAAATAGATAAAATATATTTAAAATAAAACTCTGCCCTTTCTTCTAACATTTTCCCTTCAGCTTGCGTTTTCTGTGATCCACTTAAATATTTCCTTGTCATCATATCTGTGTTTTTGTTATTAAACCTTATATTTGCATGTCGATTTTGAGGGATAGTTTCATTCTAAAATGTAGCTTTGCAGTACACAGACAGCATGTTGATAATTCCTGAGTTAACATCACATGCTAATCTGCGCAGAATGTCATCGACCCCGCATTGTGTATATGCATTATTCATACTCGTGTGCCTAGTTCTGGCACTCTTTGTTATATAACAGGAACTCGCCGTCACGCTTTTTACTAGCTGCGATAAAAGAACTGAGTACCTGCACCATTATAGAGCATTTTCATGTTATAAAGTAATCTAGATTTCCGTGAATTAAATGACTTTACTGACTGCGAAGAAAAGGCCAACACGGCATTAGTGCAAATGTTGTAGGACTAGATTCTGACTCAAGTCGCAATTTCTGTGACTCAGACTAGATCATTCTTGTTGTAAGCTTTTAAGGAGTGCACATGAACGAGAAAAATGTTATATACACACACACACACACATATATACATATATACACACAAAAGTCAGCAAAATTTGCAACATTTAAAATTAGTGGTCCAATATATAAAGCAGTGGGTCCCGTGGGTCCAGGCCCACTAATTTATATAGTGCCTCTCTGTCAATCCTTAAAGCAGAGGTGGCCAGTCTTATCGAGGAAGGGTCGTTGTGTATGCGGGTTTTCACTGCAATTCCCTAATCAGATTACTAATTAGAGGACTGCTTGGCCGAAGAGTCCTCACACCTGGGTTTGAAGAGCTGACCTAAAGGTTATCCGAAAAACCTGCATACACGCCGGCCCTTTGCGGATAAGATTGCCCACAACTGCCTTAACGGAAGGTAGATTGAGGTGATAAGGGGAAGGTGCTTAATTTTCTCATGTTTTCTGTAATGAATAGCGGTGCTTTACGTGGTGATTCTGCCTTACATGCATAATGCTGAAATGACAATGAGCCGCCTCAGCTACGCGAGACCTGCATGTGTTCTTTCTGTTTGACACGTCCTGTTCCATTTACATCGCCTAAGGCCCATTACTCTTGAATTTTGATTGTATCTCTCCTCTAAAACGGCAGCAAATTTTCTGTAAATGCTTCAGTATACTTTTGTCTAAAAAGTTATTTAAAGGTTTCCTACTTCACACAAGGCTGTTTCGTTTGCTTTCCCCAGCCAAGCTCTGGGAAGGCATGCAACACCAAGCCATCTGAAGGTCCCCATCGGTTTTTTTTTTCTTTCATTTCCTCAAAGCTATATTTCGAACACAATTTGTCAGCCTTTCAGTGACAAGCACGTTTTGTAAAAGATGCCAGGGTACGGTTCTGAACACGGGGTACGACTGTGACCCTAACCTTTGTGGGCCCAGGTTACCAACGAGATCCATTCCTTAAATCTGTCTTTAAATCGAATTTGTAGGTAAGTTGGAAATAATAATTATACGGCAATAATAAAAGTAACTGCATATGGTACTGAACTGTACCTCGAGCCAAGGAACCACAGAAGTTGCACAATGTTTTCACGAGCATCACAAGTGGTGTGTACGTTTGTTATCACAAACCATTGTATTTAACCCAGTTATTATGGTTTTTATGTAATAGACTTCATGGTAGTTCATTTGTAAGCACAAGTTTTCCGTAGGTCGGATGTTCTTGCGCTGGGTACTTCCCATATACGCTAGGCGAGGCCGAGCTATCCGACTCCCGTAGAGAAAGCTACGCAATCAGCGTTAGCATGTCGCTAAGTGATTTACACATATTTCTTCACGCTCACTAGCCGCAGTGATTGATGGCACCTATTGACCAATCAAAAGTCGCCAAGTTACACGGGGGGCCAAGTTTTCGCACAATTTACACATAACAAGACTTTAAGTCAACTACGAGCTGTAATTTAGCTTTTGTAAAAAGCGAGGCAGCCATGCGGAGCGAGGGAGTTTAACGTACATACAGTGTGCAGTGCATCGCCATGTCACCTGTGGTCACCAGTCACTGCTGAAGCATGTGGTGTAAAGCAGCTCCCGTAACAGTAACAGTGGTTTAATTGTTCACAAACACTAAGTATAATCCATACTAAAAAAGTCTGTAAGCAGCCAATCGGGGTTTTTTGTGTGTTACTGCACTGCTTCTACCGCCAGATACAATGGCTTCTTAACTCTGGCTTCGCCTCAAAATGCGTAGCCATGTATGAAATCACAGACATGTATGAAACACTGGTAGGTTAAATGTGCATACATAATTCACAAATCAACTCATGAACCCATGAAATGTAGCAGAAGGTTCTATTATTGTACACATGCCTCATACATACACGCAAGGACAGAAATAACATTTTAAATGGGGAAAAAAGTAAAAATAAGAATGTAAAGTAAAACATCACATCGAAGCAATACAAAATAAATAAATCCTTAGAGTAGTCTTGTTTGCACAGTCCTTTACAAATCAAAATATTTAATATTAGCAGAAAGCGTTTTGGGAAGCAAGTAAAGCACGTTCGATTTCAGACCCCGTTTATTTATCTCCAAGTCCTGCATTTAATGTATTTTGATCTTGGCTTAAAGTAAAGGATCAATCTGCGAGGCGGCGTTTGAAGCAGACACCGGCGTAATGGATTGCAGTAAAGCATATGGTGCAATGTGTTTCGCTTTGCAGAGTGCTTCTGACAACACGCCATATGAAAGGTTAATTTGCAAACTGAAAACAGAAGGGGAGCCAGACTAGACGCATGCATATTCTAGGTAAGGAGCAGCAGCGCGCGTTTAAACAAGGGAGCATTATATAGAGGTCCGTCCCACACTTCATTCACCTGACTGCAAAGTCATTTCTAAGCCAGACGTATAGCCTAGAAGCAATAAATGATAATAAATCATTATGATTACAAAACTTAATTAAAACTTAAATTATAATGCTTTACAAAAATAAGTCCACTTTTAAAAATGACATATTTAAGAACTGTTCCTACTTTGGGGTATGTTTTAAGTGTCGTTACATGAGCGTTACTCAAGCCAAAATAATACACCATCTTCAGTGCTATAATTAATTTGATTTTACAGTCTCCCGCACACTGTGGCTAACTGATGTTCTGTCAGGTAAACGCGACGCAATCCGGGCTCGACATGGAAAAACGGCGTTTGTTCCCTCGTCGCCACCGCTGAACTTCAAATCAAAAGCTGATGCACAGAAGTGGGACTCGTATGCAACATCTGGGTTTGCAGCGCCATTTGGTGTCACGTCTGTGTTAGTCTGTACCAACAAGACAGGAGAGTCCTGCCAGGGTTGCCAACCTTGGTCAGCTGGCTGGAGTGAGATTTTCAATTTGAGACAAGTCTGCACACACATTTACACGTATGTCACAGTTTTATTACCTTGCAAATAGTCTATAAGGGTTTGCAAACTATCCCAAACCTTTTGATGCAGCTAATTTTAGGCCTGTAATGGAAAAATATAGATTTGCCGTAAAATTTCTTGCGCGATAGACTGAAAGCGTGGTTGTCACGCCAGATGCGTGAGACTTGGCATCCCTGGTTCTATTTACTTTCATGCAAAACTTTCCGAGAAAGATACGCTAATTGCCTGCGAATCACACTCGCGGGTTTCGATTGATGCGCTCCCCGTGAACACAGAAATCCCCTGTTCATGAAAATGCACTGCCACTTGGAGCCTTTCAGCCTCCTCCATCGAACGGCAAACCCTGCCGAATTGCCTCCCTCGACCCAGGCTTGTATTTGTAATTATCAAAGAATTTCAGTTCAATTTGTCAACGTTACATTAACCGACATCTCACAAAAGAAATCGTTTATGGGTATTTAAAAAATACCGTATCATCACATATGGCTGGAATATACCCAAAGATAAAAATGAATAGGGATTATTTTGATTACAAATGTCACTCTGCTTTTATTTTTACAAACGCTGCAAAATTTATTTGGTAGGGGAATTTCAGGGAATAGCGAGGCCAACTCAAGTCAACTAAGCAGTCTGCGTTTTGGTGATAACTGTGCTAGTCTATCAGTCCCGTGTCTCCCAGATCTGATACCTTTTGCCTACCGCACCAAGAATAAATAATGCATCTTATCGTGAGATTAAATCCTTAATATCCTCAGCATTAGAGAAGCTGTAAACAGCCTTTTAAATAACATTTGTTTCCAGGTCCTGATGGCATTTCATTCACGCTGTTGCCATACGTGTGAAACTACGGCAGCAATCCGCAGCAGTCTGACATGACAGGAGAGACGGCAGTTCAACGCCGCGTTTTTTCCCCTGAACCGAACTACCTGCAGATCAAATAGACAAAGAAATCAACACATCAAAGAAGGTGCCACCCGATAGCAAACGTTCCTCCGGCTCAGCGATCACTGACATAGGAATCAAGGAGTAAATGTTACAGCTATTTCAAAGGCATCCGTGGAGTAACAGGCAAGAGGTCCAGGATCCACCGCCCTCTAGATCAGACAATTTTGATAAAGCTACACTTGGAAAATTTCGCCCATCCATTGAATGACTTGACCGTGAACAGTTTGAACCAAACTCTTTTCCTCAAGTTCTTTTTCTCTTCTTTTTCTTTCTCAAGTTCATTCGAATGTCACCAAGACTAAGAATGATTTATTTAGAAAAAATGCTAAATGCACATTTTAAAGAACATTTCAAACTGAAAATCAGATATATTAAAATATAATTTTAATAATCATAAAATATGTGTTTAAGTGCCTTAAATTTAATGATGATTAGTATAAAAATGCACATTTAAATGTTATCATGTTACCAGAATTCAAACTAATTCAGAATATAAGAACAATTGCTGCATATGCTATCAACAGTAAAAATGTTTTTACAATAAACTTTCAAGTTAAATCTAAAATATGTAACACAATCTAATCTAAATCGTCTCGTACTTATTTAATGCAAAGAATGTTTTGGTAAAGTATAGCATATGTCTTTAATAGTTAACAGCAGAAAATTAAATGTATAGATGAAAGAAAATCATGGTAAATATGTAAGTACAATATAATTATGATATATAGTGCAAAGTCACCCCATATTGTAAATGGAAGGGTGAGCATATCTTCCAGACCAGAGCTCAAATTTTATATACAAAACGGATAATTCAGGGAAGAAAATGAAGCATTTATGTAAATTAAAGTGAAGTACTATATTGTTTCTCCAGACTAAATTTAACCCAAGAGTAGCTCCAGAGTTAATGGAAATATTAGACTACTGTACTCAGCAATTGTGTATTCCAAGTAACCCTCAAATGGTGACAAATCTAGAACAGAATAGAATAAAATGGAACAGAATAGAATAGAATAGAATCAATATCGCCACATGACTAAGTATTGGAAATTTTTGTCGGTACTTTCCTACAGGGTGTGAAAATAGGAGACAATAAGATAACAGGATATAAATAGAACTAAATAATAACGCAACTTAAACATAGGGCTCATGTACAATTTAAATGTAATACAGACTAGAAGACAGATACCACAAAATGCAGAGAAGATTTTTAACACGGAATACATGACGTGTCTCAAAAGCAGAAAGCGCCACACTAGTTTGCTCTTTATCATGCATAAATTGTCTCATTCATATTCAGCTGTATTAAATGGTTCATAATCACTTCTGATAAAATATTTTTGGAAAAGAGAGGGAAAACATCTTATTGAAAATTATTATCAATTTGTCGTTTAAACAGGCAAGTTTTCCCACATGAGAAAAAAAGCATTATCTAATGCAGGACATTAAATCATTCTATAATTAATTTGAGAAATTTGTATAAACTAATATTGCATAATTGTTTTTAAATTGTATTTTAATTAATTTGTATTTTGTTATATATATTTATGATTAGGTTATGTTTTAGGGAGACACAACAAATATCTAATTAGCAGAACCCATATACCATACATTGGTCATTGATTGAACTGACTGGACTTATAAACCAATCATTTTGCAGTCTCAGCAATGGTGTTCTCTCCCCCTCTCTCTCTCTCTCTCTCTCAATAAGCTGTTCATGCTGCTAATTATATCCTCGGAGACCTGAGGCTACCTTGCCCATGGTGAAAAAAATACAGGTAAACTGGTGAACAGTGCCTGTCCCTTACATATGCCATACGGTAGCATAAAAGTAGCTATAGTTCATTACGGGATGAGTTTAGCGTCCGCCGTGGCTGTTTTCGATCTTTCAGCGTTCGGAACAGGACCAGGTGCTGTATGTATATAAATATATCTGGTCATCCAATGAAACACAGCAGCTCCATCAGCTACTGTCTGAGTCAGAATTCCAAACAGCTGGCGACTCATCGCCGTCAGAACATCTCCGGTCGGGCCGGCGAGCAGATCCACGTGATGCGGAGACTTGGCAGCAAGAAGCTGCTTCACTGACAGCATTTTCTGACGGGGCGACATCGGGGTCAGTGCGAAACGACCGGTAATAAGAAAACAAGGAGCCACACACACAGAAAAAAACACAAATAGATGACATATATACACACTGCTGAGGACGAGGAACAGGTAGGACCAATCAGATCAAGCAAATCAGATCACCTCACCAGGTGGCCTGTATTCATGCCTCCCCGCCCCAAGGTCAAGCCTCACAAATAACTTTGAGGCGAATTACTGCCTTAAAGGTAGATTTATAAAGGATTACTGTATAAAGGTAGATTTATAAAGGAACGTTTCAAGCAGGTGAAGTGAGTTTTATCTGAAAACATTAAAGGTCCTCAGAGCCATTTGGCACAGGAGAGAGTGTTCACAGCATTCCAGATCCACCTCGATTTCCTGTCCATGACGCTCCGACATCCAAACAGTCCTGCGGGATCCCTCCAGCGGACTCCAGGCCCAAGATAAATGTTCCCACATTCGCAGCAAGCACCTTCGAAAGACATTAGCATTGTCTGGAAATGCACACCAGCTGAGCACCCTTTGGGATCGTCCCTGATTGTATGAAAAGCAGAAGCACGCTGCAGAAGGTGGACTGGAATGCTGTTCCAGGGCGAACCCCTTCCACGCTGCCCAGGGAACCACAACCTCACACTACATAAGTGTGTAGAAGACGGATGGATGGGTGGATGGATGGATGGATCTAGATAGTAAAGTATCATATTGGAACAATGCATGTTGGAAAGTTTCATTTAAATTATCTCATAGCTGGTCTAAATTAATGCTCATCCATCCATCCATCTACAACTGTTTAATCAGGAAGCACAGGATAGGAGACAAGGGGCCCCCTGGAGAGGATACCACTCATAAACTCTCTTTCCAAATGGAGGAAAGCAAAATGCATTAATTGAAATATTTTATAAATCTATAATATTCTAATATATAATCTATATAAAGTAATATATATGGGTAAATCCTAATAAAATTATTTAAAATTGTCCAATGTACATTCAGTGAGTCGCTTCTAACGATATTTGGAGAACAGGAACAAATGGGTAAAAAAAATTAATTCCCTAATGAATTTGGAAATGACAAGTAAGTGGTAAACACAAATAGGAGACTGCCTGCACACCAACTGAACTATCTATCTATAACTACTGAAGTCATACTATTTTAAGTTTTAAGCAAACAAGTGCCAGTGGTCAACACGACTGTATAATAATCCTTTAATGGTTTGATGCAAAACATGTGATTTCTTTTTGCATTTTTAGACTTACTAGACATGGCTGGGCATTTAAATTTGATTTCTGCAGAGAAGTGTGGCGTCTGTCCCGAAACCCAAATAAACACCAAATTCATGGATACGTCAGCAGGGAATTAGCCGATGCAAGTCTAAGTACAGTGAATGAATTAAATCCTGAAGAGGAGGTAACACATTAATGAATGCAGGTGCCCTCACACAGCATTACCTGCAGGCACAAGAAAATCATACAATCTCAAAAAACACGGCACACAGCCACGATGTGGCACATAAAAAAATGGGCTTTAAACAGCCAGTCTGTAAAGACACATCTCCACTTGTTACATGCAAAAGACATTCCCCATAATCGTGGAATTTTTCTTAAAAGAAACACATTTTCCACCTCATTACCACCTAAACTTTGTGATTGCCTGAAAATACATGTCTAAAGTAAGAATCTGCCATCCATCTGACAAGTCATTCATCACAGGACTTTTCCTTTAGCTGGAGTTAATGGAGAAGATACTCCAATAAATATTAACATTATTCTAACTAATAAAAATGAAATTTCACCACCTGAATGTACACAAAACTGTCACATTTAAGTTTATATAACAGTATAATAACGTAGCACCATAAAACACTGTAATTTAAACTACGAACTCCTGAATCCATGGTGAAGTGACTGAATTTGAATCATTCTTTCGTTCAATTAGTTGTATTCTGATACAGTCAGATCCTAATATGGTTAGAGACAGTGGGTGGAGCTTGGTAAATGCTTGTCACTCAAACATGCAGCTTGCTTTTTCAGGGTTCCCCTATTTCCCACTCTTCTTTTCCTTTTCACCTACTTTTTTTTTCCTTGTAAAAAGATCACCACCACTAACAGGACCTCTGGCTCTCCACTCAGACAGAAATATGACTGAGACTATAACTCCGTACAGTTTAACTGCATTTACACGAGTCAAAAGCTTATGCTGGTATTCTCACAGTTAAAAGGTCTCCCTGTAAAATCCTCACGCACAGAACAGAATCTGACATTCTATCACTACACATCCGATGCTCAGTTTTTGAAGCGTCATCGCATAAAGTGTCATCACCTGTTTTCACTTAAGTTCACCAACAAGTGAATACAAATACCTCAACACCGTACCGAGCAAAAGTTTTACATTCTCATCCATGGTGCCATTAAATATATATATTTCGGCCCCCGCACAGCTGGAGCCAGCTTAACTTTAATAATGCAGTATGTTTTCACAGTGCACGGAACACCTCCTGGACACAGAGGACCAAGTATTACTGCGTGGAAAGTACGCGGTGCATTTTCGACGCGTTGGATGAAGTGTGGCCAAGTGCAAATTAGGTATAAAAAAAATTGCACAAGCAACAAACTATTGGAACTCCGGGAGGGTGGCACCCGGTGTTGTCTCGTACGATGGTTTTTTTAGCAAAAAGGTCCCTAAAAGGCTGGAAAAAGCTAGCGCATGGCGTCTTGAAACCCTTATTTCACACTTCAACCAGAACGTTAAACACAGGGGTCTGTTGCCAACCCCCACCCCCCCCCCGCCCAGCCCTGTATCGCACAGACTGGCTAAAATAGGTTAGGCATGGAAGTCATTTCCCTTCTAGGTGTTCTAGCGTTTCTGTCCAGACTCAACAAAGTCATGAAATATCATTAACATCTGATTCGGGGACGTCTGACAACCGCCTCTTTGTTCCCAACAGCAGACTGGGGGAAGCTGAACAGCATTACCATATCGGCAATATAATTATACCTATTAGGCTGAGGAATATAGGATTTGTTTCAGATTTTTTGCTCCTATTTACTGAGAGAAATGGTGTGTGAATATGTCTATTGTATTCATTTCATTTTTGTAAGTGGCATAAACGTTACCTCACCTTAACTAGGAGCAGAAATGGTTCTGGGCAAAATAGACTAGTTAACTTAATGGCCTGTACAATCAGAGCCTTGTTTCCCCCCCCCAGAGAAAAATGGTACCATCTTTCTGAAGTCAGGGACCGTGTGGTGAAAAGGAAAGGAGAAAATGTTCATGAGCTGTTAATGTACAACGTTAAAGCCAAACTTAACGGTAAGTGTCCCAATCAATTTGTCTCCCTCGTTCTTACTGTCACGTTATGCAATTAGGCCGTGTCTCCCTCAGGCAGAGAAAAGGTATTTATGGAGGTATGTTTTGATTTACTCCACTGAAAAGTAATAAGCCAATTCTATACGGCATTTCTCCCTTTCAATCAAAGCGCAAGTCGAATTGCCATGATGAGATCACTTTAAAAATCGGTTTACATACAGTCCATGTATAACGTAAAACATAGCACACATAATTTATTCTCAAATAAGTTTAAGGATATTTGCCAAGGTAAGGGTCTGAGTAAGAAAGGTAAGGCCAGCAAAGCTTTTTAAGGCTGTATTAAATGTGGTATCATTATTTTCAATTTAATCCATATTCCAACCAGTTATCCTGGTTGGGGTCCCAGCAGACTGGAGCCTACCCTAAGCGACACAGGGCATTAGGCTGGGGTACACCCTGGACGGAAGGCCAGTGCATGGCAGGACACACAATATGGACAATATCGAGAATCAGTTACTGCTTCATTTAACATTGTATGTGCAATATCTAAAACTTTCATAATACCTTAAAGATGTGTATTTTTACTTAATGCAACGGGCTTCAAAAAACATATGTAGCCTTCAGAGGGCTGTTTCCAAAATCGGTCCTTTTAAAAGTTGTGACCTTGTACTAGAAAAGCGTTTGGAAGATGGATGAAGTACTTAGAAAAATTAGTAATGCAACGCAGGCAGGTACATGACATAATAGGGCTGCTAGCGGTTAGTGTTACGGATTTATCAACAGGGAATATCTGAGGGACGTCAACTAGTGAAACATGCCGGTATTCTGGAGCTGAGGAGGTACAAATTAATGACTGATCCTGCTTCCTGGGGGATTTGTCACAGCACCGTACATTGCAGAGAGCCCCGTGCATGGCGTTACCTCGCCTTAAGTCCGAATGTAGCAAGCGATCTTTGCACCGCATGTCTGTCATCATCGCGGGGGACAGAAGCCGTGTTTATGCTCGTTACCGCATAAGGACCGGCGAGTGGGCGATCGCCGGAAAGGCGCCAAAGGGATCCAAGGCAGCGTACAGGAGCTGGGGGGGGGGGGGTGGGGGGTGGAGGCCCTAGA
>JAODKC010000049.1:10398585-10417645 GCA_026777985.1 Mormyrops attenuatus | reverse complement strand
CCCCCCCCCCCCCCCCCCCCCCCCCCCCCCCCCCCCCCCCCCCCCCCCGCCCCCCCCCCCCCGCCGCCCCCCGGCCCGAGAAACAGATGATCCTGCAGAGCTACTGGATCACCATGTCAGAGGAAGCATTTATCGTCTGCGTGTCAGATGTGGGCAGCGAGAAACGTCAAACAGTGTTTGAGCTAGAGAGGAGTGTGAGTGGTGTAGTGAAAGGTAGGAACGAGGCAGGGCCGGCAAGCGAAAGGCTCCAGAACATCTCACGACGCCTCTGAGATATCAACAAGGCCCCCAGAAAGCCAGCGCTGTCATCGTTGCAATTAAGAGCTTAAGGAACCGTCCGCGTTCCCGCGTGGGAATCGGTTAGAGGAAAGTTGTCATGGCATTAATTAAGCAATCAGCAGAACATTCCCGGTTCTCCGTTCCCGGCACTGATTTGTTTGCCCGCGTTCAAAGGAGCAGCAAGGGCTGGGATGGCTCGCCTTTCAGAAGTGATATCTGGGAGCGATTGATCCCAGTGAACCACAAAATCAGTTCCAGCCCTTATCTACCTCCCACCCAGACTGCGGGCTCCGCGATGGGAAAGTCTGCAGGCTTCTGCGATGCGAGGCCCACGCAGACCAAAGAGCCACATGTTTGCAGTAAGGGCGGCACAGCCACAGGCTGCGGCGGGGGCCTGACACAGCGCCTTGGATCTTCACGTAAACATGACATTTTCGTTTTGTCTCTTCTGTCTGATAAAAAAAAAAATTCTTTTCAGAAACATAACCTCACGATCTAAGACATTGGTAATTAAATCCAGCCCTGATATCACGCAATAAAGATGTATATTACTATATCCAAGTAGAAAAAACTACATTATCATAACATTTCTTATAATCTTATATGTTTAGGATACTTGCGACATTTTCCACTAGCCGGAGGAACGTAAAGCCATATACGTTTTAGACATCTCATATTATTATGCATTACCACAAAAACTTTGAAGTCCCGGCCTGTTGCACAAATACCAATCAGATGGCTTTTGCGATTTCTCATATGGCCTTTTGCAAAACGCAGTGGGTAATAGCGTCTCTACCCTTAACAATGTGTAGCGCATGGTGATTAATTACAAGTTTCTGAAACTGACAGCTGGGCTTGATTTTTTTCAATTTTGGAAAGTCACCCAGCTCAGGAATTGAATGTAAAATGCATGAGGAGCTTCTGAAAACACGGTTCACGTAAACAGTTGCGGCACTAATACCCCCACGTACTTCTGGAGCCAGGGAAATGTTCAGGCACTCTGTGAAGACGGCCCTGCAGCAGAAAAAGCAACCAGAGTCATGGGGGGGGGGCAAACCCTCCCACCTGACTCCATTCCATCTTAGTTTTGAAGTTTACAATGACCTTTCGGGCCACCCAGCTGATGGACCACTGACATTAAGTACCATGCAGTTGGCGGCATGTCGGAGCAACCTTCCTGTGCTAAACCAGCACCCGTCGCTCACATCAATCGACCGCTTATGCTCACGGACTCCAAACTGGCCATTTCAACTCATTAACGTTTGACTCTCCCTCAATTAACAATAAACACAAGGAGGTCCAGCCTGTACCTTCAATTATTCTGCTCTACGGCCAGAAATCCAACTGATTAATCCTGGTAACAGCTTAATGAGATGCAATACTTTTGGAAGATGAAGAAGAGAAATGAGGTCGTGTGGCACCATGAGTCTTGTAACCATTAACCAGTGACTTATGTAACGAAAAATGGATGGACCTACTTTTAAGATAAATGGGGAAAATAATGCAATTACCAAAACTAATCAGACGAGAACATATATCAAGACACGAATGAGATCTGGTGTGACCCCCTTAGCCTGAGATAATGAGCGTGCTCGTCCTGGGACGATAAGAGCATGTTTATGCGTCCTGTTGGTGGGATCTCATTCCAAAGCGGGAACTCAGAGGAGCCCCAGATTGCAAGGCGAGATTGAGGCCCACAAGGAAAGTTTTCAGACTAAACGAATCTCCTGGTTCCCCGTGGAAAATCTCCAAGGACTAGTGGAGCCTGGAGGAAAATCCAAAGACAGAAATAAAGAGGCCTTGTGTGACCCGGCGTTCTGTAGCCGCTCGCGATAATAACGGAACGGAATATGAGAAACCGCACGAACGCGGGATGAAAGCAAAGGCGACGGGCACCAACGCTCCAGAAACGCCCCCCGGCCACGGGAAGCTGCGTTTGCAGGAGGGCTGGGCCTTCGGTCATTCGGGACGCAGAGGGGAGCGGAGTGGGGTTTTGGCAGAACACTTAACTCTTCGAAGCCCAGGACCTTCACAAGTCGTCGGGAGAGTGCTAACAGGGCCACAAACAATAAGCTTCATAAATTAAAAAGTGACATGAGATTCCATTCCATTCCATTGGTTCATTTGTCATTTTCTAAAAGATAAGGAAATTCGTAAATACATACAATCAGTTAATAAACTAAACATTACATAGAACTACTGCAGATATTTCTGAAAATTCTTCTTAAAATATATCTAGACTACCTATCTATAATCATGCAATGATAATAATCATTTGAATTTACCTAGTTTAAAAAGTATGAATTGGAATTTTTATGGCTTATGCAAATACGCAGGGGCGGGTGTGTTTATGACGGATATTTTTCCTTAGATAATTAAATTTAAACAGGATTTGTGTTGTGTTTATTTCGGGACACGAAGAAAAGACAGCGCGCTGTCATTTTTGCACATGCGCACATTTTACCACATACATGCAGATATGTAGACCTATGTGTACTATATAGCCTACACACATACATGTGCTGATTATGTGTCGCTTTGCCTCAATCAGTGATGGTTTAGTCGGTATTTAGATGCGCTTTACGTTATATGTCAGCCAGCTCCTGACGCTTTTTAAATGGATGCTTTTCAGGAAGCGCAGCTGGCCGGCCGGCAGTCCGTTACTGACAGGTAATGAGACAGGCAGACAGGCAGGAAATCGGAGCCGCTGTTTGGGTCCCCGGTCCCGGCCATCAGCCGCATAAACCTGCAGCCCAGACGATCCCCGGACCCTCCGAGCTCCCATTCACTGCGTTTTATAGATGACTATTAAATCGTCAAATTGTTTCGACTTGGAACGATTTCATCTCATACACTTAATACATTTAGCAGGTGTCCAGGACGACTCAAACAGAAACGGTTTATATCAGGCATGTGGCAAAAGTTTGCTTTTTCCTATGTGTTTTAACGGGGTCGGTTTAAACAAAGGTGTCAGTGATTAGAATTATCATCTATGGCCACAGGTTATCTGGCTAGTAAAAAAAAACACGTGCCGCTACATTAAACTGTGTTTCTCAGTGCGAATCATGCAAGGTAAATGTTTTCATTAAATCGTTTGTTTTAATGAGATTTCCTTTACGGTGTCTTCGATTATTTTAAATGCTTTGTTTGTGTCTATAAAGGGCAGCGTGTGTATGTGTGTTTTTAATACAATACACACAACATTTTGAGTATGGAACAGAGATCTCAGAGATTGCAGCATCCCACTTTCATCTGAAAATGATCATTTATCTGTACCAAGCTTGAAAATACCACGAAAATTAGAATGAACAACATCCATACAAATAACTCATCTATATTACCTCTTATTTGTTGGAAAACAAATCATTGAAATTCCAGCACCCTGCCACACTTCATATATCATCGCAACTGTAGAGAACGCAATTAAAATATCAAAGATGTATTAAACGGGACTGAAATGGAAAACTTCACAAAAGAGAAACCAAACTCTTTTTGGAGGATGAAGTATGGCATCACACTCAGCAGGGGAAAATATTTTGGATAAAGTAAACATGCATATAAATTATTGTTGTTTTTTTAACATAAAAACCATGAAAAACTAAACGTATTCCTGTACTGATTGCAAACACATACAGTTTTGATAATCGCTGCTGTTATTAAAATCAGCAGTAAAGTTACTGTTTTGTTTTCGGAGGGCGGCTTTTGTACAGTGCGTTTCGTAATGTTGCCTATGTTTGTTTCCGAAGACAGTTTAGACTTACAGTTACGCTGCAGTACACTGTTTCCATAATAAGCCGTGACAGTTAATATGTCGGCATTTAAGAAAAAGTTGCATTTCTGACAGCACCGCGTGTGAGTCACTCGTATCCGACATAAACTGGCAGACCTTTAGGGTTTTTCGCTATACTTCAATTTCAGACTCACGTCTGACGATCAGCCTGTGACGTCATGAAATTAGCCGGCCAACTCGAAAAACAAAACTACACTATAACCAGCAAGTGAAGAGAAGGGTTGGCAAAACTGTAGCAAATTTTGAACTTAGCATAAGTTTTAAAAAATAAATGCATCTCAGACAGTTATCTGGAAAAAAATCTTTAAGAGAACAATGGGCCTATATTAGAGTTTGAAAGTCTAATTAAGACATATTATTAATGGCTTAGATTGTAGAAAGGCCTTTCTATAGACTAAAATAACAAAACAATTCAGAATTAAAGTGGATCTCCTTAATTAACGTGAAGCTGACGGTTGCTGATCTCAGTTCAGCCACGCACAGCTAATCCATACAGAGGCATCCGCATGAGCAGGAATATGGCGGACCTGTACCACGTGTCACCACGTTAATTAATGTAGCTGATCTGGGAGCGGCCATTGCTGCACAGTGCTTCGGAAACATCCGGAAAACTCGCGGAGCAATTACGTCCAGTTCATTAAATGGCAGTTTCTGTGAAAACCCTTACTCTCCAAAGCACTGTCAGTGATACGTGTACTAAGTATATCCTAATTAAAGAGGTACAAACTTAAGGGGGGGGTTTTACTGGGAAAAAAAATATAAATACAAAATGAGCGGATTACAAAAGGTTCATACAGAATAAGCAGCTCAACCAATTATTTCTTAGTTTGAATTCATTTATACTTCTCTGAAAAAATGTTTCTCAAGCCAAATCGTACCATTAAGTATTGTCACAGGGGGCAAATGATCCATTTCTGTGAGGGTGTAGCATTCGGGAATTATGGCATTATTTTTCCCGTAAAGCCGTTTAAGAATAAGCGAAGTTAACGACAAGCAGACGCACACAGTGCAACTTCAGGAAGGAAGGAGGTGTGAAAAAAAAGAAAAAGGCAACATTGACCTTTCCAACGGCTTTTTGTGAACACGGGGAACCGAAAGGCTGAAACACAGATGCCGGAGCTGACAGCGCTGTGTTCCCGGAAGACGGCATCCAGTAGGCCTGCCAGTCCCTCTCGCTCCTTTAGGTCATTCTGGCCGGCTCGCAGGATTCCTGATTCGTAACTGCACTCCTGCCAAGTGTCTAGCAGACGGTCCGCTCTCACACTCTTTTGTTTAGTGAGGGGAGAGCGCCGCATTCGTCTGGGCCTGCCCACAGACAGGAAAGGATGATGTCAGGTGCGCCTCACTGCCACTGACTCCAGCAGAAAGCCATTATTGTCAAGCTGAGCTCCCCCAGGTTCGAGCCCCCCAGGATCCATCACTCGACTGGGACGACGCCTCCGATTCCCCCAGCAGACCGATCCCTCCCCTCTGCGTACATGTGGCGCGATCCGGCTCAGGGAATAACTGAAGCTGAGGGTTACCAGTCACAGGCATTTAAAGTCGAATGGGGGATCCACTTTGTTCCTGTCTCATTTTGTTGTTTGGTAGACACATGCTTTTGATTTAGGAGAATAAGAAAGCAGAAAAATATGATGTAAGAATTACATTTTTACACAGTCTTATGCAGAATGCTTTTTTTCTTTCATTAATACTATTTATAGCTTCTAATGTTCAAAACAGATATTCAGCACCTTGACTCCTGCATAAAACAGTAGTTATGTGTGCATGTATTCCAACTCGTATTTTCCAGTAACTGGGCTTTCTAGAAGAAGCAGTTTGGTCTTGGGTTAAAGTAGATTTCTGCTCAAAAAGTACTTAAAATTTTCTGGACCTGCTTTTGTTTGTCTGTGAGAATTTTCTGTGTCATTGTCGGCCTTTTAACAGGTAGGAAACATCAAGTTCTCCAGCTTTAAGTAGCCGCCCAGCCTAAACCACCAGCAGAACATGCAGAATAACAGACGAGAAAAATATGGCCGTGCACAGTCTGTTAGGTATTTTTTCATTTTTAACATGAACATCTCATCCAATTCTTGACGAGGAATCCCTCCCTATTTATGATAAAATGGAATGCAAACGTCAATTTGAAAAAAAACGAATGCTTATGACCATGTGAGTTCAAATATTAATAATAATATTTTGTTCAAATATTAAAAATGAACTACAATTTCCATATTTTCTGTGCTCTACAGTAAAAAAATTCCAGGCTTATAATTTAGAATAAACACAATATCAGTATATTTCTATACAACAAATTTATTGCAATACAAAAAACATTATCTGTAAGAGTAAGAAGTGGGAGCAGTTATACTACACTATACATTAAACGCATCATAAATGTTTTAGCTATTAAATATTTTATATATTTAATTTTTTAATCTATTCTGCTTTGCTAAGTTACTGCCAAATTATGCATGTTGTTTATAAATACAAAAGTGTTTTACACAGAAGTAAACAACAGAAAAAGTCACATTAATACTCTGTACATGCCACGTGAAAATATTTGCGACAAATAAAAGATATTTTTGAAGTTGCACAGCAAGGTTCCCCAAGAAGACTGATGGGTTGCTCCATCCCCACTGACGTGCCTGACAGCATCAAGCGAGGAAAACATTTAGAAACTCAAACGCAACATATATTTTTAACACAGAAATGAGCGTGGGCTGAAAGGTACAGAGAAGGCTTTTAGTCTGGATCCACCCGCTACCCCCTCAACGGGCCACGGGATGCGTGGTGACTCACAGGGGTCCCCCCCCGTTTGGGGATTGACTCTGCCTGCAATGTCACTTCCTTGGCTTGGCATTTCAGAGACAAATGTTAACACGTCACCGTAGTTGAAATCCCATGAATAATTGTTTGGCGCTATCTGACATGAGTACAATCTCGCCGCATCAAAAAGAGCCGTTCGGATAAATTAACAATATGCAAAAGAGGACCGACTCGGGGTTTGTTTACCCACAGAGGGAGAAGGATGTCACATGAAATTTATTCACCAGTCCGAATGTCGTAATTGAGGCTATAAAACCTCCAGTGATGAGGAATGATATACTGTCCATCACTTTGAGCATTCGCTGATGACGCGTAGCTGTTAGTTTTGTAATGACTTCTTCAAAGATAATCAGAAATAGCAGCAAAGATATACATCAATTAATCATCATCACTGTTAAAGATATAAACAAAGAAACCCAGATTTGTGCAAAACTCTACTTGTTTTCCTTATGAGAAGGGAACTGTAAGCCTCACATCAGCAGGTAAGATACACCACTTTCTAATCCCATGAGTAAACTGCTGTTGTACTATGGAGTGAAGTAATTGAATTTCATTGCAAGGTCATTACATGCCAATGTAAGTAGTTCTGGATACATGTCATAACCAAGTAAAAAATAAACACACCACAAAGCCATGCCTGGATAAGATCAGCTGAATGCATTAAAATAATCAAATGTCAACCAAACCTGACGGGCAATCAGGTCAGCAGGAGCAAGAAGGTGGAGCCAGAGAGTGTCGAAGAATCAACCGCCCCATGACGAGCCCAAGGCAGGCGCCACAGTCCCTGGCTAATGGGACAAAAGTTGATTTGGAAAGGGACGCCAATAGCACCCAGAAAGTGCCCTTCGTCTTCAGAGCAGATTCGACACTAAAATGACACATGAAGTCATCACGGCCTGTATACCAGTCTTGGCTAAAGTTTAGCTGAAGAGCCACTTGGGACACTTCTCTGACTGGCCACCGGGGTTCCACTGAGACGGGGGCGAGGCCCAGATGAGCTCAACAGCGGGGTCTTGTGCAAATTAGTGCCATTGGAAGGCAGCACCCATCAGTATGTGGCACAGCCGAGCTGGAGGAGGCAGGGTCGGCCGGACGGGGGACAGGGAGGAATACCGCGGTGGAAAGTCACTAGCAGGCCCTGAGCGCCTTGGTGACTTCATCGCGGCTCCTGAGCGCTAAGGCTAATTTAAGAAAATGGTCTGGAACAGTCAGCACGCCATACAGGCACAGGTCATGATTCTGGCGAGAGGGTCTGAGCGAGCGCCCTGTTCATCTGTCACACGGTACACGTGGGCCGAATTTTCCACCCTGAAACATATAAATTCAGAAAGAATGTGTGTGTATACCCGTATACTCTGAGATGTACATATTTGTCATAATGAGCCACAATTTGTACGAGCGATGATTGTAACAGATGAAGTGAAGGTAATCACCGCGGTGACCTCATGGGTCACTCCAAACGGCCTCGCATCCACAGCCAGAAAAGTCATCATTTACCCTGGCCAGCAGGGGCAGTCTTGGCTCTCCGCTGGGCTCTAGATCGACGGTTGACAGGCTTGTTTTTTTTTGTCTTGGTGACCCCAATTTGACCTGGGGATGTCTATGTGAACGACAGGCCAGCGGCTCGCAACTGGGAGGATCCGTCTCCCTGCCTGCACTGTTCTTTAGGCCCTGCCCCGCATGGAGGTACTTTTTTTCATAAGCAGCACCCCTTCAGAGATCTTGCCTGTTACAATGTCTGCTGCAAAAACAAAAATGAAGAAAAAAAAATGCTTGTGTATCACAGTAGCTCTGACATGCAGACTCACGGGTGTTAGAGTCAAGCTCATGGGACCCTCCCCCTCCCATGTTTGTAAAATGTCACTTGAAATAGGAGGAATTATTCAGCTCCGGGTTTATGTTAAAGCAAGACGCCACTGCGGAAAAGGGGAGCACGTTGCAGAACCTCACCGCATGCAAGGACGCTTTTGTCATGGAGGGGAAAGCGTGTGCAATATCAGTGCCAGCGTTTACCACCCCGAGGAGGTGCTCCTGAAGAACGGCCTCTCACTCCCGCTGTTCACGCACTCTTCCCTCTCAGCTGTCAAGGAGCAGCTCCCTGTTATAAATGTGATAATTTTTCCTGAAGTATTTTCAAAGCGTTGATGTATCTGTCCTTTGAAGATATTCAGGCTTTTATCTGCACCTGGGAGCGCCGTTTTTTTTTCTTTCCTAAAGATTTACCAGTGTTTTTCCTGGATCCTCAGCCACCTTGTTGGTTTCGCGGCCCCACATAGATCAGAACTCTCTCTCTCTCTCTTTCTTTCTCTCTCTCCCCCAGCCGCCCGCGTTTTTGAGTACCGTGTGAGTGGAATTGCCGTAATATCGTTTTGTAAGTCTCATTAATATTGCATTAGCTTTTTCGCATATTGACACAGGTGGGAAAACGCTATGGGAGAAGAAAAACTCCATTTTTAACTCAATGGATTCGTTTGAAAAGGGGGCCGTGCCGAAAATGGTTAGGCGCCGCATGCGGAATCAGAATTTTTAAATATGGTGTTATTTCTCCCCGTTTTCATCCGCAGCTTGTGCCTTGATATTTTCCAGAGGAGAAACAGAAAATCCAAAAAAAAAAATGTCCCCCCCGGTCCTTTCTGCAAATAAAGAGAGCCTCAGCGCCGATTCCGTGTATTCGGCTCGAGTCGTTATATTCTCCACCAGCATTTGCATTTAACTCTATTTCTGAATGCCCCTCCTGACACGTTGTGCCTCGTCAGTGTCGAGAGGAATATTACTTCTCAGAAGAAGCGATCCCGGCTTTTACTGGAAACATTACTTTACTGTATGTGTTGGCCCTGGCCCCCCTGACAGGGTAATGAGTAGTAAAAATGCCAAGGAAAATGTGTGATATCAAAGTATGATTTTGTTCTTATGATTTTTTTTTTTTTTTTTTACAGGAATCACGTCAACATTTTCCTAATTTAGCAGACGTTTAGCCGGCGGGGGATGAGGACACATTCATAACCCTTACAGCCAAGTGGCACGGCTCAACAGTCCTTGCAAGAGCCAGGCCGTCCCATTTTGGAGGGGCGGATACCAGTGCGGGACGGATCTACACAGGCTGCACAGTAGTGCACACATGTACCTCAGATGTATATAAAAAAATGCCATTACATTTTATAAACTCTGGAAAACAAGTACATAAGATAGTGCTTTCTAGAGAAGAGAATGTTAAGAGATAAAAACTTTCTGACAGTGTCAAAAGTCAAGCTGCGGATCGTATGTCATTTCAGTCCTCTTCTCATAAGGATTTCTAATTACTTCCTCCTTCCAAGCTCGTAAAATATGTCCTCCAGCTCAGAGCTTTCTCAAGCCGCAGATCTCGTCAATGCTGTTTGTAATTATCAATTCATTTGGGAATATGGCATTTCTTTAAAAATAAAGAATTGTTTTGCTCTTGGACAAAACCACATCACAGGGCATCAAACATAAGTCTTTACTGTATCTTCAAACCAAGAAAATAGAAATTCTACAATCAGGCGCCACTGACGAGCTCTGAGAGTCCCTCAGGAATGCATCTCGCTTTTTGAAGATAACATTGTTTTTTTTATTATTATTATTCCTCTGCAGTTGTCAGATCGTCTTAAATGACAAATTAAAGTCAAGGCAGATTATTCGCGAGACACATTTTCAGGAAAAGGATATGTTGCGTGGAAGTAGTCCAAAGTGGAGATGAAAAAGAAATTGATGAATGAGTACTGGGGAGTCCTCAGGTGCAGTAGGTTTGTCCCCTAAACGTCAGAATCAGTCTGGAATGTGACCTGTTTTCATCACCCTACATGTCAACGTGTACATCAACGTGACATCTGAAAATTAGCTTTGCGACACATCGGTTATTCAAGAAAAATGTCAGGGCTTTGTGCCGCCTACGAAATTAAGTTATTTGGTGTGTGTGTGTGTATGTGTGTGTGTTTTTAACCACACAACCAGCCTTTGGAAGGAATTCACGCACAGAGAGATCTTCCCAGCGCATTGCAATGCTCTGAACAAAAAGGGGTGGCATTTTAAATAAACAGCCAGAATCAGTTTTGCAGGAAATCTGCAAGCACAAAACGGATGTACTGACAATGCTTCTGCAGAACTTTCAGTGTAGTTCTTAAGTCTTCACCCAAGAATGTATCACGCAGTTTAAACCTTCTGCACAATTTTACCAGTCAAGGAGTTTATTAAACTGAGAGATGCAAGCTTTCACTCGTTAGAGAGAAAGAAAACACATAATTGAAATATATGTTATAAAGCAGTACAATATAACTTATAACAAGATACAGACCAGACCATGCCTTCATCAGAGGAACCCCGAGTATTATGGGTTGGCATGAACTGATTTCCATAGTGAGCAAATTCATAAGAACATTACATGGAGTGGACATACATTTTAAACAGACATCGACAGCATTAAACAAAGAAACTGAATTCTTGATGTCAGAAACAGATTAACAGAATATAGTTTACTCTGAAATATATCTGCGTTGATTATTTATAGCACTAAAAATGAGGGGAAACAAACTTAAAAAAAACTAAATGAAAGAAAAGTTTCTTACCCATTTGGTTTATATTGGTTCATAATGGGAAACCAGTGTATCCTGATCTGTGAAATGCTCTGGAACTCGGTCAGCAGAGACTAGGTAGCTGGCCTAATTAAGATTGTTATCCTGGTTTTAAAGGCATTTTCGACAGAGTAGAATCTCTAATTATGTTCAGAACAAGGCAAACCATATACAGACAGATCCTGAATGTCAGAGAACAGGCTACTTAATTCAAAAGGGCCTCCGTGAAAGAAAAGGCATATTGTGAATCAAACATATAGAGTTATAGTGTCCAGGGTCATTTGTTACCTGTCATCCAATCTACGGGCAGTAATTGCCCTGTCGGGTTGACAATCTTCCTCACCCATTAAAGGGATATTAACTGCAACCTTCAATCAGATCTTTGTATTGATTTTATCAGTACAAAATTTTCCACATTAAACAATTTAAGCAGAAAAATCACTGACTATGCCACTGATAAGAAGTAATATAGTTTATATGGTTGATACCATAATAATTTTGCTGCAATAAATCAATGAAATGTACAGTTTAAGGGAGAAAAACGGGACAGAGTAATGAAATCCATAAAATTCTTTTGTCTCATGCATAATAACAACAACAACAATAATAATAATAATAATTATTATTATTATTATTAATTGTTGTTGTTATCATTGTTATTTTAAAATGTTGTTATTGTTTAGCATAAGAACAATATTGCAGCTAGAGTTTTGGGAATGGCACATGGCTCAGGGGCTTAGGGCACTATGTTACTTTGGATAACTAAATAATGTCTGCTAAATAATTTAAAATAAAAATGCTGTAACAGGTGTTTCACTCTAATCAGTGGAAGAGCTCACCTATGATAAAGTGTACGGTGAATAAGGGATGTCAGGGAGGACATTACCGTCGAAATGGCAGTCCCGCTCTTTACGGCTATCATACAACAGCTGGCGTCTATGGCTGCAGTATAACGTGACATACTGTGGGCTGGGGAACATTAACATGGCCACTGGGACTGGGGGGTGGGGGAGAGATCTGTGGCTTCTATTTGTCTCAAGTCTCAAGTATAGGGCCAGAGGTCCGACATAACAGCAGTATATGGATATCTATGATCGGAAGCCGAAAGTCCCAACGTTTCAGCGACGTGCAGGCGCGCCTGCGTCACTGCGCTGAGTTCTTACAAAAATGCCGTAAATATGTTCCCTGCAAAGGTAATGCCTAATTGCCCAAGTTTATGGTTACAGTAGCAACGTCTGCAAGCAGACAAGCATCTCTGCACTGTCTATAGAGTAACATGTAACAATATACTTCTCTAATTTTATTTAAATTACAGTGCTGCAAAAACAAGAAATCCCAGTTATATAATAGTTTATATATAGCTAATGTTTGTCTAGCTGAGTAAGCTAAATGAGACGTAATACGAAGTATTAGCTGAAGTGTTCTTGGAGGATCGCGCCGAACAACTTTAATAGTGAGACTTAAAGGCTGAAGAATTTAAAAGAATGCACATGCAAATTTTTATTCCAATTTAATTTGTCGTAATATACACTTGAAATTCCAACGGACCTATTAAAACACCAAAACACAAAGGAAAGCGCGAGAACAGCGTGCGTTACATTAGATGAAAAGGTAAGTGATAAAGTGACACTGATCGTGACCCCCACACGGGGAGGAATACCGCTTTCAGTTTCGCGGGGGATACGCTGTGGCCAGACACCCCCCTGAAGAGGTTGCGATCGCGGAGCAGGTAGTACACAAGAACCGGGTCCGACCCAAAGTCAACAGGAAAGAGGAAAATGGACACCGAAGTCAGTAGCAAAACTGAGCGAAGAAAGAGAAAAGCCGCATAAAGTGAGTGTGTGTTCCCGTTACACTTCTAAAGAAAATATTTCTACAGTTCTGCGGCGGTTCTGAAAGACGGGACAGATTAAAATGCACCCCCCCCCTTCCGATCGAGTCTGTCATCTGTCTATTCATTGACACTTCATTTTCAGAGAGCTGTTTTGAGAGTCTTCCCGGATATTTTTCAGTGCAGACACCACCAAGCCGACGGTGCAGGGCATGATTCCATCCAGCTGCCTTTGGCTTAAGCTCCCGGTGGCATGTCAAAGCGGCTGCTTTTGTTTCTAGTGCCAGGCGATGTTTATTTAGGTTCGAAATAAAACGACAATGTCGTGTATTTTCTATCATAGCCAAGTGCGACGCCGCCTCCAAGAGACATTGCCGAAAGTCTTTTTCGTCTGACTGAGGGAGAGGAGACGCTTCTGGGCATGGGCCCGGTTACAAGATGCACATGTCGCGGAAAGAGCATGTAAGCCTTCAAAACACGCAGACATGGGAGACACTCTGGTCCTCAATAAAGAGAAGAACTACACGGTGTTCTAAGACAGTTATTAAGGGAAAAGTAGGATGTGATATATTTATGTTATTAAATGCGATGTGAAAAGACGCCTTCTGTAGGCTTATATATTTATGACATATGGAAACACATTATATGGCCTTATATTGTTTAATGCAAACAAGGTCGGGTCACTCTCTATTCTTATTCTGTTGACGTTTCCTAAACTTAACACTATGCAAAAAAAACAACGCTAAATCACAAGTTAACCTGATGTTTTGGGAACAATAATGCGCCGAAGTTATGCGGATTGTACATAGTCACACTTAGAATTTTCTGAAGGAAACTATTCAACTGTTCAAAAGAAGTTTTTCAGGTAATTTTTTTGTTACAAAAAATCAGAATACGGTTTGTGCAAGACAGGAAAGCAGCGCATGGTCATTAATAGGCCTGATTTGCTACATAATGTTGTAAACCATCTTCCACATGTTCCGAGGCCTTTCTGCACATGGGGAAGGCATCAAAGCAGCCACATTGAACAGTTTGGTGGAATTTACTGCATACGTGAATAAAAGTGACAGTTTCTCCTAAGAAAGAGGTACTCTTTGTATAGTGGCCACATATGATAACATGTGCAGTGAATGGACCTGAAGCTGCATTTTCTCTGTCACTCTGAGGCTACCCGTTTCGTTACTGTTGTACAAATTAAAGCATATAGTCACTCCGCAGGCTAACGAATCCGATGATAAGATAATAACGAGTGTGGTACTATGGGAACCAAATTAAAGATAGTGTTTTCGCTGAAACATAACCCAAAACAGACAAACAAGATCTTTATTCACACGAGAAGAACGACCGTAATAAAAAAACACAAGAAACCACACAGCACATTTATTGGATTTGCGACGAAACTCTGTGGCATTTCTGATTTTTAAAACTTCGGGAATCTCTTACATTCAAGAGACAATAAGAGATTTTAATAGATGAATTAACAGCTTGTTAAGCATTTTTTGCTTTCTTTCCTTTGATCTTCAGTTTGTTTAAAACATTGCTGTGAATGATAGAAAAAATAAACCAAGAAGCGGAGTATTTTTGTTCCTGCAAATGACATTTGATACCGTAATCACAGTTTGGTTACCAACCATAAGTACTTTTGAAATGCAAAAAGCAACGATTTATGGCTGCCAGGCTGCGTGTCTGCACAATCTATCAAAGAAAAATCAAAAATTGTTTACAATTATATTTGAAATGTACAAATCTTGGATACAGTATAATCTAGAACAATGTCTATTCCAAGAAAAGCAAGACTGTTTTGTTAAAACCAACTTCTGTTAGGCATTATAGATCAATATATGTATTGTCGCAAACATTTTTTTAAATTCTCTTTCTTTCTCTTTTTTTAAAACAACATTTCCGTAGACCAGTCCAAGGCGCGCAGGGCAGAGAATATAGCGAGGGAGTGGTGACATTTATCAGACATCTCACCATAGCAAAGCTGGCTGTGTGAACGTTTCCACACCGCACATGCTTCACATCGCCGTTTAATAATATTAACCGCTTAATAAGATATCACTCCTCACTCGGCATTGATCTATTAACATTTATTTAATGACCAAGGCGCTCCCAGTTTCTAATCATAATTTGACTCTCGTTTTATCACCCTCAGTTTTTTCTCCTTTTCTTTTTACATATAAAAGGTGTAATATATATAAACTTCCTCCTTCGCTCGCTCTCTTCCCTTTAGGCTACATAAATATAGGCCGGCATATTAATTTATGGATGTACAGTTTATGTTATGCCTTAATATATAAGACATCTGTGAAACATGAAAAAGTAAAAAGCAAAGTTTACTGTCCCTATGTGATCCCGGAGGGAGTAAAGCCCACTGTGTCCGGGGATCAGAATGATTCAGACGCGAAGAGCAAAACCCAAATCCCGGCGTGTATCGGAGAGCAGCATCCTAAACCCCAGGATGAAAGCTGGGGATAAGCGGCTAAATTTCCATCTTTACTGCAAAGCCGCGCTAATGACTTTGAGGAAGAAATGACGATATGTATTCCCCCCCCCCACAAATCGGTCACTTTTGCACTTTTTCTTTCCAGGGATTAATTCTCAGCGAGAGTACATCTATGAAAAGCCGTGTTTGTTTATACTCCTGTCGGCGTGGCGGGGAGGGGGCGGGATTGGGGAACAGTACCCCCATTCAGCACAGCAGAGCTCCTGCACCTGCCCACAAAAAAACTTTTTAGCAATTACGTTAACGGGAGGCAGCAAACGGGGGCAAGTGGCCGGGCTCGCTGACCGAGGGGCGGCAAAGGGGCGCCGCAGTAAGGTGTTTCTGGGGACCTGAACAGCCTGGTTCATCCCGGGGTCACATGTGTTCGCTGAACCCTACTGCTCTGACAGACCCATTACCGAAGAATAAATAATAAACGCCGTTTAATCTCCCTCCTCGCTATTAGGCGCAATAAAACCAGCAGGTAGGTGCCATTTAAAGTGCCACGTCTCAGATTCCTGCAGCCGGAGGCCCATATGGCCACGAGGAATTAACCGTGGACCCATAACAGGACTCTCGCTGAAATGTTTCATCCTACACGTACATATATATGAAAACTCGGACCGTACAATAAATCACGCATTCGGTTACCGGCAAACGATGAAACAGCGCACCCTGTGAGTGACGTCACTCCGAGACGATGCCCGGATGTCTTTTCAAACCCGCAGACAACGTCGTTTATCACCATTAATCTGTGTGATGCACAATGTACATGTTTTGATGATCATTTTGCTCGCATTAAGATAACTTTAAAATTGGATCCTAAGCATTTTTACATAACACAATGGACCAATAGTTCCCATTTTTTAAAATTTATGTTCACATTGTACGTTGCATATAAAGGGTATTGAACAAGAGAGAGAGGGTCAAATTCAATAATACACTTATTGACTTTATTTCTTTGCCAGCCTTTGACTATGTATTATATCTCTATGAAAAGGTTTATTCATCTAGAAGAGCATTTGCCTTAAAAGTAGCTCTGTATCTAGTCTATACATAGTTATTTCAAATTATGCAGGGATTTTCAATACAATTTTTTCTCTCTACAGTTTTCTGGTTTCTGTAAAATGTTGATTATATAGATGAACGTGTATCTGCAAGGTTTCAGAATTACTCAAATACCTCTGATGTTCAAATATGAATTAACAACAATGAGGATTATTAGTGAATTAATGTTACAGCTATTCAATTGTCTAACAATGATACTCAGATTGAAAAGAGAACAGTGAACAAAGTGAAAATTATGTTTCACGCACTAAATTGTATTGATAATTCATGAACCCACCAAACATGCAGCTAGTTCTGTAAGGTCTGGCTTCATGTACAGAAAGCTATTTGCATAGTACAAATTCATTATTCACTAAAAGTCATTTACTGATGAGCGCATAAGCTGCACTGAAGAACACAGGGAGTGTCAGTGTGAAGGTCTGCATGAAGTGTGCCAGGCTAAATGGACATTAATTATACACCTCCCCACTGGTCCAGTGTTTACATGGAGTTTGCATATCAAATAGATGTTCCCGGTGATGTCCTACTGTAGTTTCAGGGTGGGGGGGCCAAGAAATGCCATTCTCCAAGCTCCAGGGAAAAGCTTGTGTTTACAGTGCAGAAGCCCTTGATTCAATATAATGATTAATCACAGTAATTTTCAAATATTTAAGAGGTTCTTTAAAATGTGTTTCTTTGCTGGCTTCTTAGCGCTGGCCAATAAAAAGTTCTCCACTAATGCAAAGCAAAACATTTAGTAATCAAATTAAATGTATTTTTGGTTTTGAATTATCTGCATTACATATGCTAGCCGCACTCTCCCTCCCCCTTTATTCACTAATTCATTATTATACTAATAGAATTATTATTTATAATAATAAGATACTGAGGTAAAATCACATTTTTTTAAATAACGATTTGATTATTGTTTTGTTCCTTGTCATAATTCAAACCACATATGAAACTGTTTATAAGCATAAACGAAATATTGCAATTTCTCAGACAGAAAAATGGGGGTATGCTTCTATAAAAAAATATTTACGTAGTCATAGTCTGTCACTTTACTCTGACCTTTTTCGGCTGTTAGAGTTCATTTGTTTTATTGAATTGTTAAGGGCAAAGAGGACACACATGCAAGCAAACAAGAGCCACTTCTGTGAGGGAAAGTTCCGGAAGGCAAGAGTAGGCCTCGTTACAAAGATGGGGGGCTAAAAGAGGACATCAACACTGTCTGCTGGAAGTCATTAAGTTCCCAAAAAGAAGAACAAGAAGGAGGGAGGAAGAAAAAAGTCCCTAAAGAAGATAAAAGTTTCCATTTTCTAAAATGTAAATCAAAAACATATTCATTAGTATCGGAAAACTAACATGCAAATATCCACCACTTGAAAAGCACTGCTAAATATGTACAAGAGCAAAAACAGAAAATACATCTGGTGCTGGCTTGAGAGGCTCGCTCTTCTGCGTTTTATCTGAAGAACCTTTCTGCTCCACGTCTGGCTTTTTGAGGATTATGGTAACTGGCGGGATGACATAAAATGATAAGCCGCCATGGCCTTTATTTATTTTCGCTGTGAACGGCACAGATGGAGGCGGCTGGTGCCGTGCCGCCTGCGGGTTGCTCGATGCCCGGCAGTGTTTATTCGTCCCGACCGGGCACCGTCACGGACGGAAAAGGAGCGGGGAGCTTGATGGCCCGGGTGAACAGGGAGCATTGTGCCCAAATTAGGACGCTTCGTTGGGGGCAGCAGAGTGTTATGCCATGACATTGACCATGCCACGTGGGCACTGAGTCGTACCGATGTTCCTCTCCGTGATTTACTCATGTCTGTCTCCATGAGGCCCTGCCCCCCTAAAACGCCCCCGAGAGCGGGCCATTGCGGCACGGAGCTTTCGTCAGTCACAGGCAGCCTGACTGCCAGCCCCCCCAGCCCCCACCATCCTCATGGTACCACCCTGTCTTTCATCCCCCCATTTATGGTGTCCCCTTTTTGAGATGATTGTTTTCCATTCCTCCTCTCCTTTCTTAATGTCTAGATATGCACATTTTTTTTCTTTCTCTCAGTGCCTTGTGGCCACTCGCTCTTCCCTGGTTTGAATAGCTGACCGCTCGATCTCATTAAGTGGTCACCGCTGCCTCCTTTCAAACGCCGCCAGCTGGGCTGGGCCGGGGGGGGGGGGGGGGGGGGGGGGGGGGGGGGGGGGGGGGGGGGGGGGGGGGGGGGGGGGGGGGGGGG
>JAODKC010000049.1:10382166-10398485 GCA_026777985.1 Mormyrops attenuatus | reverse complement strand
ATCAGAGGAGCCCATACCCCCCCCCAAGGCTTGTTTTTGCCTGGATGTTTTACGACCATCTCACAAAAGCTTGTGCTGGTTAAGTGTCACGTTTCTCGCTCACCCCGCCTGACATTATCATGTACGAACCGCCGCAGAGGGGGGGCTCGTTAAAAACACCCCGGGCTCTGCAAACGTGGCTTATTTTCTCTGATGCCCTGCGCCATGTAGCTCAGCCCACAGCACAGAAGATGACTGAACTGACTACATGTAAGGAGAATCGACCGATTTTTGAATGGCTTAGAACAGGGGCAATAAATTAACTGCAGCATTCAGGAGGTTACAATGTTTCTGTTTTGAGCCGTTAGTCACAGAGCTTTAGCAGAAGCCCACCCTTACATGCTCAGAAAAAAAAGGGTAAAAATTGGTACCTTTGCTTCTCACTGAGGCTGCACCCTTAAGGCTATGCTAATTGTACCCTTAGCTGTAAGCAACCGTACCTTTTAAGGTACAGAAATTGACTCTGAAGATCATTTTTGTACCATTGGTGGTACAATAATGCTGTTTGTACGTTTGGGATGTTCCTTAGAGTCCATTTCTGTACCCTAAAAGGTCCAGTTACAAGGGTACAGCCCCAGTGACAAGCAAAGGTACAAGTCTTTATGCTTTTTTCTGAGAGCGTACCGCCTCGTCACAACGCACGTTGGCATACAGGGAGTCAGACGCTCATAGTCGCGATAAGCCGCAACGGGGAGGCAGACGGTGTCCGTCAGCAGCAGCAGATCATGTGGCAACCGTATTTCTTCTCAGAATCTTCTCAGATATGTTTTTCAGCTGTCCGGGTAATCTGTCCAAGCCTTCCCACTCTGTAATGCTAGCATCACGTTGCATAACAAAATGTAATCCACTTGCCTTGGAAATGAAGGAAATTACACACTTGGTAATGTGCTGGGAGCAGTCTTGATGGGGCTTCTACATCAACTGGGACACGTGAGACCATCAGTCAGCTGTTGGAGCACAAGGCCGATGAGTAATCACTGCAAGACAACATGTTCATAGATATATCAATGCACCATCTATTTACCAACTCCCATTCTACCAAGCACTTTATATGGCATTAATCACTTAAGTGTATTAATCCCATTTGTTGACCAACAGTAAAACAATACAGTAATTGTCCCAAATTAAAGTAGCATATTTCAGTGGGAATGGTGAAATATGACAATATGTGAGCTGTGCGGTCCCGGTGAGATTTCATTACAACTCAAATATGACAAATTCACTATGAATAACAAGCCAAAATCAGTGTATCCTGGCACCTGAAGCAGACACGCATCCATACAGAATGACTAAACAACTGCATAACACCAGGATGTCTTCCACAGAGAAAACGCATAAAGATGGGGTCCCTATCCCTGTTCGGCGGTAAGTGTTGGGGCCGATTCGCATCACCGCCCCCCCACTCTGATTTACGGCACTTTTCATTTCCGTAATGGTGGCCGATCTCACTCAGACCCATTCGTTTTTAAATGGATCGGCGCCATGATTATCTTTTCGCTAACCTCTGGGAACCACGGCCACCTAAAAGCTCATTTTCCCATATGCCGCTCTCCCAACATGCTGGAGAAGAGTCCCTCTGGACCACATCCACTCGCGGGGCATGAACGGGACAGAGTAACCACTTTACTCATAGATGACCTGGGTGTGCTGGTTTCAGGGTCTCAGTCATCTCAAGAACCTGCAGGAGAAGCTGATTTGGGTTTCTGTCAAAGGCCAGTCTCAGGCAGGCATGAAAGCCTGTCATTTAAGATCCCCATAAATGCAACCGACTTCTCAGAAACACACCTAGAACATAAAAGCAACCACCATTTTAGGTGCTGTTTTGAAACAAAACAAGATTGTGTGTGTGTGTGTGGGGCGGGGGGGGGAAACCAGATAATAGGCCTTGGATGCCGCGATGATCTGACATATAAGTACTTGAAGACAGACCCTTAACAATCTCTCCCAGTGCCAAACACACTGAAAAACCATCATATAGCTTCTCAAACCTCATATCGGTCTAACAGAACTCCCGGAGGCTGAGCGGTTCATCTTAAAATACAACAACCTTTCTGTTAAGGGACAGAAAAGCTGTGAACAATGACAAGAAGTCAATGGGAGAACCACCCCCGCTACTGAAAGCGGTATTGAGTGTTTAAAGTGAACTGTTGCTTGGCGTGGGGGGAAAAAAACACTGACGTGAATATGCAAGGAAAACGTGCAGTGTGGTGATAACAGCAGGTGTGAGGTATGACGGAAGACGGGGGACATAACCCTTTATTTACTGCACTCCGTAGAGAGCCGACGTAAAACGCGACAGGACTTGTGACCCAGGCAAAATGTTTTTTTCTTTTAGTGTTAAAACCAGTGCGAGGCTTTTAGGCAAACATGCTACCAAAAAAAACATGTCAATGTTGAGTGGGAGTAGCCGTCCACTCTAATGGAGGAGGGCGTGAGCAGATCTTGTATCCTGAGGCCGACACAGCAGCAGCTCTTGACCCCGAGTCCCTGTCAGCCGCCTTTTATGAGCTCGGCCCCAGAGCAGGGGCAGCTCCCAGCGGGTGGCCTTCCTCATACGCGCGGGTCGCGCCGTACGGCCGAAAAAGAATGGAAGTGCTGCCCCAGAATCACACAGCTGTCAGGCACGTTAAAAGTGTAACGCGAGGCTTCCAGAAACCTGCCAGACCCCCCCCCCCCAGCTCTGCACACAAGTGTATCGCGGGAACATGGAAGCCCAGCCTTTTCTGGGTCACCCCCGTTACGTCGACTTTGGTCCGCTCCACATTCAAATGATCATTTCCCCCTCCCCACACACGGAGTTGTGTTTCACCACCAGGCTGAAGCGCTGTGGGGGGGCGGGGGGACAGTACGACTAGGTGGACAAAAACAGACGCCTCAATCTGGAGTGCAGCTGAGACAAACCCGTGCTCAAGATGGGGCCGGCCTCGCACACTCTCCTTGGGTGGGGGAGGGCAGAGAAAGGTGCCTCAGCCCCTTGCAGCAGCTACGCGCCCATTCAGTCAGCACATCGCCCCCTGGTGGCAGAGTTGGAAAGGTTCCATTTCTCCCAAGAGCCACACTTGGCCAGACAGCAAGATACAATCCACAGGCTAATTTACAGCCCTGGCTGCTCCATGGGGTTTATTTTTTTAAGAACTGGTTTGATATGAAATATATTTATTTTACCTTTGAATAAATGAATATGATATTCTTTATCAAAAACATACAATATGCTCTCAATCTTCTGTCTCAAGATGTAATTGGCTGATTAATTACAATATTTCCAGTTAGGATTTAAAGTGTTTCAGCTCCGATACCATACAGCTTCCTCAAATGACACTCAGATTGTTGCACACACCATCTCAAATCAGGAGAAAATTTCTCAGAGAAGGAAATTACTGGTAAAGCCCTTCCATTTTTTTTATAGGTCTCCTGCCTGATCAGATATCATTAATTACATTCATTTAAATAAAGCATGTGCTTATTTTGAATAAATTAACACTGCATCCTGTCTTAGAAAGTTACAGCCATCTCATTATATTAATTTAGACAAATCTGAGAAAACAGTCTGGTTAAACAAAGAGCGTGCGCCAAAAGTTCTTGGCCTCCAATAACCCCCTGCTATTTGGAGGTGAAATGTTTGTCCTGCTTTTAATAATGTTATAAGCATGTCACAGTTGAAAACAAACAGCACTTTGTCATGGCAGGAAAAGCACATTTGCAATCACTCCGCAGAACCACTGAGAAGGAAGCCAGAAAGGGGGGGGGGACAGCCCAGCCAAAAGACGAAAGGCCACGGAGAGGTACAGGTGGGGAGTCCCACGCTAGAGAGTCAGGATGGGGCATGTGAAACATTAAGCAGGGCAATATACAGGAGATCCAGACAAGTATAGACATAATTACTAATTCGATGGCTCTTAGTTAGCAATCAGAGGTAACTAAGATGTAACGCCACATGATAACCTCGGCGGTGGGTCTGTGGGAATCTCCGAACTGCCGCGACTGGTGGATGAAATATACTGGCTGGCATCATTCATTATAAAAAGCAAATTTTAATATTAAAATCCAACGTGTCTTTTCTTGATCGAATGTGCTCTGCGTCCTCCATTACCTCGGTGTCCAACAATAAATGAACCTTAACATTAGCTTCTCTTTCTCCCTAGTGATGTGGTCCATTCAGCAACATTGACTGATATGCTGTCTCCGGTTCGGAACTCATTTTCCGGAGAAATCGACAAAGTAATCCCCATTGTCTGATAAATGGCTCAAGTTTATCTAGACAATTAGTAATGTTATATATACATTATACTTCCGTGGTAAATCTTTCTTTGCATTTAGAAATATTATTTACCCGAAAGCGTTTCTGCTGTTTCATAAAATAGCTCAAATAATTTTATAACTTACGAATTATCACAGGTTTCATTTGATTCTAAATATAACCACTTATGTGACATTGTAATCCTTTTTACTTACCTACAATCATATTGAGAAGGCTTGTGTTTTTGATATTTTGAGACTATGTAACATACTGTAGGCCTATGCATTAGCTGGCTTTACAAAGTTATGTGTAGATACTGATATTTAGACCTATCAAAAGACTCGTTTGTGTTGGCTGCTGTAGACACAAATAAGCGACATGGTTCTGTGTTCCACAGGAATCTGGTCCAATCAAGGTGCCAGTACTTATATATGAAACTATATATAACAGGTAGCCTAAATGTAACAGACTGGCCTGTTGCCTTGCATATCAAACGAGAGCCATCCAGATGAAATCCTAATGATGGTAGGAACTGATGTCAAGAAACTTTTATTGATTTTTTGGCTGGAAATGTTCTCTGAAGACAAATCTAAATAGACATTGGCTGACAGTCGGTTTGAAAGTCCATGGATTAGGAAGGGCAATTTTACTCTTATCGCTTGACTTGTCAGTTACAATTGTTGGACACGGTGTTAACAATGTCTCGACGTTTGAAAAGAAATCCATTAATTAAACTGATTTCACCTGGCTATTTAGAGATGGAGACTAAGCTGGTAAAGTTGAGTCTTCAGCTCTGCACATTCTGTCCGTTCTCCAATATTCATATCCTAGGTGTAAGCATGCTGTATTGTATTTAAACAATTTTGGCTCACGGATTGGCTTAGACACCAGTCCATCTCACAGCATATGCCGGGGCTGTAGTCAATCTCTCCCCGTCAGTTTCCGGTCTGTAGGACCTCTGTTATGACTAGATCACAAGCGAGAAGAAACGCACCTGCTGCCTGCAATAACAGCGGCTCCAGAAGCAGAAGACGGATGGTCAGGGAGCTATTTATAGCGGTTAAATGTGGTCAGGAGAGAGCAGCTTCTTCCCCCAGATCTGACGTGGAGAGACGGGACAGGAGCCGCTCCCACGCCAGACGCGCTCCGGGGACGCAGGTCTATTACAAACGCCGGCTCACTTTTATTTCCGCGATCTCTTCTATCTTCAGTGCTAAATATTGCATCCCCATCCAGCTCTGCACATTATCTTTTCCAGCTCAAAGCCTTTGGTTTAAATATAACACATTTCAAAGCCGATCTAGAGTAACGGGCTGAACAAGACGCAAGGATGCAAATGCAGTTAATAATCGTGCATGAAATAGCCTACGAATATGAAAAAATAACGTGCTAGTCAACAGTAAAAAAAAATATAGCGGCCCCTACGTGCCTTTTAATAAGAGACCACTTTTAATGATCCATAAACCCGTTTTTGGGGATTTAAAAAATGAATGAATAAATCCGTGTGTAAAGTGTCCAACAAAGGGTAAAATACTCAAAAAACGAATCTGCAAATAGACCCAAACTCAACTTCCTCTCTGAGTATACTCTATAGCACAATACGTAGCGTGTATGTATAATATACAATACACTGAATTTTATACTAAAATGCAGACATTACAACCCCATATCAAGTTTATAGCTCAATAAAAAACAACAGACAGTTATGCTAGAAAAGCGGTAAAAATACCACAATTCACTCACTGTACCTGCTTTTCTTCTTAATCATAGCAGTATCTTGAGCGTGGCGATGTAAAATGTATAAATATGTGAAAAGTGAACGCTGTATCCATTACCTACCCTTACCTCACTCCACATGGACTGAGTAATATATTCCTATACATTAAATAGGATGCCATTCCTGGCAGAAACACTCGGTCGCCAGTGAAATAAATATATTATTTTGACCAGTGAAGACAACTGAACTATTATCTAAATCCTTCTGAGACGGCTGGATTCAATACAGTCCAGAACACATATGGGCAACAGGTTTGTCCTTACTAGTTATGAGCAATAAAATCAACACAAAAAACAGTCATATTAATAGTGACAAATGAGGGTTGGGAAACACATGTTGGAAGAAAGCCTGAGAAGAAGTTTGAAACTGGGCTACATATATAGTAAATAAATGGAGGCGGGGGGAAAGACGGGGATCAAACGTGGATATCGGTGTCAGCGCTCATCTGGCGTTTTATACGCGACAAATTGGGATAAGTATGCGTAGCGTACAATTCGTATTAAAATGGTACATGTTTCGTACTGAACGCGTGGAAATATTGTTACCAGATAGACCGGCTGCCATGAATAACATAAAATAATCTCGACATTTAATCGCAAAACATTTTGGGGAAATTATGGAAAGAGCAAGACTGAATAAGTATAATAACTTGCTCTGTATTTTCCAACCACGCGGCGATGTAAATCCTTTTAGCTAAAAGCGCAGACAGGTGATCACGTTTCATAATCCCCCCACCGCCCCCCGTGATCCAGGCGTTACCTGCGCCGTCACTCCGCCGAGCCGCAGCCTCAGCCGGGCGGTCGTGGACATGCAACCACCGGGGGACCAAAGAAAGGGCCTTAGTATAGCGGAAGGATGAAGTTAGTGAATGGAAGCTAGTGGGGGGGGAATTATTTATATATATATATATATATATTTATATATTTTTTTAAAAAGTCATTCGGCAAGAAAAATACAGAATTTTATGTTAGCCCGTTGAAGGAGATAGTAATACCATCTAGAAGAAGTTCCTTTGAAGGAGACGTCTAAATGATGATTCAGCAAAGTTATCCTGATGATCTACGCTTTCAATAAGCAGATGTCGATTAGCAATAAAGCCAAGACAATATACACTCATAAGATGTGCGTAAAATAAACACAGAGACACAAGGGTTTGCAGGCAGGGTCCATCACGGGGACGTGCAGGCCAGGCACACAGTGCCCGTTACTCCGCGATATTTACAGCCACGGAGGGCTGGATGAAAATAAACCACTGTTAACCTGCTCAGTTTATTATGAAGTTTATTGGGCTTGTCTGTGACCATAGAAATTGCAAATCTATATACTCCATCACAGTAGGCTGCACACGGACAGCAACAGGCCATTTACTCTAGTCGATTTATTTTACAGACTTTGCGGCTTGATTTGCCCTATTTATTTGAATAGTCGCCAATCATTTCCCTATGGTCCTGTTTAATAAGGGGGATTTGTGTGAAAGCCAATTTTAAATTTAAATGCCGAGGCAATGAAATAAATACAATTCAGAGAAAGGGGCTTCAAGTTATGGTGTCAGGGTTAATGCAAGGTTTTTTTTTTTGGTATTAATGTGACCGAGAAAAGGAATTATTTTCCAGAACGGGCCATTCTGGTATTACTATCATCTATAACATGTGGATGGGGCAGCCATTCAGACAGCTGCATGTGGTTTAATGCCAAAGAATAATAAAGTGCACCCATGAATATACAGCAATAATCAATGAACTCCGAGAAAGTGTGTGCCTTATCACTGGATGTTGGGATTCAAAAGCATATACAGCGAATATGATCAGCGCCGGTCTTGTTAATGTAAAAATGTGTATCTACGTACTTATTTACTTATATCGCATGGTTTTATGAAGCCACTTTTGGCCATACCTCAAAGTAGTTATATATGCATGACTGCAAATTAGATTCATATTTTATACGACTCAGGCTCGTGATTCCGAAGGAGTCCGAGGAGAAATATATATGTATTATATGCACGTGTATAAACAGAAGATGGTGATTTTTGAGCTATGGTACCTCTAACGTAACATATAATAATAAAATAATAATAACAAAAACAACAACATGACAATAATAATAACAACAATAATACCTTCAGTTAAACCTCTTTATAAAAAAAAAAAGACTTTTCAACTTAGTCGAATGTTGGTTTGTCTAATTCATTATCTTTATTTTTCATAAGAATATATTGTATAATAATGTCAGGGTCCAGTCGACATTTATAGCATAATGCTGAGAGATATGCGACCGGGATGGACGGGCGGGCGGGCTCCGCTTCCTTTTCACTATCTGCTGTTGTTTTGCCAGGACAGTTTAGAGCAGCCTAACCACCTCTTGTTTTGACATATGGCTCCATCTTTTGTTTTCACTATTAATAGGAACCATGTTCTCTGGCACGGCTGCATGAAGGACCCCACACTTCCACGGAGATTGTGGGGCTCCGTTACGGAGGCTATGAGGACAAATGAGAGAGAGAGAGAGTGGGGGGGGGGTGATTGGCCTTCACATTCAACCTGTTTCCCATTAGGGGGCTTTAAGCTGAAAGCATCGGAACGGTTTTAAGGCGGATCCGGTATCAGCGAAAGTCGGCACAGTTTGATGATTTACCATCACTTTGCAGTGACCAGTCACAGCGTCTAGCAGCATTTTAAGCCACACTAACAGCACGATGTGTTTAATTCTTGCCAAAGTTCCATTTTCATTAAAGTACGCCTAGAATAATAATGTATTTAAATAATGTCCTGAAGACAAAGGAGCGGTTGTAAAGAGACAGGTAAGCTAGCGTTCAGCAGAATAAATATTTTAACCCCCCCCCCCCTTTTTTCTGTTGAGCTGGAACAAGTGCTGATTCTTTCTTTCATGGGGAAATTGGCTAATTTGACCCACGGTGACCCCATGTATAAAGCGTGACCTGGCTATCAGACAGAAGCCTTGTACTGCCTGCTCCAGACAGCGGAAACACTAATCACTGCACCCACCTGGTGCATAGAGACTAGCTGGAGGCACGATTGCAACAGGAACTCTTAACTGCGCTGTGCCGGAAACAGCTGTTTCACTCTCAGGTCTCTGCAGTCTGCAGCCACTTTTCAAAATAATACATTTAAAAAATAAATCACACCCCTGTTGTTGATTTCCCCTTAATCGTGAAGAGTGCAGCTTTGTTTGTGAGACTCGCATTGCACAGAGCAGAATGGATTCTGCAAAACTGCAGGCCCCACTTTCTATTTTAAATACTTAGGTTAAAATTCTCTCCACATGATCCAGAACAACGGAAGCTGAGATTTTACTCTATCGTCTCTGAAACTGTGGGGAAGTTTCAGCCGTGCAAAACCGCAAAAACACACCATAGTACTGGAAAAGCCATACATACTGAAGTCCATATTTAAAACTACCATATAATAATTGCTTTTTCGTCCTTAAACTGTCTTGATTTTACATTAAACTCATTTATCATTTATCGTTATCGTCACTACGGCGAAGAATCTGCACTCCCCGTCGCGCAGGTGAAATTTTCCTGATAGGAGTAAGGTTTTTGAACTTTAAAGCTTGTCCTGTGTTTTTTAATCTTCCATGTTCACTAAATAGCAGATAAATCATTCTGTAAAGCAAGGACGGTGTGTGCCAGAGAAAGGGCATGCAATCACTCCGAATAAAGAAGCAGAATGAGCTGACATCAGCGATTTCTGATGGGCCGGCCTTGACAATCGCCTGCCGCCAAGGGTTAGCACAGGAAAACCGGCCAAGACGTCTTTCATGACTGGAGAGCCACAGCTCGCTGTGATTTCCCCAGCATGCACTTTCTGGATTGCCTATAAAAAGGCTTTTACAAAATTAGAACTTATCCAATCCTCTACATATGCTTCCCAGTGCTCAGAGATATTGTTTGAATTTCACCCGAAGAAGAGTCATACTTTTGCATGGCAAAAGACAAGTCTTGAAGATCATCTCACGACATCACCGACATGTGACTGTGTTTTGCATTGACAATCACCGTAATCACTCTGACTAAATGACGCTGCTGCTACAGGGCCCGTTACTTATTTTTTTGGAAAGGACTAGTTTCAGATAATTCAAAAGAATGAAGCCGACTGTACAGAGAAGAGCCCTCCGTTTGTCTCTTGCCTGACGTCACAGCCGAAGGCCTGTCCTGCTCATTCCCCTGGAAATCGCAGCGGATTTTCACCGTGCCACATGCTGACACTGATATCCGCTCCATTATCGCTCGGGATTTCAGGACATTTCTCAATTGCTCATTTATTTTCCCCAAAGTATTTGGCTGGGAACCTTCTAGCCGCACCAGGTCTCATCCAGGAAAAGAAATCATTCCCCTTTTCTGCAAGAGAACAAATACAGAGAGCGGTAGGGAGACTGATAGGGAAATCCCTGGTCATCGTGTGCGGCGAGAGCAAGTGGATCAAACGGCGAGCAGTACTGGATGAGCAAACTGTGGGAAAATGGGATGTATCTTACTTACATTTCTGATTATGCCCAAAACAGGAGTGGAACTATCCTTTCTTCACAGGCAGAGACATGTTGTGATCAAATAAATATAATAAATTTGCTGTTTTACAGACTTCTGTAAGTTTGAGACTGTGGTATCAGAGAAACCCTTCAGAGTGACCAGAAGGGAAAATAAAAATCAGCTGCTTACCAAAGTCAAGCAATGTTACTTTATTTTATGCAAATTATAGAATTTAATGAATCAATTAAAACCCGTGGACCCTAGAGGCCTTAAAGGAGACAATTGTAAAGGTTTGATGTACAGTAAAATGGAAACAGTGCATTAGAGCATCGTCATGGCCAGCGATTACAATGTTTCCTGATGACAATCACCACATGGCGAAAACGGTCAAGGATCCAAGATCTCCCTGAAACCAGCACGGAAAAGCGCGACGTCTATGGCAAATTGCATTAAACAGCCTGCACAACAAAGACCTCCCATGAGTGTATTCTGTAAATACCACGTAAAACGAATTCAGTGTGCATGCATACAGAGATATATGTGAAACGTTACTTCAGAATGAGTAAATAGTGCTGGCTAAGAAATGGGAAACTGAGAAATTGAATTGACTGAAGAATAAAAAGATTCAAACAAAGATTCAAAATATATATTGTATTCTTTCCAAGAATCTTCAAAGTCACACACAAATGTCTAAATTATATACTGTATGGCACAGAAAAAGAAAAGCTTTACGATATTTATTTTTTCCCCATCTCCCTATCTTGGGTCGGTGTCTAATTATCGCATCGTAATGAAAAACTAAAGACGAATTTGGTCTTTTCCTGGCGCACCCCTAGACGCAACCTTCTCCAAAACAGTCGGCCCTTTCAGTTGCTTTCCCTTCCATTGTTGAGCTTGTAACCGCAAGCGGAGTTCAGCGCTACAAGCGGGGATGCAGTTGCACGCGACTGGTATGGTTTGCATGTCAACAAAAAAAAAGAAAAGAAAGGGAGAGAGGCAGAGTGACCAATGAAAATAAACATCTTTGATCACTAGTTACATTTAACGGATATCATTCCTAGCATTGAAACCACTGAACATAGAAGCGCAACACTTAAGTTTTGGTACAAATATTCTAGTCGTCTACTAGTCTACCATCTAGAGGTGGATAGTTCAGGCCCAGAATTAAAAAATCCAGACCAAGATTTTGTTAAAACCAACCAACCGGTCACAGTTAACAAAGTACTCAACTAGTTGGCTGAAACAAAATCTTGGTCTGGATTTTTACTTTTTAAACCTCAAACTTCCACCTCTGCTACAGTGTTTCAGAGCATAGAGGTTCTGCAGATACCCAAACACAGCCATCATCGGGTGCTCAGAACTGCTCGCAGACGCCTGGAAATTCATGGCGACGCAAAGTGAACACCACCCAACATCTGGCCAGCGTTGGCGTGCGAGGAGTAACTTCTGCCAGCTTGTCATTATTAATATGAAAATGCAGGCAAACGGGGGAAAATTTACAGTCCGCTGCCTTTGGGGTCGTGCCGTTGAGCGAGATTAAGCGACTGCATTGGATCCCTTAAATCACTCCTACGACAAAGAATCCACTGTGCACGGTTTGGGGTTCGCCGCCAAAAAGATTTGTTCGCTGTTTCGGTTCAGCTTAGAAACAACCTCGCAATTTACGTCCGAAAGGCGTCGTACTGGCTGTCATATCCTGTCTGGGATTCATGAGAGCATGCGGCTCATGGGCACATATTTTAGGCGGAAACGCAGTGACGGTCATAGCGAGACGCGGATGCCACCGAACGCGGCAGCAGCGCCGGATCACTGGAGGCCGCCTCCGAATTCCCGGAGCTTTCGGAAGAGTCCTCACCCGGCCCAAGTAAGGCAGGTTCCGAGCCAAGGCAGGCCCAGCTGTTTACTCCTGGACGTCCGCGCTGCAGTGACGTCTTATGGAAAGACTGAGCAGGCCTCTTGAAGCATGAGCTTGCCATATAAGGCTGCCGTTTCTCTCCGGTGCCCCCCTCCCACCGGTCGTGGGGCCCCTCAGCCCCAGCGGCTGCCTACCTGCTACCTAGGCCTGGCTTGCAGGGAAACTTCCATCGATTGCTGTGCTTGATAAAATACTTTCCACAGAGACTTGGCACAAGAGCGGCCTATTTGGCAACACTACCCCGAGTGGAACAAATGTGTGTGTATACAGCATGTTCGAGGATTACTGTGATGCAGACCAGATGTTTGAGAGGGCCTATCTGAGCCTAGTGACCAGGATCACGTCTCAGGCACTGGGGGCGCTAGGGGGTCGGGTCACGCATCTCCGGAGATGTCTAGGCCTGCCCGCGCGGCGATTGCTTGTAACCGCTGTTGCCAAGACAGCCCAACGCGGGCCGTATCAAACGCTAATCGCATGAGGAAAGCCGGCACTACTAACAATAAATACGAGCGTAATTTAGCGTAGCAAGTGAAATGTCATAACATTTCCTCTCAAGCCTGCCCCACCCCTGCCCCTGTCATGCGCTGGTGTTACCGGAAAAACTGCGGCGATTAACACAGCCTTGTGCAAAATGCAGAACGGGAGGCCACACTGCAGAAGGGATATGAGCGATGGCGGGGTGCAGCCGGCATAACGCGAGTGCCGGTAGCTTTTAATCCTGATGTTTCTGCAGTCGGGCTGGTTTATCAGCTTTCCTTTCTGGTGCTGGAATCCAATTAGGCTATATTCAGAAGATAAAGATCTGTATCTCTAGGTCTTTGGGATTTAAAACCCGGTAATACCAATAAAATATCACCATTGCGAAGGTGGGACAATCTCCCGCTCCATGCAAGAAGACGAGTGCATCCGTTTACATCCTACGCATACAGTTGAGACCCTGCCTTAATTCAGCTTTTATCCGAGGATATCAAATGTGAATTGATGTAGACACGGTGTAGATGCAAGTTGACTAGCCGTGTATCAACAGGAAAAATAATCTGTCATCGGAACTAAAGACGTGCTGAAAATTCAGCTGAGCGGAAAGGAAGGGTGGAGGTCATCCTGAGTGGCAGGGCGAGGGTGGTGGGTTCAACCGGGGCACCTCTGACCCCCCGAGACAGCAAAGACACAGGCCAACCGCTCAGGGACGCCACCTGGCTGCTTCCACAATGTCGTTCATTCATTGTCATTCATTACACCTCGTTTGGGATCCCTGCTGCTGCAAAGCAGAAGGAGAGTATGAGTGTAAAGGGTTCGATTGTGTAAACATTTTACATTTACATGCAAAAAATTTTTTTGGAGAAAATTCAGACAATCCTCAGAAGAAATGCGGGTTAAGGACCTTGCGCAGGGGCCTGATGGTCAATTCAGTTTGCTCACACTAGGATTCGAACCAATGACCTTCCAGTTACAGACACTGTGTCCTATCACAGTGAGTCATACAGTGTCATACAGTGCCCACCAAAACCACCGAGGACGTGTAAGAGCTTATCAAACAGACGGGTGGGTATCAGATTCATTTAAACCAAAATAAAGATGTATGTCTCCGCCTTACTGTGGCATGGTCAGAGAGGGAAAAACAGAGGAGCGTTTGTGTCTGGCACTATTTCTAACGGTGGGGGGGTGTAAGACACAGTGGTTTAACCGGTCGGTCTGCCTGCATTTTAATTTCCACCATTAAATGGATAAATTGTGACATTACAGATCACTGGGACGTCACAGCAGAGTTTCTGGGTCTGAGATCGTGCCTGCACAGCAATCTGGCAGCAAGATCTGTTTTCTTGTCTTTGTTTAATTTCTCCTCATTTCAGTTTGTTTTTGTTGCATTACATACTTCTGCAGATTCTCCTCCTCCTACAATCAATAATTCCTGGTGGTTTGGGGGATTTTCTAGATGAGTTTTGCGGGTATTATTTTACATCATCTACTACCTTCCCCTACCAGTTGCCATGACGATATTGGGGGTGTGGGGGGGGGGGGGGGGAATAGTTTAAAGTATCCATGACTTGACAGGGAGGTGATCACGACTCATTTCGCTGTGCTTTCCCAGTCGGCGTGCTGATTTATTTATTTTTTTCCATTTTTATTTATTTAATTCCTTTCTTTTTTTACGTCTCACATCAAAGTGCCTCGTCTGGAAGCAGTGGGAGGAGCTGCAATGCAGCTGCCGGTGTGACAGACTGCAGGAGGCCAGCGTCATAAAGCTGCTGTCACTGTCACTTAATCAGTGACAAACCCTGGGTCTCTGCTGGCACTGTGGAGTCGAGACACGAGAGACGGTAAGCCGTGAATGCAGGCTTGTGCGGGGCTGGGGGTAAGGAAAGGGGGAGTTCTAGTCTCTCCCCCCAGGTCCCAGCTACATCAAGGGCTCAATTACTTTATCAATCAATCAGATTAATTTATTACATCTCCAGGCATGACATGCTCCTCCCCCCCGCCAGATTCCTATTCAAGATGAGGGCTCACCATCCGTCACGTTGAGAAAGTCAGTGTGCAATCAGGAGCGGCTCGAGTGAGATGATGAGTCACCAGTGTACAGCGCACGGCACGAGGATGTGCAAACGGATCCAGTGTGGAGCCTTCCTTTGGAGTGATTGTTTACCGGCAAAATAATCACCAATCCCATAGAACAGGGCTCTTCAGTTCTGGCCCTCGATTCCAAATCAAGGCCTTGTTTCTCGTAGGTTGTGTAATAATTACTGATTCTGATTGGCCACTGAGGCTTGCTTGTAGGACTTTTACAAACATGTTCTAAGGGCATTAAACTACTGGAGACAGGACCAAGACATCTGATTGTAGAGGAGGTGGGTCCAACCAATCTGATTGGTTCCTAGAGATAGCTAATCATTTTTCATTCCGCCCTCATGACATTTTTGTGCAAGTAAAACTCCCACGAGCCTGAGACTTCAGACCTAGCTCACAGGTAAAGGGAGGGTGGAATATCAGCAGTGCTCAGTTCTCGAGGACCGTGTTTTGAATAGCCCTACCACAGACAACCTGTACACCACCTGTCAGCCATGTAGATCTAGCAAAATTCGTGTGTTATTCGGGGGGGGCAACTGGTGATGCGCTGCGTCATATCAATTCAGTCGGCATCCCTAGTTCCCTAATTTCACTGTACCGTTCCCGTGACCCTCCCAGTCTTCACTGGTTTTTCCCGCCTTGCCAGAGTGCCTGTTATCCTGCAACTGCTGATCTGATCCGAGTCCCATTTCCCTGGGCCTAATATATTATCATTATCATAATATAATGAAATCGCAACCAGAAAAAAAAAACTGTTGAATACTGGTTAAAAAGAAAGATTCCCAACGGGAAGAAAAGCTTATAGTGTAAGAAAAGCCAACTGATCTGTCATCTACGTCATAACGGCTCGATCCTTCCCTGTCATTCTGCAAAATAAAAATCTAACTGGAAAAAACAGGCAACTACAATTCATAAAGAACAAATTTTAAAGCAATTCGACTAATTTTTATATGGTGTCCTTCTGAAAATAAACCTTTAACCATTAATAGCGTGGATAAGGTCACAGACAGAGAATTTTATCGTTTTCCCGAAAGCCAGGGCTTCTGGGAGGTATATAAGTCATCTAGTATGCGGTGATGGTTAGGGTTTTATGGGGGAAGCAGTCATCAGGGTTAATGTGAGGCCAGGTCTGCAAAATGGCGACCAGAAAGCCTTCACACTGCGCTGCCCCGGCATGTTGGCAACGGGGGGGGGGGGGGGGGGGGCTTTTTACCCCAATAACAGGTGGAAAAATTTGATTTTTGCCCGATTTAAAGTGTTATATGCACACCCGAACAAGGCAAAGTGTGAAATTCAAATGGGC
>JAODKC010000049.1:10361755-10382066 GCA_026777985.1 Mormyrops attenuatus | reverse complement strand
CCCCCCCCCCCCCCCCCCCCCCCCCCCCCCCCCCCCCCCCCCCCCCCCCCCCCCCCCCCCCCCCCCCCCGACACTGACCCCATTAGCCTGACTCATCATTTCCTGTTGGCCCAGTTTAAGGCTGATGATCCAGCCGCTTACCTGCCTACGTGTGAAATGACACTGGGCACAGTCCCGCCCCCAGAAATCGACCATCCCTCACATTAGCCAGGCGTTTATCCAGTATTGATGGGTGGGGGGGGCAGCTTTGGCACAAGCCCTGCTTAAAATTTAAGAGGCGTCAGGCTAATTTTGATTCAAGGTTATCAGGGCCCGGTACCAGACGAAATTGATCTGGAGTGATGCCCTCACTGCATAAGCTTCCATTAGCTGACCGCCTGACCTGCATGAAACCGGCACCATCCGCCCCTGCTTCACCAGCAATCCTGCTGCCTGTTTTGCTCCCATTTCCATCCATTCTTGCCTTCGGGGCAAACAAACCCCAAACTGGTTCTTCACAGACAGGGCTCTGTGGAGGCAAATGCGGCCTTGCACCGCCGCCTTTGTAAAGCATGGAAAGTGCTCCGGCTCCCGATACCCCACCACTCCGCCTTTCCCACAGTAGCCCAGAGTCACCAGGGAAGGGAGGCGGAGCAAACCAGGATCAGGCAGTGTGGAACGGGATAGGCCGGAAGAGGGGCGTCGCATTGTGTGGCTTTAAGTGCACTATCGCAGGCAATTAGCCAGCACGTCCCTAAATCCACTCACGGGTGTTTCTCCCTAACTGTAGCCGAAAGATAAGAAAGAATTCCGACACCTGCAGAAATGTGGGGAAGCGTGGCTGATTTAACCAGCTGGAAAGTGCTGAGTGTGAGAGTGCGGTAGGAATTAATCCCATTCGCCGCCGCTTCAAATGCAACTAATACTCCCTATAAAGGCAAACACACTGATGGCACTTCCTTGGCCCGCTTTTGATCTAGGCACAACGGCAATGAACTTGACATTAACGTGTAAAAATGGTGCAGGATTCAGGTGCAGCGAAGTTACCTATATGGGAGACCATTTTATTATTTCTGCCCATCGTGTTCCTAAGGCCCAGAGCTGTGCTCTCACACATTAGCAGCAGAGGTTTCGACTTTGTTCCTTCATCATCATTTCTTCACGCGCAGAGACATTCTTGTAAGGAGACCCATTTTCTACACTATTATGGTTCCTGCCCTCAAAAAGTGATTCTGGTGAGTTCAGTTTAATGAACAACCTGAAACTTCAACAGAATGATTTTGAATTACTTCAGAATGAAGCAGTGGTAGCAGATAATGAAACTCATAAATTCTATACTGTTTCTCTGCATTTGGCCTGTAAACCCCAACCACAGAAAACAGAGAAGTCAGTGGTGGTCCGCTGGAAAAACCACATTGTGATTTTTAAAAAGTGGCGTTTCCATGTTACCCCAAAGAATTCAACAAACAGACATGACTAACAGTGGGAATTCCTTTTTCTGTTGCTGAGTTGGATGCAGAGCTTCCTTGGCCTGGGCCCACATCCGCACCTTTCCGGAATTCACCGGAACACCGAGGTCGCCCACTAAGCTCCCCTCAGAGACTACCCCTCTGTCCGACATGGCCTATGACGGGATCGCATTGCTCCGAGTCACTCTGTGAGAGACTCCCAAAGCCTTTGGCTGTCACCACGTTTCACACGTAAGCATATGCTTCTACACACATCATTGCTCTTTGATCTAAAGAATGAATACTCCACACAGAAATGTTCATTGGCCTTCACCACTCTGCGAGTTACTGAGTTTGGATTAATACAGCTTTTTCCACACAAAACAGCATGCATACATACACCAATGAGCCTAAACATTTTGGCCCCATATGAAGCGAATGATGTTGACTAGCTAGTAAAAATGGTTCGTGTAAAGGTCTGGGGTATATTAAATCATAGGTTCTCAAACTCAGACTGTCGCAACACCATGGCAATTTGATACTGAGATTCAAGTTTTTTTGTTTTTTGTTTTTAACCTATGTGGGTACTTGTCTGGCATTAATTTCTATGGGGATAGTCCTAACCCCAACAATGACAACCTTAGCCCCAGTCCTAACCTTAACCGTAAGCAACCAAACAAAATACAAGACTTTTGGCATTTTAGATTTTTGATTGCAGTCACAGATTTTTATAAAACTGAGAAAATATGTGTTTAACACATTGTGGGGACATTTGGTGCCTACAATGTTTACACACACACACACACACACACACACACACACACACTATATTGCCAAAAGTATTGGGACACCTGCCTTTACACATCCATGAACTTTAATGACATCCCATTCTTAATACATGGGCTTTAATATGGAGTTGACCCACCCTTTGCAGCTACAACAGCTTCAACTCTTTGGGGAAGGCTGTCCACAAGGAGTGTGTTTATGGGAATTTTTGACCATTCTTCCAGGAAAGCATTTCTGAGGTCAGGCACTGATTTTGGATGAGAAGGCCTGGCTCGCAGTCTCCCCTTTAATTCATCCCAAAGGTGTTCTATTGGGTTGAGGTCAGGACTCTGTGCAGGCCAGTCAAGTTCCTCCACACCAGACTCGCTCATCCATGCCCTTATGGACCTTGCTTTGTGAAATGGTGCGCAGTCATGTTGGAACAGGAAGGGACCATCCCCAAACTGATCCCACAAAGTTGGGAGCATGAAATTGTCCAAAAAGGCCTCGAATGCTGCAGCATAAAGAGTTCCTATCACTGGAACTAAGGGCCCACACCATAATCCCCCCTCCACCAAACATTACACTTGGCACAATGCACTCAGGCAAGTACCGTTCTCCTGGAAACCACCACACCCAGACTCATCCATCGAATTGCCAGACAGAAAAGCATAATTTGTCACTCCAGAGAACACGTCTCTACTGCTCTAGAGTCCAGTGGCAGGGTGCTTTACACCACTGCATCCAACACTTTGCATTGTACTTGGTGATGTAAGGCTTGGATGCAGCTGCTCGGCCATGGAAACCCATTCCATGAAGTTCTCTACATACTATTCATTAACTAATCTGAAGGCCAAACAAACTTCGGAGGTCTGTAGCTATTGACTCTGCAGACAGTTTGGAATTTAGAGATCAGTGGTCATTGTTGACACACAGTGCACAACAACGAAATGTGTCCTCTACATTTAACCCATATGTGACGTCGTGACATAGCAGGGGGCAGCTAATTCAGTGCCCGAGGAGCAGTGCTTGGGGGCGGTACCTTGCTGGTCAGTGACTCGAACCTGCAATCTTTCAATTACAAGTGCACTTCCCAAACCATTAAGCCACCACTGCCCCAGTTGGCGAAGTTCTGCAGATGTTGGCGACTTCTGCACACTGTGCGCCTCAGCATGCATTGTCCCCACTCTGTGATTTTACATGGCCTACCACTTCGTGGCTGAGTTGCTGCCTGCTCCCAATTGCTTCCACTTTGTTATAATACCACTAACGGTTGACTGTGGAGTACTTGGTAACGAGGAAATTTAATGAATGGACTTATTGCACAGGTGGCATCCTATCACGGTACCATTCTTGAATTCACTGAGCTCCTGAGAGTGACTCATTCTGCAAATGTTTGTAGAAGCAGTCTGTATGCCTAGGTGCTTGATTTTATACACCTGTGGCTATGGTTGTGTTTGGTTCGCCTGTCTTCAATGATTCTGTGTGTATATATATATATATATATCTACCCCACCCCCACCCCACACACACACACACACACACACACACACACACACACACACACACACACAGACAGTCTTTCTGACAGGACAATAGCTGACATATTTTGAATTCTCAGTTAAGGTTCCATCCCTTCTGAATATTTAAACAAACCCTCTGACTACAGCCCCAAGAAGGGAGCACAAACTGGGGTTCATCATTAATTATTTACGAAGCTTCAACCAATAAGAAAGGAAAAAAGGAACAAGACAGAACAGAAAAAAACTGAAAACCAAAAGGTGGAGTTTTGATAGAGCAGTAAAACTCAAAATACTGCAACAGGAACTGAAAGATAAAACAAAGGAAAAGATCCTCAGTTTGAGCTCATTACGGACAAATTTCAATGGGTATGCCAGGTGCTACATTTTTATTTTGTAGATATTTGTTTTGTAGGAAACAGCATCCAAAGCAAACTGTATAATACAAATATAGTGCATTTTTGATGGTATATTTAGCCTACTGCTGAAATTCAGGTTAAGTACCCTGCCTTGGCCCTGTTCTGCATGGAGAGGTATGGAACTGTGACAATAGGACAGGGACCCCACATTCTACTCTCTGTACACACAAACACTGACCATATCCAAAGCATCTCCTTAAAGATCAAGCTTCATGCAGCCAACACGGAAGCAGGTCTAGTCCTGAACGTACATTCCTGTATCACGGTGCTCAGACACATTTACTACATGAAAAAGATATGGAAGACACCATGGACTTTAAGTTAAAGTAATTAGAGATTCTCTCAAATTAAAACACAAACATGGTGTAAATTCTTCAGAATGCACGCCATTTTTCAGTGGCTGACCGGCAGTAAAGATATTCACAGTGATAACGGGAGGAGACACGGCCAGAGAGCTCATTACTTCAGCTAGGTGAGAACCCTCTAACCCGGCTCGTGAGATGGGCATGAATTCAAATACAAAGTATAAGCAACCACCTATCGAATGATTTCACCTTAACCTCCACTTTGCTGATGCCCAGCGAGATTTAGTCAGAATCATTTTGTTCAAACACAAAATCACTTAGAACTGAGACTACAGGGACTAACTGGTGCTTGGTGATGTAAGTGAAAGAAGCCCCATGGTGAATGAGGTGTCGAGCTCAGAGTGTCCCGGGGAACAGAGAAACAAGGCGGCACGCAGGGCCCTAAGGTCTGACCACCACCACAGCTCTCTTTCCTGGCCCCATGGCATACCTACTGCTGTCTTTCTTCCATCCTTATATTGGTTATTTATTTATTTATTTTTTTAAGTGAAAAGGTGATACTGACCCCACCCTTCTGTGCACAAACTGGATACCTTCACCTAGTGATACACCTGGTGTGGCCAAAGAGAGTTGGATAGCTTAAAGGCTAGCTAAACAGACATACTCAACATCCATCCATCCATCTTCTGAAATCGCTTACCCTATATAGGACCATGGGCGGTCCAGAGCCTATTCCGGTGGCGTCAGGCGCAAGGCAGGGAACAACCAAGGATGGGGCACCAACCCATCACAGCAGACTCAACATACTCTGCGAAATGCAATATGCCCATTTGTTTATAATTATACACTGTCAGCAATAGCAGTGCAATGAAATTATAGGCCAGACTTCAAAGGCTGCAGACTTTCAAGTTTTGAGTAGGAAAAATATCCACAGACTTTGACTCAGGTGATAGCTTGGTATCACCGAGAACAGGCTCCCTGCAGTAATGGAGACAATGTTTCGTTACACTACCTTCAATTGCTTGAGCGAGGGGAATTACTACAAAGGAAACACGTTCGTACACTTGAGGTACTCAGCTGTTCATCCGTTCCCCTAGAAAGGCAAAGGATTTGAAGCACTCCAGGAGGAGGGCTGCGTAGCTTTCGGCTAACAAGCTGTGCTATGGAAAGCGAAAGAGGCATTAGTGATGCATGGTCGCTGGGGAATGTTCACTGACCGCCCCGCGCCATCCGACACAGTCTAATACGCAAAAGACACTCTGCGATGAAGAGATCTCAGCATGGTTTGCGTCAGAAATTTTGTCAGGAGACTCACTGAGGCAGGATTTCAGGCAAGCGGCCTCTCAAAAAGCCAGGAAGAACTGGAAAGAAGACTTACTGCTGCACAAAGTTAGTCAATATCCCAAACGGTATCTGTCCTCAGACGTATGCAGAGGTTACAGGCACATGATCGGAGAGTTACAGTGACCAGCTGCTTGGAAACAAAATTTCTCCAGGGGACCTACTTACATAACGGTAAAGTAAATCAAACGAATGTCTCCTGACGACTTTCATCACAGAAGAGGGGCATTGCAAGGGGGCAGTCGCCAGACTCAGGTACCAGATGGGTAGAGGATTAAATCCAAAAAAGCAGACCTATCTGGCTGCAGAAATTGACCTGCCAGGTAAATATATATTGTAAGTAGAGGGGTCATTATCAGATTAGCTGATCTCAGGTCACCCTCTCAACTTAGATTTACGCTAGAAGAGGAGGCTAACAGCGCTGTGCTGACTTTGAGTCTCTGGGAAAATAACTGTCAGTGAGGATTACCCACAACCTGATTCACCCAATGTACATAAGCTAGCGCATACATGGTGCACGCACTCTCTCGAACCCCTATCCGCATGCCTGTCAGGAAAGCTGATGGGCGCGCACAGGCCGAGGCAGCGGCATCTCCGCGAGACCCTCCATCACTAGGTTTGAATAATTAACATGTACCGCGTTTCCAAGCAGTACACTTCGTAAGAGCAGTCGTTACATCACATGACTAACTCCTGCCAGCTCCAAACTGTTTACACAAAGTGAGCAGAGGAGATTCATTGCAGGGGGGTGGGAGATACGTGCCTTTGGATAAATGGAGATTAGCCAAATTACGGAGGCTGAACAAGCGCAAGACAGAAACGCTACTTTACCACAACATGAAAACTTTATTATTAGATGACAGTGGTTTAGCGACGACTGCAACTAAGAACATTTATTGTTCCTGAAAGCAGGCGATAAGGAACATAAAAATAAGGATTTAACTAGGGCGATTATCAGAGGTAGAATGCAGCATATTCAGAAGGTGGAAAGGACGACGAAAGGAGCACAAAAGCCATAGAATAGCATTAAATCCAACTGCATTGTTTAAGCATATTAAGCAACATTATGCATAAACGTATACAGCAGCCAGTATGAAAATGAACCAAAGTCACAAAACATGAATAAATAAGAGATAGGAGGCAGCAAGCAAGCAAATACCTGGCCTTGGGGGTATGTGAGCAGGGAGCGTGCATAAGGGGCCTCACCGAAAACCCGATAAGCAAAGTCAGCAGTGCACCAGGCGGATGAGGCATGCGGAATAGCAGAACGTTCTATAACGGTGCAGGTTGAAAGAAGAATCGAGTGGCGTACAAATGTCAGAACCGGCAGAGATTACGAAGAATAAAGACATAATAGGAAAGTTTGCGCAACTGGGGCATGAGTCAGTTAGAGATAAAACAGCCATTGGCCTTTCGTAAGCGGAACTAAGACCAGACAGGCAAGGATGAAGAAGGCAGAAGAGTGAGAAATGAAAATCATTGAGGGACAAATCCGTTTTCAAAGGGCTCAGAGGGAGAGGACAGCGAAGGGCTAAGGGGCGCACCGGTTTGTGTAATGTCTAACTGGCGAAATGCGAGGTTGTCTCCAAGAAGTGAGGTTAAAAATGACCAGGTTCAAATATTTAAAAATGCATTAACGTCACAAGGCGAAAGGAGAAAAGGTCATGTGCCTGATGGAATGAGAAAGTCAAAGGCTGCTAGTGAGGAAAAGCGATCAGCCGCTGAAAGTCGGACATTAAGGGTCTTTCCTGCCTCGTCTCATAAAGATGGCAAATGCTAGCTGTTAGTAAATGCAGTCTGTCCTCAATGTGGACTGATTCTTTACACAGAGCACGCCAAATGCGGGGTGGGAATGAGGTGCGGATTTCCCATCAGCCTCCTCCGGCATCTGGCAGTTCATCGCACGCGTTGGGTCTTCTGTTGAGGGTCTAGAGGAAGGTGATGATGGGACAGCAGGGGAAACATTGGGGGAGGAAACGGAAGACCATAATGACAAGGGCAGCCTTGTAGATACTAAAAAAGAATGAAATTGTACATAAGTACAAAAAAAACAAACAGCCACATTAAGCAACACAATATGTATATAATTAGAACTGCTGAAAAGAAAATAGGCCCCTTAATGCTAAAGCCAAGAGATTGCAGCAAAAATAAGTATATTCTTGTATCACATGCATGTCGCCAACGTGTTTGTCCTCTCTGGGCCACCATCTGCAGCACACTCGAGAGATACATCTGTTCTGAGCCGAAGACAGAGGCATGGCATGGGCCTTCAAGCAGACAGGAAGCGGGGTCCAGGGGTCCCCGCTCGCAAGCATGTGCCGCACTCAGGTCACGGGTCTGTCGCTTTGAATTATGACGGGGTGAAGCAGACAGAGTAATTTGAGATGAGATGGATATCCAGAGAAAACAAAATGGTGGCCTGACAAACAGGGCACAGCGCGACCTCGTGCTCACAACATGTCGCAGTCATGCAAAGCAAGGCAGCCAGAGGTGACGCACCTCACTCAGGCACACGGAAGCCTCCGTTTGTGAAAGCAAGTTAGCCGAATGACCTCCAACATATGAATGACAACAGAAAGCAAGAAACGGAACTGAGAATCAGTTTTCGTACCCCGTTTCCCTGTGACAGCTGTGGTTCCCAGCCCCATCCACCACGTGTGTAAGATAGGGCTCATATACACCAATTTCATACATTATCCACATTATCAGCTGACAGACCACACAGAACACCAGGCCTTTTTTTACTGCAAGTTTTAATACTGTTAAAATGTGCTGAAATAGCCCATCTATTTATTTATTGACCTAAAATCTTAACTATAAAAACAGATAAAAAACATTTTATTTTCAAAATAAATCCAACTTTAAGTTTCAGAAAAAACATTAAGAATTTTATTGCACAAATGCACCTATAATTAAAACAAATGTTTAATTACAGTGATCTCTCAAATACAGAATCCAGTTTCGTAAAATTGTGATATTCATTTAATCAACAGCTCACCCACATCTAATTAAGAGCTCTGCCGTGAACAGCACCCACGACAGCTCACTGGCATAAGGACCAAAATAGCTGCATGTGACAAGATCTCTCAGTCATTAGGTGAACCGACGCTTGTGGTCTGGAGGGATAAATGTGATCAGCGCTGCTCTTATAAGTAATAAAGTTGTAGTGGAGTAGGTGAGAAGTTCTGCAGAAGCAGTGAACAGAGAGTGGAAGTGAGGGAACATTAGAGCATCAGAGTTCAGGTACAGAGAGGAGATGTTAACAGGTCACAATAAAACCAGAAGTGGAAATTTCAGGTCTAGAAAGTAAAAATCCAGACCAAGATTTAGTTTCAACCAGCCAGTCGAGTACTCTGTGACTGCGACTCTTCATACTCAACTGTTTGGTTGAAACAAAATCTTGATCTGGATTTTTACTTTCTGGACCTGAAATGTCCGGCTTTGGTTAAATTGAGCTAAAAAGCCATCTGGGCTTCTGTTTGGAATTTGATTAAAGTCTGAAGCTGTTCTGCGATTGGTAAAAAATACACTACGAGTGGGCCATCCAGGGTTTGGTTTTAGCTTACAGAAAGGAGATGATTTCACAGATGATAATAAAAATTAAAAAAAAAGCTTCAAATTACACAATAGTGTCGTGGTGCATATAAAAGGAGACGACCAATATTTCGGCTGCAGAGAGCCAGCTAGCAAGAACGAAAACACCGTCAATCGTCATCAGTACAGCTCACTGCGCCTACGGCTCAAATCCCCCCCAGGTTCAAAGCTCTCAAGGAAACCTTTGCTGCTTTTTCGTCCAGCTGACATTTAGCTAAGTTGGAGAAACATCTGAAGATCATGGCTCATGGCTCTGGAGCGCTGCCAAAGGGACTTCACCTATGACTACTGGGCTTAAATCGAAACCTCTCTCAGAGCAAACCGGTGACGAATAACCTCTCTAATCCTTCTGTAGTTAACAACTTCAAAAGGTAGGATTCTGATAGCAGAGCGTTTAACTTAATGGAAGCGGAGAACGCAAACTCAAAATGGTTTTTAGGGTATAAATAATAAATCAATGGAATCCAGGGAACCAAGGTGGATTGCAAACAGGTAGCTCCTGGCTTCAGCTGCAGATACAGCCATGGCAGAAGTCTACAAAGACACAGGATAAACACAGTTACTGTTTGAAGACAGTAAAAGTGAGATTGCCAAATGCTAACCTCATAGTCATCCATTGTAGGTGATATCCACTAGGTTTTCCCTCATAGAGCCATGTTCTTTGTATATTTAACCCAGTCCTAGATGCTTGTGGGAGTTTTACTCACACAAAAATGTTCTGAGGGCAGAATGAAAAATTGGTTATCTATCTGAACCAATCAAATTGTAGAGGAGGTGGGTCCAAGACATCTGATTGGCCTGCCGCCTCTACAATCTGATTGGTTCTTTCTGAACCAATCATTTTTAATAAGTGTCCTAGACACGGAATCTAATATCACTATGAAAGGACTTTTTCTTAAGAGGAACCGTGCACTGGCGATAGGCCTCGACATAGTGATCTGCTGCTCGGAGGGCTGAAAAGCACAGCTCAGGTAAACTTTTAGCTACTGGAGCTGGAGAGCTGGGATCACCAGCTGGAACCAGGCTAGATATTTACTCATCATGCTGTATTAAACAGGCCACATAATCAAACTGCTTCCCTATTGACCAAGCAAGCTTTGAAACTGTAACAGGAATGGCTCCTTTCACATTCTCCCCCGACACACTTACCAAGACGATTTATCCTGCACAACCTAGCGATTAGTCTGCACGTGCCAGGCAAACACAGCCTTAGAACCTGAATAACAAAGGAGTGAGTGATTTGGGACTAAACAAGGCTATAGCTGACAGCCAGGTTGACAGGATGGGATGGATGGGGCACCAAAGACCAAAAACCAACTACTCATACCCAGGAAACCTGTCATCACTTCCTTTTAGCTTGTTTAACAATAACCGACATTTGGCACACATCTGCGCCGATTTAAGGCTCTGACGACGATCCCGGAGGTGAAAAGACATTTGACGAAATGTCGAATTCTGAAGCGAAATGTCAGGAAACGAAACTTAGGCCTGGCACTGTGGCGAGAGGTGTTTTCATGATTTTGTGGTTTTCCCCATCTGCTAGAAGTGTTTCTTTTTTTAAGCTTTAATTCAGTAACTTCTTGAGCTTCAACAGCTGCCTTGCTTTAAACTACAGCGACAAACAAATATCAATTTTTATTCGTAGTGTCTACAGCCGAAAGCTTGATGAACCGTTAATGAGAGATCAGCCTGCAGTGGAGATGGTCTCTTGCAACATCAGCTATTTGAAGTCCCCGTATAAGTGTGTGAGATCTAGCTAAGTGAGACCCTTTCCAGCTCAAGGTACAAGCTGGCTGACATCCATGATGGCCATGTCACTTGCCTACGACGAAAAGAAAAAAAAAAAACTTTGTAATGTGCGTAAACACATCAGCACACAAGACCAACATGCCAATCATCTGGATGTATCACTTATAAACCATTATATTCACACTTTAATGGACTAGTGTTCGTGAGGCAGCAGGATAATGAGCTAGCAGCCCAAAGTAGGAACCAGGGGGTCATTATAAAAACGCCTCATGCCTGCTTTGCATGACTGAGTGTCATTAATCCTTCTGGTATATTTTACAGATAAGTGGCTTGTATTGTTGTTTCCAAGCTCACAAATAAAACTAAAACCCACACAGATGAAAGGTAACTTGCTGCTGAACAGTGAATATGGCCAACTGATGAGGATAAATCAAGAACGTCACCCACAGAAATGCAGAAATCAGGCCAGCTAAATGCAGATGCTCATTCTTCGTGTAAAAATTCTGCAGAGCACAATGTGAACCTAATTGGTATCTTAGCTGACCTGTAGTTTCTGTGTAATGTGTGAGGGGCATAAAGTTCTCAGGTTTAAGCATAACTTGTATTCTAAATATACTCTCTTTACCCAGCAAATCTGATTAATGTTGTGATGGCTTATATGTCGTTCACATCACCGGAAATGAGAGATTTGCACTGATTGATTGAGCTGTGTTCTTTGGCTATCTGAAACGAGCTGTTGGGGTTTTGAGAGATTAGTGGATGAGATGACATTTCATCAATAGCTAAACAAAAGGCACACTCAAACACATCCACTCAAGCAGACACGGCCTGTTCAAAGAGAATTCAAAGAAATACTGAGAATCACCCAAATTCCACCATGCACACAGACAAAATGGGCGATACACTGGGAAGACTACTTCAACATTAAGACCATCTGGGGGCTTCCTTTGCCCTTGCAGACAAATTGGAACAGCCAAGAGGCTAAGGCAGATAGCTAAACGGATAGCCATCATCCAAACAGACGCCGACCATCCATCAGGACTCTGGCTAATTCTTTCACAAGTCAAACTATTTACAAGTGTCAATAAAAGATGGAGAACTGAGGTGCTGGATCACCTAGCATTCTGGAACTAGTTCCATAAAACACAGACACACACACATACACACCCCGAAGCCTAATTAATTTCTGTGATATGATACAAAATAAAGGGTTACTCTCAAAAGCAATTTACTACATTTTATTGCTTGAGTACAGGTTCAGAGAAGGCCACAGATCTTAATAGCATAACTGTAGACCTCCACCTCTCTCTGGCTGCAGGACACATTAGGAAGTGAGACTCAATTCCTATGAGATCAGAGTTCAGGGAGACGTGGGCAGATTGTAATACTTGATGCAAATGCTGACGATTATGATAATTATGAACTCGACAAAAGCCACTTGACTCAACGACCCATGTGCGAGGAGAAGAGCGAGCATGCAAACGTCTAAGCCAGCAAACGAGCTGCGGATTTTTGATATCAATAAGTAGCTGTTATGTAAGACTGCCTGTTGATCTGGTGAGTCAGACCTTTAAAAGGGACAAGACAAAAATGACTTAAACAGTGCTACATGCACTCAGTTGTGACGGTGCGGCATGAAAATGTGACGTCAGCTGTGATCTCCACACTACACACTAATCCCAATGATCATTTATGGACTGTAGCACATTAAGTCGTTCCTTCAGAGACCTGTCACCATGGTGAGATGAAAAGGGATCATAATCTGAAGGAGTATCTCCCCATTTAAATCAACAGTATTCAAAGCTATCCACTTACCGGTTGATCTATGTTCCTACCTTCATCGATGGACACGATCTTTGGGTACACTCAAAAAAAGAATGTAAAAATTTGAACCTTTGCTTGTCACTGTGGCTGTACCCTTATAATTGGACCTTTTAGGTTACAGACTCTGAGGAACATCCCAAATGTACAAACAGCATTAATGTACCACCAATGGATGCTTCTTTGGCGGCTCCCTGGGGAGGTGCTTCAACATGTCCAAATGGGAGGAGACCCTGGGGCAGACCCAGGACATGCATATCTCTTGGCTGGCCTGGGAATGCCTTGGTATTCCACCAGTGACGCAAAGGACAGATGATGTCTAATCATGTGTGTAGTGACATTATTAGGAAGGTGAAGAACTTACCGCCCTGCAGAAGGTAACACCCCTGCCTTCTTCCTTAGAACACAAGCCAGTTTATGAAAGGTGTTTATGAAGACCGAACTGTCTCCTTTAATTAATAATTAATGAAAATGTTTGACACCTTCCTTAAGATCTGGGATTCCTGCTACACAGCACTAAAGGCAAATGCATTTAATTAGTGTAACCAACTCTCACTGTCCAAATATACTTGAATAAGAAAATATCCAACACTATAACTGCAGGCCTAGAGGTCAGAGCCTGGACAGTACACTGAAGACCATCCTGAGATCGCTCCCCCCCCCGCCGACTTTGCCCCCTAACTGACGCCCACGCCGAACAGCGATGGTGACCCAGCACTGCGTTACAGGGATCAGCTGACAGCTAGCAGCAGAGTCAGTGGCACAAATCTGCCAAGCCTCCTGGCTGCCACAGCACATCCCCTTAGGGACTCGCTACACACTCTCCATCTTTATCGCGGCCCTTTATTCCGGAATAATCCAGGAGACCCACCTGCTCGCTAATCAGGGATTATTTCTCATCATGTTACACACACACACACACACACACACCCCTGATGTGGCTTTGCCCGGTTATCTCGCTAAAAGGATAAAGCAAGCAACACCCAGACAATGTCCACACCGAGGGAACAGAGTTACCATAAACACAAACACATCCCAAAATTAACTGGCAACACACAAAGTGTCTTGAAAGGGTTTGAAATTTTTATTTCTATCCAATTAATATATAAATCTAAATCAGAGACATTTACTTTCCAACAGGTCTCGGTTAAAAAGGACCTCCTCCTTTCCTGGGCCGGCATGAGAGTCCCGTCTTCCAGTGGTTTCCAGCAGCTTCTGGAAAAAGATGCCGTTGGCCGGGAGCCGTGCCCGTCTCAGAGCTCCTCCCCTCCGCCGCGTCTCTAGCCGCTGTGACCTTGCAGTGCTTCTGCCATAAACAGCTTGCCGAGGTTCTGCGACGTGAACTCCTTCACGTTCTGGCAGTAGGTGTTGATTTGTCCTGCGGGAGACAGCAGGAGAGCACACAGCGTGCACACGGCGAAAGTGAGAGGCACGGCTGGTGCTTACACTCCTCGCTGAAATAATGACAAATGCCTCTCTCAAGAGCCGCCATCGAGGATCTGGGAGGGAGGGGGGGGTCGGGGCGGGGCGTGAAGCTGCAGATATGCCACGTCCCACCGACCGGACTATTCCTCACGGCACATGTAACACGGCACAGGGCACGTACTCCTCCATGACACTGACTGCCGCTGGGGTGTTGGCCTATTAAGGGATGCAGTTCCAACCTGAGCCTTCAGATGGCGTGACACAGCCAAAACACGCCTTAACATATCCCAGATGCACAAACTCTGACAGCAGGGGGACGAGTTTGGCATTTCTACTTCTCTACTCGCCTCAGGAGAGCAGAAGGCACAGCGCTGGCAGTCTGATTCACCTTCATACTAAAATCATATTTCTGTGCGTTTTAATTTTTGCTTGAAAGTGCACCCCACCTCTCCCCCCACACCATGAATACTGATGAAGTGTTTGTGTCAAACACACAAGCTTTGGCCTGTATGTTAATAAGCGTCACTGTCACCAAGCGGCTGGGAAGTCCGCCCGCCTTCAGAGCAACGCCCACTTTCAGATTAACCGCTCTGTCAGGAATGTAAATGAAGAATTGGATTTCCATTAAACGGCCGCTCTGCGGAAGACAATAATCACTCCTTAAGCCCAAGTCCCTGATAGCTGAAGAGGGCAGCATCTCCAAGTCTCACAAACAGATGGGGGGGGGGTCCACCTAGCATACGTCTGTGGGTGGGGGTACCGAGCCATGTGCAACAGGCTAGCACTCAACCCGACCCAAGGCCAGGCCATATTATTAATAATCCCAAATTCCACTCCTCTACTGAATTACTCCCTCATAACCAACCTTACTATAATCCATAAATCAAACCAATACAGCTTTAACTTCATGAGATTCATTTAGATTTTTGGCAGAGTCATGATTTACAGCTTATTTCCAGTCTGGGAAGAAATGGAGAAGAAGCAGGAGCACGAGGTTCCTGCTTTTTCCACAAAGGTGGGATCGAGGGAAATCCGGCTTCCCTGCACTGCGCTCACTCCGAACCAGGATCTCATGAATTTCCAATTATACTCTGACAGGTGCTCCCGGTAGGGGTCCACTGCCGCCAATCTAATCCAATCCACGCCACATGGGCTCATCAAGGTTGCATGGCTGGAGAGGTGGTATTGAAGTTGAGGGACAGGGCATGGAATACAGGGGTGTGGCTGGGTGGGTGGGGCTTGGAAGATGGGGCATGGCTGGTGGGCGGGGCAAGTAAGACGGGTATGGGTGGGCGGGGCATAGAAGATGGGCATTGATGGGTGGGCGGGGCATGGAAGATAAGGGGCTGGGCAGCACACTAACCTGCAATGAGGAGGGTGTCCATGCGCGGCGGGGGCTGGGGGGGCTTAAACATCTTGCTGAGGTCCTCCTCTGGTAGCGGCGGCTCCCCTCGGGACTGCCTTTGGGCGTTCTCCTGCTGGCGGCGCTGGACGTACTGCGGCGAGAGAGGGATGTGCAGACGTGTGAACACAGACCACCGAGATCGTGCAATGGTTGCGGGGGTATCGTGAGACTGGGAGGAAGAAAACAGACTGGGGAGGGTGGCTGACAGAAATATAGAGCCACACGTGCAGGCAGTTTGCTCTAATTTAATACCCCTCCGTCATTAACCTCAGCCTGGCCCCGCCGATCTGGGAGATTCCACTTTACTCCAGCATGGGGGGGGGGGGAGATATCCCCAGGCTCTTCTGCTGGGGAAGTGCTTTGCGCGTGGAGACAGGCTCACCCTTCCTGTGACACTGTTCACCTATGCACTACAATAGGGAATGCAATCCCAGCCAGCATGGGGAAGCCAGCAGAGAGAGGAAGGGGGGGAGGGGTGTTGTCGGATACACCATAAGCTCTACACGGAGGTGCCAGGCATGGCTATCAGTGGCATTTATGCTAATATTAACAAGGGACAGGGTAATGAATACCTTGATAACAGTGCACAGCACCTTTTTTCCAGGCACTAAGGATGGCCCAAAGCTGGGCATCTTTTTAGGGCCTAGGACCTTATTCTAACCTGTTTTCGGATATTCTTGCAGCTTCCATTACATCAGACATACAAGTGCTGAGCCCAGTGACATTCTCTGTATACAAATACCTAATCCCTTACAGTGACACTGAACCACCAAAGGGGGGCGTGGTCTGACACAGATTCCAAGTACTATGCAGGACACAAACTAAATTAGCTGACTGGGGCAACTCACTGACTATTATGCCAGATTTAAGGGTGTAAATGACATCAGAAACCACTATCTAGAGAGTTGCTGATCAGCACTGTGTCCCAGTGTCCTGTGTATGCTGTCAGTAATACAGAACACGGGCCACGAGACACAGCTAAACCATAGCTTAATGAAGCACTGAAGAGTGTCACCCAGACAGTGTTACCTGGAGAGAAGGACACTGGGAGTGTCTGCGACCCCTCAGGCCCTAACTGCATGGAAGCCGCAGTTTGTGCTGCAGTAATGACCCAGCATGTGTTTCCAGATGCATTCGCATGCACCCTGCCCCCCTAAAAAGGTAGGTGTAGGCCATGACATGCACTCCCCCTACAGGACTGGGCTGCAAGGTCAGTCAGTACAGATGGGCTGACCCCCCCTTCCCACTCACAGCTGCGCACCTCACCGGCAGAAGCACCACTGGCCAAAACTCACCCGCTCCCCCCCTCCACCCCGACCTCCAGCCTCAACAAACACACAAACTTGCCAAATGGCCAAAAAATGCCGGTGGTCGGTCCACATGTGCCCCGCGTGTTAATGAGCGCAGGCGACCCACTACAGGGATGCACAGAGGTACCAGATAAGCCAGAAATAAAACTCCAGGACTGTCTGAGGCCCCCGCTTACAGGCCCCAGTCACGCGGCTGTGCTTTCCTTGAAAAACCGGACCCTGGGGAAGGAGCACACACATTATAATTTATAAAGGATAGCGGACAGATTGATGAATTATGATTTGCTTGGATATTTCATTGCACCTACTGAGACTAATCACCATTTACATAGCTATGCAAATTACCCATCTGCTTTACCAGTTCGGCACAGCGCAGCACCCGGGCCGCATCTGTGGGCCGGTTCAGCCTATTGTTTATCACAGACGCCAATGCTATCCAGCGTGAAGGCGGAGCCACTGACCAGGCCTTAATTTTTTCCCGAGTGTTTCCTGTAACATGTTATTTAGATTTCCGTGGGAAGTACATCTTTTCCCCAAGAAGCTCTGTGCCCTTCTGGCTTTTACTCTGGGCGTATATGAATCCCAGACAGAGTACACTGGTGAGAGGATCCCACAATGCACAGGTGGGTTTGCGCTCACACCCAGAGGCCAGTTAAGTGGTGGAAAGCACCCCCCCGCCCCCGCACTCGCAAGCAGCCCCACGTGGAGTCCCTCATTCCAGCCGGGCCCTAAGCCCCCGGAGCAGGAGGACTCGGCGTGAGAGAGTCACTAAGGGGCTCCCATGCTGTTTTTCTGCACGTGGCCTTCCTCCCTGTGAAATAAAGATTTACAGAAGGGAAAAAGCGGAAAAAGGGTGGGTCAGGGCAGATGTGCTGCCCCTCCCTTAAAGCGACAGTAATGTCATTTCACACCTTTTACAGGTCTGATTAATACTAGGCCAGGATGGCGAGCAGGCCCACGACCTGGTTCTGCCACAGTGAAGGATTTAGGAGCAATAAAGGCCAGTGTTTACAGAGGCTAACCACACTGTGGCTCTTCACAATTATTTATTATTCCCAGAGCAAGGGAACAGTAAATAGCTAATTCCTATCAAAAAAGCACACCTGTGGTGTGAGCGACATTACCAACCCCTCCCCCATTGGATTATCTGGGGGGTTCAAGTGCCCAGTCACGCTGAAGAGGATTCCAGCGGTCAGGCTACAGATGCCAAAGATGGCAGGGGGACAGGTCGTGACGTGAAGGCGGGGGGGGGCTAGCTGATATGATTTCTAGGGCTAGATGTGAAGCACACACACAATGTCAATTTAAAAGGATCCTATTAACGCAAGACTAATAATCAGAAATGCACATTCTCCACGGGCCTCACAGCGCTCCATTTACAGCACTCTGACAGTCACGGCCGATGGGGATCACAGCGACAGGGTAAAGGGTGATACCTGGGCACGAAATTACCTTCCACAAGCTACCAAACCCAATTAAATAAATCAGGTTACTGGAGCCAGTAATCAGGATGGGGACAGTCATAATGACCAGGTGTCACACTGAACACAGAGAGGGAGGGGCCAGCCAAAAAGGAGCAGCTGACGGGTCTATAAACCAAGCAGAGCTAGCAATGCTGCTCCTAGTGGCGGAAGGTGGTTTTAAACGTGTCAAAACAAGAGATTAAATTTGGGGGTACTGGAGTGAGGCAATGTTGGTAGATAGCTTGTGTGTGTGTATGTGTGTGTGTGTGTGGGGGGGGGTTACCTGATGCTTTTGCTGTTGTTGCTTGCTGTGGTTGCGGCTGTAGGTGTTGTACTTGACGATCTCCTGGCTCATGTCATCCACCCGGTCCATCAGCATCTGGAGGCTCTTCTCCAGGTGGTTGCTGTGAGATGGTCAGGCATCACATCAAAAAAGGGGGGGGGGAGATAGAGCAGGGTGAAAAGGTGCAGAACCCCTAACCTGAAACCGTCGTTTCTGAGGCCCATGTCCAGCACAGATGTGGACAGACCACCGTGGCTAGTCCGGAGAAGATGGCCGACATTCTGCAGCACTTTGAAAATAGGCTTGGCAGAGAGACACGATGCCACTCATGGCAGATACTAATCCATATTTTCCTAAAAGCAGATTTCCGGTCAGGCAGAGAACCTGCACAAATCGCAGAATTCCAGCACCACGTTCTCGGATTACTGTGTCAATATGGATCTGTCCCAGAAAGACGAAACGCTAAGAATTCCTTTATTTAATATTTAACAGGACGACTGCCCCCTTCCATATTCCGACCACCCCTTCACCGCGTTGCCGAAGCCCAGGGCGAAATGAAATTGGATCAAGCCGAGTGCGTGTTTCGCACGGAGAACCAGGGCAGGATGCACTGGCAAACGGTGAGCCAGATGGCTGTACACAAAGAGAGCTCTCTTCCTCACAGACGCTGCCCTAACCGGGCTGAATAAACCCAAATAGAAAAATGTGAAATTGCTTCAATTCCCAACCGTGTTCTGCATCATAACGTTTGCTAACTGGGGTCATAAACTAATAATGAAATCTGCACAAAGAATGAAAATCATGAAAATAGATTATCACAAATTACAGAGCCAGTTCCTTCATTATAAGAGATAAAAGTATGAAATAATGCCTAGAACTGTTAATCTCTGCTGCAGACGATTGGTTTAGGAGCTGAGTGGTGCATGTGTGCTAAGCTGGGGTGAGGAGAGCACAACCACAGGGGTGCACGAAGAACGGCACGTGTGTGTGTTTCAAATTCAGCTTAACTTTCAGATACGCCACTTCAAAAGGCAAAGTCTGTTACTGCACTCAGAGCAAGTTCATCACACACACATAGAAGCTCAAGGTTTGGGGCACAGTGGCTCTGGAAATCCACTCAGAACCCCATGAATTCAACTGGCTGCCTAAACAAGGATCTACTAAGGTGACCAGAAATGCAAAGCAGTTACCTACAGCGATGCAAGATCCTGCTCTTCAGATCTTTATCGAATTTCCTTTGCTATTTTAAACATCTGTTCAGTCAGCCTCATGCAGACATGGGCTAGAGGTCAACCATGTTTGGTCTGGGTACATTTGCAGAGCATGTGCATCTACTTACAATGGGCAAATATTACCTTGCATGACAGCATGCTATTGTTAGCACAGCGTATAGCAACCATGCAAAAATTAATTGGCAGAGGAACAAGTTTTCCCTGCCGATTCTGAGAGCAAAAACAATCCTTTAAGGCACTTATATATATACA
>JAODKC010000049.1:10318771-10329385 GCA_026777985.1 Mormyrops attenuatus | reverse complement strand
CCCCCCCCACCCCCCCCCCCCCCCCCCCCCCGCCCCCGCGCGCCCGGGGGCGCGGGGGGGGCCCCCCCCCCCCCCCCAAACCGAAGTGCGTACAGCAAGCACACAGTGCGTCACACCGTCCCCCCAAAGCAGCTTAGAGAGCATGTGACTGCCACCTCACTGATGTGCGTTAATCAGCAAGCGGAGCAGCGCACAGCATGGGGGGGTGGGGTGGGATTCAGAATTCCACTCTGCACCAGCTCTCATTGACCTCAGCATTACGAGGATCCGGCAGACGGCCAGGTTCTCAAGGGGCCCCGGGCACGCACTGGCTCTGGCCAACACCCCGACGGCCTCAGTGAGGGAAGAGGCGGTATGTGCCAGTGTGTGTCAGTGCCGGGGCGTTCCGCGGTTCCCACGGTGATGCAGGACAGCACCCCGCCACGGAGACACAGAGAGGATGCTTCGTCACGTTTCATTTGATGTGACGCATCACAGACCACTGCTAGATAAAAGCTTTGACAATCTGGGACTAGTGTAGCAGTTTCCAGCAAATTAAGCGGACGCCTGCAGGGGGTGCTGTTTAGATTACCACATTTTGGCAATATGTCCATGTTGCCACGCGGACAACCTCAGCTCAGAGGGGTGCAGGACCACAAGTGCCTTTGAGGAATGAGGTGAACAGCCGTTTTTAATACTCCTCTGTCACAGTGGTGGCTCTGAGGCTAGGGATCTGTGCCAGCAACTGGAAATCCCGTGAATGCCCAGAGAGATTCTATTCCATTGGGCCCTTGAGCAAGGCTCTTAACCTGCACTTGCTTCATCCTGGGTATGACGTTAATCTACATCCAGCCCTATAAGGAGGTACCTTACAGGGAATAACTTGGTGGTCGGTGGCAGGATTAACACTCCAGCCACTGGAAAAAACCTCACACCGGTCCATTTGGACTAGTGTGGTGCTGAGGTATCACCCGCCACATGGCTGCACTCAGGTTCTCATCCCTGAGGTGGTCTCATGTGGTGGGTGCGGCAACGCGCTGTAATCAGTGCATGCTCCTTACCTCTGTCACAGGAGTCCCCCCACCCCCGGGGAAGTGGCCCTCTGCTGGGCAGTTAGTATCAGAGCCATTAAATTTGTTTGATAGGAGCCTATCAGCATCGACCCTCCCCCCCATACCCACGAAGGTGCGCATAAATGCAAACACGGTCAGGTGACATGCACACCCGCCATGTGTGTCAGGATACACACAAAGCTCAGGGGCCACAGCGACATGGCTCTGCAAAACACCGAGAAAGAGGCCGCTGGCCGTGTCATGCAGCGGAGAAGAAAATGAGTGAGAAGCAGGAGGAACACAAATCCAATACCTCCAAGGTGGGAGAAACAGGCCAAAAAAATCTTATCTAAGAAGAAACAAGGTACGGGGAGCCACGGGAAATCAATGCGGAGCTGCCACAGTGGCTCAGAGCACTGAACTGTGCGAGAGAGACCTTTTGGAGGGAATATTTACGGCAACGACGAGCAATCATCCGAGAGCAGCAGTGCCAACTGCAAGAGAGAGTCCGCCCCACCATTCGGCAGGCAGCCAAGGGCCCAGCGGGAAACTAAGGCTGCGACCTGAGCCGGTGAGGGTCCCGCAGGTAAAGCAGTCGGTAGGAAAACGGTGTGGCTCCAGCCCAGGGACAGGCGGGTGCGTTGACTGGCATGCTGCCAGCCAGACTTCACAATTAAGATGAGGACCGTGACACCGTGCTGGTGCGGGGACCAAAGGTGGAGACTTGGAGGAATGTGGCGTGTTTGTGATGAGATGACCTCAAATGGCAACCTCCGTAGGGCCGTACTCATTTAGGGAACATTAGCAACCAGAGAAGGGGTAACCATGGCAACTCTGCAGAACGCAAAGACCTGGATGGAAAAATGACGCTAACGAGGAGCCGGCCCTCCCACAACCAGGCGCACAGAGCCAGCCTTCACGGACCGTACTGACGAGAGGTCACCAGCAAGAGAAAAAGGTCTAAACCACCATAAACAGACCCTGTCAGAGCACGGGAAGAGGCAGCCATGGATGCATCCAGCTCAAAAATGACCCTACAGTGAATCTACTAACTGATCTACTAATGCTAAACATACATTAATAATACACTAACACATCAGCAAATTTTTTGTAGGCCTAATAACACCTTTTCTTAAAAAAAAAAAAAAAAAAAACCTTCCTAAAACAAGATGCACAAACAAGGTGGAACAGTATATATATATATATATTATATTTTATATATATATATATATATATAAAGTATAACAAAGTACAAAGAGCTCTTGTATCGGAATTGGACTGGAACTGAAAAAATGCGGATCGGCCAATCCCTAATGCGAACCCTCACTTCACACCATCAACAGCTCTATCTAACACACACAAACACTAAACTGTATCACACAGCTGCTACTATAGTAAATTCATGGCAGACCATTTTTTTCATATCCCTGCCTAGAGTTCTGGAACTGTGCTCTTCCAGGAGCCAACTAACTCACAATTAGATCACCTGCCATAATTTGTATCCTCTGACTTCAGAAGTTTCTCCTAGTAAGATGCGATTTCACTCATACATTTCAGCACTGGATATTCAGGTCTTTATGATGTCCAGCACAATGAGACATACCCAAGCAGACCAGAGTAATACCAGACCCAACTGTGAAGTCATCTGGACCTTAATTTATAAGTGCCCCTCCTATGATGCAAGCATTCATTATGTACAAGAGCTATGATGTACCACAAGTCAACTCAAGGGCCTTCCGTTTTCCAGTTGGTGAAATCAATAAATGTGCCTGAAGAGCAGCACTAAAGGCAGAAACAGCCGTTTTTCAAAAGCCTGTCAATCACAGAGGAGTGATCTGCTAATCCGTCAGAGGTCAGTCTGGCTGATCTCTCACAGTTAAGGAAAACACAAAACCATAGACTTAATGAAACTGTCCTCTGTGAACCCAGTTCTCTTCTGCAACTCAACCACTACATGAAGAAGTTTACTAAAAAAAACAAAACATTCTTTGCAGCAAGAAACCTGTTCTGAATGGATGAGAACATCCAGAGCTATACAGAAGACCACACGTCTCTACAGAGCAGCAAACGCATCAAGTGGGTGTTCAGTGTTCCCATCACACAAGCATCAAACAAACAAAGACCCGGCTGTCCGAGCTATCCTTTCACATCCAGCCTTTTATATGCAATATCAGGGATAAAAGTCTTCAGAGATCTCCTCAGGGAACGGAGAGACTAACAGACAAAAAGCAGCTAGGATGTACATATAAATCAGTAACTGTACAAAGGTTAAGGCCATCTCAGGCAGACTTCAGGCAAGTTTAATTCAATACCCAACAGGCGATGCTTCCTGTACAGACATTGCAGCCAGAATATACACATTCATCTGCGAAAAATGGTCAGAAGTCATTGCACCACAGTCATGCAAGAGCAGTTCTTAGCAGCCATTGCTGCAGGGCGGCCCTGAAAACTCATGACCACAAAGGTAAAGCACAATACTAAGAGCAGTTGTCCGTATAAGCGGACTCCTCTCGGGCTTCAGATACGGTGGCAGTTTCGGGAGAAATGAAGGGCAGCTGCGATCAGGTAACACACACCAGCTCTGGGCTGCTCCTCTCCCCATGCTATGCTACATTTGGTGGGCTTGTTTCTTTAGCTGGGTTCAGCTGATTCACAGAGCTCAACCAATGGAATCAACATCCATTCATCTTCATTGAATAAATGAGCCATTGAGTTTCTTATTAAAAGGTTACTCTGCAGTCATTGGACATTGAAAGACTATATGTCACGGCTGGCCTGAGAGTGCCTGGGCATCCCCCCAGAGGGGTTGGAGGAGGTGGCTAGGGAGAGACAGGTCTAGGCATCTCTGCTCAGACTGCTGCCCAAATGGATATGGTGATTGATGGGTAGATGGATGGATAGATGGATGGACATACACAGCAGAGTCACATCATACCCGCATATATCAACAGGCCTAATCACTGAGGTTCTCAATGTCAGCATCGTGACCTATTTACAATATACATTTTCGGTAGTGAGGCAGGCATCCGCGCAAGATGGAGCTTTCGGTTTGGTTATTGTATAGATGTACAGCTCCACCTACTGTAGACCGACTGCCGCGAACTGAAAAATAAACCAAGAAATCCCTACATGACCCGCAGCTTTCACACTACACAACGCTAGAAGTCATATCTACCAGTCTTATGTTTTTATCCACGACACACGGGTAGCAAGATCCTGTACGTGTATCTTATCTTGTCTAAAAAGACAATGGAAGCTCATTCCTTCTAAGGATTATTATCGATTACATAAGAGAACAATATGAAGGCATATAAACTCAAAATTTTTAAAACCCAGTGATTCACTCAGGACATCTTTAAACCCCTCGAGAAGGAAAAAAACTATATTTCAATAAAACATTTTGTTGCCTTTATAAATTGCAAAACTATATAACCAATTAAATTTGCACAGAATATCATCGATATTTTCCCACCTTATAAATAATCAAAGAGCAAACCAAGCACCTGCTATTATCGTCTCTGACCTAAAATATAGAGAAACGGTTAATCTTTCGTTGCTGGTTTCATGGGTAACCAGCTATCGTGGGAAACGCGTGCTGTCCCCCACCAGCTAGCAGTTATCACAGTACCAGCATATCAGTGGTATTTCAGACCAGCAGTCAGGCCTAGCAAGCGGTCCACGCTTCAACTTTTCATTATGTTCACATGAAGTTATGTAGATAGACACTCTGCTCACACTTTCGGCTTTGACTCACCAAACCCTCTATCTGTATCTGCTTCACCGGGGAGTCCAGTGTGTTGGCCGAGGACTGAGACATAGCGTTATTAGATGTCGTGCCGGATTCCTTGCGGGACGCCATCTTTTCAAATTACGGCTCGTGAAAAAGGCGGAAGTTCGCGTTTTGCCGACAGTTCCGGTCGTGTGGTGCAGCTATTTTTTAGGCAGTAGTGAAACGCAACCTTTAAACATGTTCCTAGGCACACATCTACTTTTATATTTACTTTTACTTTTTACTTTTACATTTAACTTAAAAATATGGAAGATAATCCATATGATATTATACGGATTCGTTTCTTTTTATTTTAAATATCAATTGATTATGTTTTCTTAAAATGCCATATAGACCATTATTATAGCAAAAGAGGATCTTGGGTATTTACTTGCTTCCTGACGGAAATATTTCACGTAACTTCTCGGAACCCATGCGTACCGTGGTCTCCACCGTGCAAAGTTTGCTAAATGAAACGTTAGCATGCAGGTCATAATAATTTAGTTACAGTAGTCCGAAGCAGTATCCAGTAGAAATAATAGTTGTGTTTGCGCTTGGGGTTAAACTGATTAACTTGTTAGGATGAAAATTAAGCGACAGAAGCAAGCTAAAAAGACCATTAGTTTTTATAAATATAACTTTGGGTTTAGGGAACCTTTTCAAATATTACTTGATGGCACGTTTTGCCAAGCCGCGCTGAAGAATAAAATCCAGATAAAAGAGCAGATGCCGAAGTATCTGATGGGAGAGGTGCAACTATGTACCACGAAGTAAGTCGTACTGTCAGCATGTGTGAAAAAGAGAAGCCTCGTCTTTTACTGCCTCAGTAATTCATATTAGTTGTGATCTCTATGTTACATTATACCTACGTTCTATTTATTTTTTTCAGTTGTGTTTTGAAGGAACTGGAATCGTTAGGGAAAGAGCTTTATGGAGCTAAAATAATCTTGCAGCGATTTCAGACTCGCCACTGCGCGCATTTTAAAGATCCTGTGCCCGCCTCGCAGTGTTTGATATCGATGCTGGAGGAAACTAATCCCCATCACTATTTCATTGCCACTCAGGTAAAGCTAAACTTGTCTTAAATGTATTGAGCATCTGTATAAAATGCCGCATGCAATGTAGCAAATGAACCGTCCATATATAGTTTTTTGTAAGTTAACCACATTGTAGATACGTTCAGTTGATCTCTCTCCTCAATGTCACTTCATCAGGACAAGGAGCTGACGGAAGCAGTTAAGAAGGCAGTCGGTGTACCTCTGCTGTACATCATACTGAACACGATTGTATTGGACAAGCCGTCCCCCTGCTCAGTGGCCCACGTCCAGGCAGTGCAGGCTGGGCAGCTGGTGACCCCGGAGCAACAGCAGAGCATCCACAGCATGAAAGAGGAGAAAGGGCTACTGGGGTGTGAGGCAGAGAGACGGGGCAAGAAACGGAAGCGCAAATCTGGGAACCCCAACCCGCTGAGCTGCCTGAAGAAGAAGAAGAAGCCAGGCGTTCCAACACCCAAGCGAGCCGAGGAAGAAAAGAAGAAACGGAGCAGAAACCGGAGGCGGAAGGCTGGCGAAGGGGAAACTGTCCCTCCCCAGGACAGACCAGATAGGGAATGACTTTGTAGGACCCCTCACTCAAGGGTGTAACATTGGGTTGAACATTGGGGGGGGTGAGGTCTCCACTCATTTTCTGATTATTGATTTGATTAGTTTATTGGTATTTGGTTATCAATCTGCCAAGTGCTTCAACATTTTTATTATTGTCCCTAGTTGGTTTTGTAGATTAAAGTCATTTTTATAGGTTGTGTATTGTTGTATTACATTTACTGAAATCTGGTGTTTTATTTTTGCATTCCTGCAGACACACTTAAAATATCGTTTCCAAGCACTGTAGAAGTACAGCTTCAGTAGTTACCACACAACTGATCCAGCCCTTCTGTGACCACAGCTCAACAAAAATTCATGGTCCAGAGTATCACAAATCTGGAATTTACAGCAGGAATGAAATACAAAGACTTAACCTGGTGTAAGGAGCACAAAAGCAGCACTTATGGGAAGGGAAAAAATATGGGCATCTTTTACCCTTCTGCTACATCTCATACCTTTTGGTATGGACTGGCAGGGTCTGGTACCTCACTTGACAGTTCAGGACAGAATTCCTTGGGATTCATGGCAAAGGACAGCTGTACTACTTGGTAGTATATTGAACATCCTGTTTAGGCATTTCCTAGGATAGGCTGGTTTACATTGCAATTCCACTGCTTCCCCTTAATTCATTTCCCATAACATTTTAATAATGACTCCTTAAAGGTGTTCATAAATTTATTAGAAAAGTTATACATTACACAGTTACTAAGTTGCAGAACAAATGTTAAACTTGAAGCATGACTACCAAAACAGTATTGACATGATGAACATTGAATTACAATGGTATCTACAAGTCTTTATTATACAAAAAGTGATGCGAGTTTACAGGCACATAAGTATGCATTGAAGCAATTTAATAGAAACTGGTTACTTTATAATACAGACATGGTTCTTCAATGACTACCTTCTGATTCATAAGGGGGAACTGGTCAAAAATGTTCTTTGTTGCTGCAGAGAAATAAAGCCCCACCTTCCTAATAGGAAACCCAGAGACACTGTTAGACTCAACAATGAAAGCATCTTCATACATAAGCGCATACATTCACATTAAGTGTGCTTTCCATGATATACCAGAGGGGCTGATCTGGAAAATGCAACATATGCACATAAAATCTGATTAAGATTTCAAGCTTGTTAAAATTATGGCAAATACCCAGTTTCAGCTGCTGAAAAATGCAGTTTCAATACAACATAAAAGCCATAAACACTAGCACTGGAGGGTGACTTCAAAACAGGGGAAGTGTTCGCTTTCCCCACAATAAAACATTCTCCAGGTACAAATCAAAGTAGGAATATGACTGGTTTGTGCACTGACAGATGTAACACATCCTCATTTCTCAAATGAGTAAAGATCACGTAGGATGTTTTCTGATCTTGCAAAATGGTAAAAACATTTATAGTCTGCATAAATAAAACTTTAAAGCCGTAAAAAGCACTTGGAAACAGATGTAAACCAATCTAACGGAATGCTGAAAGCCACTAAACTAGTGGTCCTTAAAAGACAAATAGCCCCAAAATATAAAAAAGAAAAAAAACGAACTGCTGCAGTCTGGAATAATTTATAATAATGACTAAATGCGTCAAATGTTCAACAACTTTCATTACCGGAGCGGAGATGCAGAAAAATCTGAACCATGATAAAAAAAAGAGGAAAAAAAATAAACTCCAGACATAAATTTCAAACGTCCCCAAAAAAAAAAAAAAAAACACAACATAATATACAAACAAAATCTTGCAGATTGAAACCTGCTAGTGTAGGATGGCCAGAGACAGACTGCTTATATAATCTGAAACCTCGGCCCAGGTGTGGCTATGATGTCGCTGTAGGGTTCGGCCTGCGTCAGCTCGATCGCCTGCTGCTTCTTCAGCACCAGGAAGCTGTAGAACTTGGCAGCCGCCTGCTTCTTGTTGTTGTTCTTGCACAGATCCAGCAAGCTGATGGACTCTGCTCCTGTCTTTGCCAGGACCCTCTGTGAACACAGGGAATGGCCACATGTTTTAAGCACACACTTAAACAAGCCCTGTATTTACTAAGCACATGTACAAAGTGTGTTCCACATGCAGATTTCGCATGGCAGAGATGAGCAGTAAAGGGCAGGCCACACAGACAATTTGGGGGATCACAGGGCCCATACCAAAATGGGGTGTGGGTGGGGAGGGGGGCACAATACCCAAAACATCTATGAGCCAAACTGCCTAGACTTAAACCATTTCCCAGCCCTAGTTTAACAGCAGATCATTATTCCTATAAACATGTAAAATGCCTGTCCAATGCATGAGAAGCAATAATATTGTTCAATCTGCAAAGTTAATACTGAAATAATCTCTTATTAATAAATACTTTACCACTCATTTTATATTAAATATTACCCACTGGATTCACGTTTAATAAATATATTTCCAACCCAAACTGCATAAAAAACACCATGAAGTCAAGAATAACCTCCCCAACACATGAATGTAGCCTTTCAGTAGTTCAAGAAGCCCGGCCCATTCTAAGACATGCCTGAAGCCCGTGGAGCATCTGCTGAGTTCTTTTGTTCCATCTCCTCTCCTCCTGATCCTGGTCGCCACCTTGGCCCTCCTCCTGTTAAAAAAATAAATGTTTGGAGGCCTCAGAAATCCAAAAAAAAAAGCCGCCATTTATGCTCCTACTGAAATTAGTCCGAAAATCTGCAAGTTCAAAGAAATGGGCTTTTAAAAGGTGCACACCTCCTCCTCTTCCTCATCATCCTTCTCCTTCTCCTTGCCCTTCTCTCCCAGAAGGTCCAGCTCAGGGATGAGCTGTGTGAGGTTGGGCGTTTCCTCAGGGGGCAGGTCAACCTGGGACATGTCCAGCTGCTGAGGCACTGCAGATCGTTCCACCTGCTGCTCCAGAGTGCCCATCTACGAACGCAGACACTGTGCTAAGGGAGAGCTCTCCACCACATCCATTTTTGCCCTCAAGCCATCACCAGTAATCAGCAGAAACCAGCAGCAGAAGTTCACTCACTGGCAAGGCAGGTTCAGGCTCCTGGGCCTTGCGTTTGACCCCACGTTGCGTGGAGGGGGGTGGCATGACAGACTCATCTAGAGTGGTCCGGCTGCCCTCTATGGATGAAGCCTGCAGGATACTGGGTTCTTCCATGATGGTCTGATCTAAGGGGAACGAAGAGTCTCTTTTCTATGTAACATTCCCATGCTAAACTTAAGCAAAATTGAAGACAATCTGATTTTTCCCCAATTGACTACCTACATTTAAAAATTTCAAAGGGAGTAAAATTTTAAATCAGTGTGAGTAACATAGGCACATTCCTACCAGTCACATCTCTCTGCTCCTCGCGAGGCACCTCTGGGTTCCCCAGGTCCTTGAGGAACTCATCAAGGCTGTCAGCCTCACCTCCCTTCCTCTTCTTGCGCAGCTCATCCGGCACCAGCGGGGTCAGACACCGAGTGAACATCTATTCACACAGAGAGGGTCTGAGACCAGCAGCAGATAGGGAGAGCACCCACAGCTCTCCAGGACAATGTCCGGCCCATCATGCAGTTCGATTCCCTGCGTGTCACCTTAAGCAGCCGGCCGTTCCACAACGGCTGAGCTGGCAGGGAGAACAGCTTCTCCACACCTCCTGTCTCCTTCCACATCATCAGTTTTTTTGTAGGTGGGGCCAAATCCAGCGTGGTGACGATATCGGAATAGTCGCTCAGCTGCGCACGGATGGTCTTGCTGTCCAGCTCCTTCACGCTGTCCACGATCAGCTTCCTCTTCCTCTTTGCCTTCGTTTCTTTCACTGGAAAAGGCATTTTACATGTCCTTCACCCACAGAAACTGATAACGGGAAATGCCTGCATTTCTCTGTTAGCTTGCAAATAATTAAACACAACCCCGTTCAATTAAGAGGGCTGCTTACCTGTGATGTCAATGGGCTCAAGAGCAAAGGCCTCCTCCTCATTGTGAACAAGTGTGGTCTGTTCTGTCTGGTCTGTCATGGCTGGCATCCGCTCCGCCTGGCCAGAGTCTGGGCTGTCAGGCCCAGCCGCTATGACACACCCAGACACACACCTTCAAACACTAGCACTCAGTACATAAAAGGGCTTTCCTGCCCCCCCCCCCCCCCCCCCCCCCCCCCCCCCACGCGGGGCCCCCCCGCGGGCGCCGCGGGGCCCGCGCCCCCCCACAGGGGCCCGGGGG
>JAODKC010000049.1:10292082-10302720 GCA_026777985.1 Mormyrops attenuatus | reverse complement strand
CCCCCCCCCCCCCCCCCCCCCCCCCCCCCCCCCCCCCCCCCCCCCCCCCCCCCCGCCCCCCCCCCCCCCCCCCGGGCTGGTTTTCCATAGTAACAGAGACAAAACACACTGGGATGAGTGAAGCAGCGAGGAGGACAGGCGAGCTTCTGTCCCACATAAAAGGTAGATATCTGCTCATATGAGAGAGGAGAGATCTGGGAAAATGAAGGCTCATTGGGAAGGGAAGTTATTCTGAAACAGCCTGCGGCTTCCAGGGGAAAAAAAGAGGGAAACGGAGTAACGCAAGAAAGAGTCTGACAGCAGAGTCAGAGGACGCATTCTGACCCAAAAGGGAGGAGGCGGAAACGGAGAGAACTTCACCACTACTGCATCAGGACAGAGGAAAAACGCACCACACCACACGCGAGCGCTCACCCCGGCCGCTGGACCCCAAAGGCAGCACCATGAACCCCGAAACTCAATACGACGACACGGTGTCCACCATGCTGCTGGAGAACATCAAGAACAAGTTGATCCATGCCTTCAGAGCTAACGGGGATCCTCTGCCCACCGGTGGATCAGGTGTCGACACAGTCAGCATCTTTAAGAAGAACTTCCAAGCCAATGAAGAGCTAAGAAGAGCGAAAATTGATGGAGCAATAAGCTGGCTGAGATCAGAACTGGTAGGGTCAGCAGCTGTTCATAGCAGTGCGCTTGTCAACTTTGACTAGCTCCCAAAAACTATTGACAAACATTAATTTAAATATTTTTTGCATATGAAATTTTCATCAGTCTATAATGCTGTCATTATTTTACTAAAATGCAGTGTAAATCTGAATAATATTATATATTTCTGATATAATATTCAAAAAGTCATTATGAGTAAGTTTAATTCACATTTGTCGATAGAGGAGAAAAGTAAAGAAATAAGTGTAACGAATTCCTTAGAAATTGTTTCTTGCGCCGTTTTTAGGCTTCTTCATTAAGTCCTGGTTATGACCGATAAGATTAGTTAGGGATAGTTATTTATTCTCTCTATGCATAGCAGTTTCACAGGTCAGCACTCCCGGATTTGTAACGTGATGTGTTATCAGCTGCGGTGTGTTGTCGCAGAGGTCAGCTGAGCACTCCGAGTCCTGTGCGTGAACCCGTGACCTTTTACATGCAGCTGGAGATGCGATCGCAGGACCAGCAGCTGGCCAGGACACTGCTGGGGCTCAACAGCGAGATCCAGAGGCTGAGGAGGGAGGGTGCGACCCCAGCACTGCAGCCAGAGGGCAGAGAGCACATCTAACCTCCAGCGATGAGAGAGAGAAGCCAAGGAGACCAGCCCCTGAAAGCAACGCAGCTGTTTCTGCATCGACCCCTCGTCGTGAAGCAACGCGGAGCAGATTACCGCTGGGCTGCTGTTGGGGGTGCAGCATGACTCGCTGCAGGTCTACAGCTATGCTGCAGATGTGGCTCTTCTTGCAGCTGTCCGAAAGGACAAACCTATGATTTGTGCCTAATTAATTACCCCGAGGTCTGCTGCCAGCGATGGGCCCAAACGTACCAAAAATGAGATGTGTAAAGCTGTAGCACGTCTAGGAGACTTTTTAGGACCTTTTTTAGAAAATGTGTGGAGCGTGTGCCCTATGCTCCGCTGCAGTGACTAACCACAATATACACTGTACAACAACGCGCAGATTCCTGTACGTCTTTCTGTTCCATGTCGAGTTAGAAATGCCAAGAACAAGGTTCTGTAAATCCAAAACCTGTGAGGTGCTTGTAGGATACAGATGTATTTTTATATCTGAATAATCCTTTGAGAATTGTAACAAAGTATTACACACCGTGCCTTATTGTGTTGTATAAAAAAGACTGAACCATTGACAGAATCTCCAGGTGTTCTTTTGTTCTCTTATTCTGTTTATGTTTACCATCGCTCACTTCTGATCGTTTTTATTTATGTGTCATTGACGATGGGCTGTAGACACTAGGTTGTGTAAGCATCCTTCCTGTCGTCATGGTGAAATGGGGATTAAAGGAAAAGGCCAGGGGATACAGTGTTTTGAAGAGTTTATTACTCAGCTGTAGCATTCCACAATGAGCAGCCTGTCTGCTACGGGTTACATAAGGCTGTGGACGGAGAGCCACTTGTCGCTTCGGGAGGGAAGGATTTACAGACGGTCAGGTTGGCGAAAGTGTGAATTACAGTCTTCATAGGGTCACACACACACAAAAAAATCATGTTCGAACGTAATATCAACAAACCTTGTGAGATGCGGAGGAGGAACACATAGACATTCACATGAAAAATTATAATGAATATAACAGCTCAGATTATTGGCAGTTTATGCAAGACTTTTGCCCTCAGTCTGTCAACAGGAAATCTAATATCGGTCTAATATCCAGATAAAGTCTACCCAAAGTGTAAAATCACAGCAACATGTTGTCATTTGACATTACAGATCTGATCATTGATGATGCTTTTTCATAGTGTTTTGGAAAACCTAGCACACTACGGCTATCGACAAGGGATCTCTCCATGTGACTCATGACCCGGTACTCCACCACGGGGCTGCGGGACAAACAATCATCTTGAGTTATGCTCCACATTTCACTCTGGGGGCCCTTTCAAATGGCCGCTAGAAACCAGGCTCCGGGCGCTCATACAAAGTGCGGCTTTGTGAGTGGAAGCCGCCACGGCACAATAGCGCAGTTCCAGTCATACGGACTCTTGTAAGTGATGGCCTGGTGTGGAACATCTGATACTGTGTCGTTTTTTTTGTGCTCCGTCACCCTCTACACTGCCCTATCTAACAGTCTCACACAGAGACTCTCTGTGTTTGTCGTTAAACCTCGCGCCATTATGCTACAATTAAATAAGCTACCAGTCTTCAGAGCTGCCCATGAGCGTTTCAGAAAAGCACGGAGTTGGGAATCATTAAAACTGCATCATTTCAGGAAAGGCAATTTTATACCTAATCAAAACCAATTTGGTTACTTTGAAAAAGGAAATAATATTAGAAATTTGCATGGGCATTCCTCTTAAAACCATTCTGAGGGCTCCTAAGATGATCTGTTCCAGATGGCAAGCTGCCTATCAATTTGGTGAGAATGGCAATGAAAAGCATGAAGAGCATCTTGCAGTTATGCTCAACAGGCAGATTGTATTAACATTTTAAATAAAAGTGCTGCTGGGATATTTACAGTTCGGCCAAATTTACTGCACTGCCGCTATCACTAAATCAGTGTTTCCCAATCTGGTCTTCTGAGACCCACAGAGAGTCCACATTTTTGCTCCCTATCAGGAGCTGGGAGGGAGCAAAGCTGTGGGTCCCTGAGGACCAGATTGGGAAACACTGCTCTAAATCAATCAAATCATCCCTGGATGTTCTGTGACGTTCTGGCTGTTGAGCACGATCTCAGAGCTGGGAAATGCCAGGCTCAGGGCACAGAGCTTCTCCGGCTGATGGCCCGACCCAGCAGAGATTCCCGGTAGCACAGGGGCACGCTGGCGGAGGGGTACGGGCCGCCGCAGCCCACCTTCCAGCAGCGATATGGCATGGCAAACTCGCTCCCGGAGTCCCAGCTTTTGGCCTCCTCCTCTTCATCCAGCTCCTCTTCCTCCTCCTCTTCCTCCTGCTCCTCCTCTGCTTCAGCACACTCCAGCTTCAGCTCCTGGATCCCCGCGTGCAGCTCCATCAGCTGCTGGATCAGAATCTGATCCTGAGAACGCATCTCCATCTATGGCACAAAGAAACACGGTGACCAATATCATTACTGCGTTATTTGATTTATTTGGCCATTTTGCATTATATAAAATTATATAATATAAATATAAATCATAATTAGGCCTATATAAAATATGCTCTATTCACCATCCGGATTTTGGAAATTCCGCATAAAAGAACCGTTAAATTAGTGAAACTATCAAAATACATTGAGAATAGTTAATTTGTAAAAAAAAAAAATTATGTAGATGAAAGACTTTACTTGTTGGGTTGCCAGTGTAAAATGTGTAAGTAACTGTACCAATACAGCCACAAAGGGGATTAATATAAGGATGAATGTCAAACAGTTATGAAAGAGGTCTGACAAACAGAACTTCGATATGCAAGTTTCCGAGGCGACATGAGGCATCAATCAGATTCTCAGAGGCCAGAGAATCAGCGTCCAAATTGCAGGTACATTGGTCACAAAAATCAGTGCAATTATTTAACGTGTGAAGGGCAAGGTTCTCAAAAATTATAGCAACATACACAAACAAGACACATAAAATGATAATGGCTAAAAACCATAAATATGGTACCAAAAGAACTCAAGATTAAGCACCTCTGTGACTCAACAGAAACGTTACAAAGCTGCAACTGATACAGGGCTGCCATTTGGAAATCACTTACATCCAAGGCCAATGCACAGAGCCATGTAACTTGTAATAAGGAGAACAAATCCTGAGCCCTGGAACAATGGAAAAAAAATATGATCTGATGAATGGTATTTCACCCTGTTTCCTGCATCTGACCGGGTTCATGTTTAGAGACAGCCACAGGATGCCTTCATGCTACAATATCTGTTGGTGTAGGCAGTAATTTTGTGGGAGTCATTATATCTGACGGTTGTTCAGTACTGTAATCTGATAACCAATGAATATAAATAAGGCCATTTTACAGAGCCAGGTACACCCTACGGTGCAAGCACAGTTAGCTCATGATGCTCCTATATCTAGGATGATAACACCTCCATGCACATTGCTAAACAATTTCAAGAGTGGTTATGTGAACGCCAGGATGAATTCAATTGCTTTTTCTGGCGTCTGCAAGTGCCAGATCTAAACATCTTTGAACCTGCATGAGAAGCTTTGGAGTGCAAAGCAAACTTTTCTACTTGAAAAATGGTCCCAAAATCCCACCACACAGAATTCCACGACGGACTGAAGCTATCTTTTTAGAGCTCTTCTTTTGTTTGTAGGGATGCTGGGGTTTTAAATGTAACTATATGTGGCCAAGATACTGAAGCATATTCTGATTAACACAGGTTTGATTTTAGTTTGTCAGGTCTGTGTTCTATCTTTGACAAAATGGGGCTTTAAATAATTTCTGTCGAGCAGGCTTTCATTCAGATGTAAATTCATTTTGCCTTTCCCTCCTATTTATGGGGGTCAGAGGCAGTCTAATTACTTACACAGAGAGAGTAAAATGCCCCAAATTCCAGTAAAACCAGAACCGAGTCAGTCGCACAGAAGGAACAAAGGCAGACGAAACTATGCCTTTGATAAACTGAATCCTTTTCTACTCCAATTATTTTGTAAGGAGCAAGGCGAGTATGTGGCTGAAAAGCTTTGCTGTCGACAGCCTGGCATGGATATAAAAAGAAGAAAACATGATTAGGCAGCTTTTAAGAAAGTTTACAGCTTCAGCTTCTTGAGGGGGGTGACCCAGACGTCACACAAGCTTCTGGGTCTTCATCAGGGTCCTTCTGCACCACAGAACCAGATTTTGTCATAACCCAAGAGCATCGCAACTGGATCAGCTGAAGAATAATTTCTGGTAGGGTGAAGGGGGACACAGTAAATATTTTTTCACAGTGAAAGAGCCTGGTTATCACAAACGATTAGACGTCATGGTTTACTTGGTGCAGGCTGAATGCGTTAAAATGTTATGTGAAGACAGATGTGGTGAAGACGCAATATATAACCCACGCAAAGAGTGTTCGGTTATGAACAAACCAACGACCCATTCAGCGGTTAAAGGAGGGGGTGAGGTTCACAGTCCTTTTAGTGTGGGGGTGTATCTGGTGAAAGGGAAAAACAGTAAAGTAGAAATATCATGTGACTGACCTCAAAACCAAAGACAGGATTTAGCTTACAGAAGCCGGTTAGTAAGGCATCTGAAGGAAGCAGAAGACAGTGTGTCTCTTTACGGTGACATCAACTTTGAGTTAATTGCCCTACTGGCAAATAAAACTGCCACGTTGCCCCACCGTTTGCCCTGATTTTCCTCTCCTGTCACAGAGATCAATAGTTGACATTCCTATTGGTGACCCTTTTTCAGCAACTGGGATGACCCGACTAACAACCCGGACAGACAGGAAACCTCAAAATACATCACTCAGTCTGCATTTGTACCAAGGGGAAAAAATGTCCTCAGCCATTCAGTTTGTTTCATTGTCTCTATTATGTTTGGTGCATTTCCATGCTGTAGGCACACAGTTGCCATGACAAAACTGTCAGGTTATTTATTAACGATGGGAAATTAGGCTACTCACCGTACTAACAGGGCGCAGCAATATTACCCCCTAGATAACTCTCAGAATGAGAAGAGGCTCCGTTGACTTTAAATGTGCCACAAAATGATTCTCAAAAAAAAAATGATTCTCAAAAACCAGCAATGTTTAATTGCTGCCAAAATACAACAGAAAGATTAATTAGAAGACGAAGATAATGACGGTATATTTTGATTACCCTAACTCTACATCACTGATTATCGCAGAAGATTCGTAATGATTATTATAATAATCAATCATTGGGATAAAATGAAAACTGTATTAATTGTAGCACATGAAAAAAATCAACTCAATTCATACCACAAAATAGACAACACTCATACAACTGTATAGCATGTTTTTTTTAAGTAGTAAATGGAATATCCCCATGGTAATCCATCCATCTACATTATTGGGTCCAGTCAACCCAGGACCAGTAGGATTGTGGTCCCAGTCTTACCAGCTCTCTCCGCAGCCAGGCCAGTGCACTCTCAATATCTAGCTGGCAGGCGCCACCATCTTCATCCGCAAACTGAGCCCCCCTGGCCAAGTCATGCTCCCTCTGGGACACCCTGGCGCTCATTACCGCTGTCGGCTTGAAGTCTTCGAAGGTGGCGGTCTTGCGAGAGAAGTCTCGTAATCTGGTGAGGACCACTTCCATCGTTTGGTGTGGACTTCAAACTCTAGCTCTTCCTTACACTCTTAGGTTTCGTCTGAACTTTTCTCGGCTGTAGCTAGATACAGCGTTGTCAGGAAATAAAACGCTAGCTAGATCCCTGCGTTTCGGCACTCGGACCACTCACTATCACGCTACTGTGAGGTCTGTGCTGGACTGGAAACTTAAGGTGACCCCCGTTTTTGTTTTTTTACTGCTTGACATTGTGAAACTGCCATTAAGTGTGCATGTTCGTGACGTCACCCCTCTAACATCAGACCACTCTGTTTACCATTTTACTGCTTTTTAAACACACTGTCCTCCCTCCCAGGCTGGAACTGAGAGGGAGGAGTGGATGGAGGGACAGAAGAAGGGCAGTTTCCTTGGCTACCCAGTCAGGGCTCCTGCTGAAGACAGGTCTGGAGTGCCCTTGGTTTTCATATCATGTCCCAGCAGCAAATAAGAACATTGAGATGGAGTCAACAGTTCTCTCCCGACCTCTTAGGAGATGGACACCTTGTATTGATTGTACTTCAGCTTGCTTGAACAAATTCTATGGTATTTTTCTTATAACAATATACAGTACTGTGCAAAAGTCTTGGGCAGTCACAGAAAATAGTTTAAATGATCATCATGTTGATGTAAAACTATATTACACCTGTCAAAGTGTGTCAGCTTAGCCATTTCAAACCTCTCCTAAAGTCACCCCAGTATTTGTAGCAACCCTCCAATATACCCATGTAATTTGTGACCTGACCACTAGCACCTGATATTGCTAATCAATGTCAAAGTGCCTTTGCAAAGCAGAAGAAGAACAGAAGAAATTCCTGTTAGTTTTTATTGATATACTCTTAATTTGCGTACGTTCTAATATTAAATGCTGTTTTTGTTCTGAGAAAATGTACACTTACTACCCAGATAAATAGTTTTAAACATTTTCTTTGAGTGCTTATGACCTTTGCACAGTACTGTACATCAGTGAAAATAACGCAGCTATTGTGCAGCCAAAGGTAGTACAGACTAATCATTAAAGATGTCACCCTTTAGTCAGCTAATGTCCCCGAATTCCCCTCTCTGATGGAGATTCGGACTCACACGACCTCCGAACCCATGTCGCGTTGGAGCCCATTTGTGACTAATCAGCTCCCTGTCAGTTTGGCCTCTCGGCCCGGTGCCTAGCAACTCACACAATACGGGGGCCTGACAAGGACAAGAAAGGTTGGTAACATTTGGATCGCGGGCTAAATTGCGACCAAATTAGCTTTTAGATCCTATCCATGAATTGTACAGGAAATGCCATAAGCAGACAAAGAGCTTTTTTAGTGCTTCGGCACAGGTGGCACTCACTGCGTCATTAGATCGTTTTACGTCAGAGGAGAGTGAGATTTTGAGTTGCACATCACACCCTGGAAGGGTCGTGAACTTCACAGACTCCTGTTAAACCGAGCATACCGTCAAAACATCACATGTACATGCAAGTTAAGATTATTTTCCATCAAAGAACTGAGAATGAAAACAAAAGATGACACCACTCTTAAACTGGATGTAAAAAATATGTAATTTGTATAGAATACTCTTAAGTTGATGTTGAATACTAGAGACTTTTTAGAGAGCATTTCAGGGATCCCAGTGGCATGTTCATGGTTTGACTGAGCCAGTCCATCATGTCACAGGTTGTTCTCTCCCTTTTTTATACTGAACTCTTTCAAGCATTACGGACTTTTCCAGTGTACTGGGTGCCCTCATCATATTTCAGAAATAAGAGCTTTAATCTGGTAATATATGCTTCAACTGAAAACTCAAGCTTGATTGTTTAGTTTATACATGAGGTAATTCATTTTCTTTATAGTGCTCTAATCTCCGTTGAATGATCTTTAGCAAAATCCTGCTGGCTACGTCACATAAAGGAAATTGTACACTGCTCCTGTGTACTGCTGCTTTTGGTGCCAAAACACCCGTATCTCCTTCATGAGCTGCATTTGCTGTAACAACTATATGTAAAAAATTTTATTTGACTTTTATTGGAAGCGAAATATTAAGTGCAGAAGCCGTTTCCTAATTATGCGAATGGATTGCGATTTGAGGTACTTTGTCGCCACCCAGTGGAAGTTATCTTTATTTGCCCTTAAATTTGCAATACTTTTAAACGTTGTAATATTATAAGGAAAAAGACCATAAGAGATATTTTACCTTAAAAAATTTTAGCGGAGAGGAAGATTGTTTAATAAGCTGAGTGTTTCATGACGTGAGCGGGTCAGGTTGCCGGTCGGGTCAGGTTTGGGAGCATGCATTGAATCAGCATGATGTCATGCCCACCACATGTTTAAACACCTCAGAATCCTTGTTGGTGACCCCCCAAGGATGACATGTGATCCGACCCTTTGGAAATGCCCATCTAACTGCTGCAGTCAGGTGTTACCTGGGCGTTCCCTTCACCGGGTCCAGCTGCTCGGGTCCTCAGCAATGAGGATCCTGCGAGCCAGATCATCCTTGGGGAAACGCACCAAACGGCCATAGTGCCGTAACTGACGCTCCCTCATAATGCAAGTTATGTGCTGCATTTGGGACTTCCTCAGCTACTGCTCATTCGACACAAACTCAAACCACTGGTACCCAAGGACTCTCTGAAGAGACACAGCACCAAACGAGTCCAGTCGTCATCTCAGGTTACTGGATAGTGTCCATGTCTCACAGCCATGCAGCAGGACAGGGAGCACCAGGACTCTAAAGACGTGGACCTTCATCTTCTTACAAAGATATCAGGAGCGCCATAAAACCCTTTTCCGGCCACCTCATTACCCCTTCATGGTCTCCCAATCCATCTACTGACATGAAATAGACATGAGAGTCACAGCCGAGTCTCTCCCTCTGCCGACATTCTCTCCACACACAGACACACTGATGACGGATGTGCCCAAGAGGTAATTAAAGGCCTGGATATTGGTTTTGATCCTGGACACTCACAAACCCATATACTCAGACTGCTTACTCAGAGCCCTGATCAGAGGTTATATAGATCACGCGGAAAATACAGCATCTTCAACAAAGTCGATATTGGTAAATCTTTCTTTATCAAAGAATGCCAGACAGCTGCTGTACCCCACGACCCTGCCGAACAGCCAGTTCATGTAAGCATTGAACAGAGTAGGAGCGAGAACACACCATCAGGAGGAGCCGATACACCACAGCAACAGCTACTCCCCGAGTACGACAGCCATCAAAGCCACCAGACCAAAAGTACGTGTATCCACCTACAGAGGTCTGGCCACTCCCCAGTCTGTACCTCAGCGAGTGCTGCCACTGAAATGTGGAGTTCATGAAGCTCCCCCAATAGCAGGGGGACATAGTCATCATGCTGGAGAAACGGAACATTCCACACGACAACCCGAATAGGCTCCAAGCGGGGCTACTCCCGCGGAGAGTAAATAAGAGTCTTGTTCGTTGTCTCAGAACTGTGTGAAATGCTTTAACAGTGGCTGGAGTGCCAGTCCTGCCGCCAACCCCCAAGTTTTTCCCTGCATGTTGGAGGACTGCTTGCAGGGCCGGATGCAGTTTAACATCATACCCAGGAGCATGATGGACTGAAATTATATCCTGTGAATGATTCTGAGATTGCATCTGCTCTGGGCACTCCCTGCAGTGGGCAGCTCACCCAGGCCAAGCAATGTCTTGTGTATCTGAAGGTAAACATCTGCCAAGTTCAAATTCACCACGCTCCACCATCAGAGAGTCTCTGGAATTTCATGCCAACAACCCCC
>JAODKC010000049.1:10259201-10276875 GCA_026777985.1 Mormyrops attenuatus | reverse complement strand
CCCCGCCCCCGCGCCCCCCCCCCCCCCCCCCCCGCCCCTGGCCAGTGTAGGATGCACGGCTGGGGTACACTTATCACAGTTTGTATACACATAGCCTACACTACAGAGAATTTAGAGATGCCAGTTAGTCTAACTGCATGTCTTTGGACCGTGGGAGGAAATTGGAGTTGCTCGGTGAATCCCACATGATTTAGAAAGAACAGGCACAAACCTAGTGATTTACATTCCTTGTTTTGTTTTGGCAAACTCAAAAAACTTTAATCCACTTAACTTTTAAGATTTCTGGAGAAATTCTGATTACCCAACCTGAGAAATTCTGTGGAAATTTTTGAACCCACCCTGGACATTGGTAGGCTGGAGAATGAGAATTTCCCCATTGACCAATAAAGTTTATCTTATCTTATAAGGTGAAGTTGGTGTGCCAGAGCAGAAGGGGTATACCTTAGAGATCATCTCCCTGCGAGTGCCCTACAATGCCTTGCTGTCAGGTCTAGCAAGTACCCTGCTTTAAAGATTAAGCTTCCAGGGACTGGGTCTGGATCACTGTAATGCCGATAACGATTTACTGAAGATGGATGGATTGTTGGGTAGACAAACACTTCATGGACACTGGGAGGAAAATGTTCTGTGGAACCCAGACCTGTGATCTCCTCAAGGCTTTCTCTTTCTTTTTCGCCTTTTCCTGTTCTTCACTTCCTGTCTCTCCTTCTCTCCTTTCCTCCTTAGTGTGCCAAATGAGGCGGCACGGCAGAAGGACAGTGCAATCAACCACTGCCATGACAACAGCCGCGCGCTCGAAGACAGAGAACGGGAAAAGCAGCAGGCAAGAAGGAGGCTCTACCTGGTGTCCGTCATCTGCCTGTTCTTCATGATCGGCGAAATCCTGGGTAGGAATCTGCCGGCGTCGTTATTTTTGCCTCTTTCTTGCCAAACCTGCTTCCTTCTTGCTGAGGCTGGGTCGCTTCTTGTTCCTCCTTGCATTCCTCCAGGTGGCTACTTCGCTGGTAGCCTGGCAGTGATGACGGACGCGGCCCACTTGCTGGTGGACTTCACAAGCTTCCTCATCAGCCTGTGCTCCCTGTGGCTCTCCTCCAGACCCCCCACATACGCACTAAGCTACGGCTGGCACCGGGCAGGCAAGACCACCTGCCAATATGCTAATTCAGACTCTAATTTCTAAACTGCGTGTGACATCGTCCCCATATTAATCTCTCCTCTGAATAACTAGTGCTTCTACCATCGAAACTGACAAATCTTGTACGTCTGATCATGTTTCCTGATGGTATGCCTCGCTTGTGTCTGCCCACTTCAGAAATCCTGGGCGCTCTGCTGTCAGTGTTCACAGTTTGGCTGGTGACGGGGGTGCTGGTGTATCTGGCGGTCCGGCGGCTCATTGACGACGACTACACGATCGAGGGCACCGTCATGCTGATCACTTCCAGCTGTGCTGTCATTGCCAACATCATGTGAGCCTCCCGCTACATGGCTAATTATGAGTAGCTACAATAGAAGCTGGGATCTTTAACCCTGTTGGTTTTGTTCAATTTGATCAGCATAGCATTGATGTTTTTCGCCCAAATTTGGTTATTTTTTCTTCCTCTGTCCCCTGTCTGTAATACCTCAAACACAGTCTGAGCTTTGGTAAACTCTTAAAGAACCGCCATACTGTTTAAGGGATGCTGGATGCCAGATACCTGTGTGCAGTTTCTGTCCAAATCTCTCATGATCCCTTAGTTGTCAAAACACAGAAACGCAGTGTTTCCCTATCCAGTTGTGGGGATCCACAGACAATCCATCTTCTTGCTCCCTACTGGGGACTGGGAGGGAGCAAAAATGTGGACTGTCTGGCAGGGAGCTGAGAGAGAGCAAAAATGTGGACCGGCTGTGGGTCCCCAAGGACCGGATTGGGAAACATATCTGTAATGGATTAAGAAGGGCACCTAGGGTGACAGAGCGGGTAAGTCACAGCGGTCCCAGGCCTCATTGCTGTGTCTCCTGTGCAGAATGGCCTTCACCCTGCATCAGTCTGGACACGGACACAGTCACGGAGGTGCCGGCTCCCACGGGCACGGGCATGGAAAATCAGGCACGGGGGGGCAGCCACAGGCAAACGCCAGTGTGCGGGCGGCCTTCATTCACGTGGTGGGGGACCTGCTACAGAGCATCAGCGTTCTGATCAGCGCCATCATCATCTTCTTCAAGGTCGGGGGGTCAAGGCTGACAGCTGGTGTAGGGGGCTGGTTGGGGGGGGGCATTAGGTGGTGGCCACCTGTTAGTCTGCCATGCTTGCTTTTCCCTGGGGTGTCCCTGGGGAGCTCAACATCCTTTGTAAAAACCAAAGGCTGACATCCAAAGATTTTCATTTTGGAAATTGTGTTTGGCATCACGTAGCCCAGCGGAAACACTTTCAACATTAGCACTGCTGCCCAGACTGGACAAATTAGTGTTTTGCTAATTCATTAGCTCTTTGGCCTCCAGCCTTTAAATCGCAGTGATGGATTTTGACAAACGGTTTGCCTGTTTTCTGTGTCTGTACAGGGGGACAGTATGTTCCTCATTCTAAAACAGTTGCGTATCACTATTACAAACACAAAACAATATGGAGGATATCATTTTTCATCACTATGCAGTGAAAATAAAAAGTAAATCCAATAATGAATGGTTTGTGTTCTGCAGCCGGAGTACAAGATGGCCGACCCCATCTGCACATTCCTCTTCTCCATTTTCGTCCTGGGCACCACCATCACCATTATGAGAGACATCCTGGTGGTTCTCATGGAAGGTAAAGTCTGCTGCTTTGTTCTTTCACTTTATAAATCAAAAAATATTATTACAATTCCATTTCCCATTTCCCTGACCTGGATGGAAGATGGATAGATGGAAAATAATATGCATTTATTAGAATATCAACATGGTGAACAGGTGTTTTTGCTGAATAATCCACTAAACAAATTTGAGGGTGGGACCCCAGTCCATTCTAGGCCTTCTTTAGGTCACCAGGTGCTCAATGATTGGACTCGGACCCGTAATATGCTATAGCAGCATTCTAGCTGCTGGTTCTGATTAAAGAATCCCTAGACCGTATGAATGATGCAGGTAAATTCTGCCCCTCCTGATTGCCCACTTCTGTTGGGTTGTTTAGGTGCCCCAGGTGGGGTAAAGTACAGTGAGATCCGGGACAAGATCCTGTCCGTGAAGGGAGTGGCAGCGCTGCACAACCTGCACCTCTGGGCCCTCACCATGAACCAAGCTGTCCTGTCTGCTCATGTTGCTATAGGTAAAGGTGATGGGTCTGACTGGGATTTCCCAGAGAGTGTAGTCTAGTTGTGCTAGAAGGTGTGCAGTGTTTGGAGTATAATGTGTGGACATACCTGACACCCCGCTAGGGGAGGGTGGTGTGTAGGTAGGCAGTTGGCTGACAGACTGACCTTTGCTTGCCCCCCCCTCCCCCGCAGAGGACATGGTGGAGCCACAGCCGGTGCTCAAGGAGATCAATCAGGTTTGCTTCACTACCTACAGCTTCCACTCCGTCACCATTCAGCTGGAGAAGCAGTCTGACCAGAGGCAGGGGTGTGACCTGTGTCTGGCCCCCAAGCACTAGCCCCGCCCTAACGGAAGGATGCTCCCGCTGACCCTGGCAGCAAGGCGGAGCTGGCGGGCTGAGGAACTGCCAATCACTACTGGGGCATCCTGGGTTTCTATAGGATTCCCCTCAATAAACAGCTGTAGGTAGTTTGTTGCCTGGGGGCAGGATTTAGCAGAGAGAGTCAGCTCCTCATATGCCTTTGCGCATATTTACCAGGACCCCCCAGCTCTGAAAGCAACATACAGACAAACTCAAGCCGTACTATTATGACTGGAGTTTATCTTAATGTAGGTAACACTTTACTTGAGGAAACACAAATACTTAGTAGTAACTCAGTTAACTCAGTACAAATCATGAACAAATATAGTTACAACTTAAGATGAAAGATGTTATGATTCATTAATGATTAACAAACATGAGATCAGTATTTCACTTGTCATTCATTACTTGTTTCTTCAGTAGTTCCTTAGTTCCTTCAGTGGTTCAAGATTTACATAAACAGATATAGTAACAAATATAGTACTTGCTTGAGATAAAAGATGTCATGATTCATTAATGATGAACAAACATGAGATCAGTTAACTAGCACTTAACTTGTGGTTAATTATTACATAGGTAATAGTGTAATACTACATTGTTTGTGTAGCTTCAAGTAAAGTGTAACTTAAATGTATTATATTATTCTTTTTTTCCTCACATTTTAATGAGAAAATGACCCAGATATTTTTCAAAAGAATTCGATTTAGCATTTTTTAATTTTATTTTATTAATGTTTGCTACTGGATTACACAATGACACAGACACTGCCTCGCGCCTCCAGGGCTGGGGGTCGGGATCCCACATGTGCCGCGTTTGTATGGAGGTTGCTTGTTTTTCTCACGTCACACAGGTTCCCTCATGCAGTCCAAAGACATGTGGTTAGGCTAACTGGCACCTGTGCGACTGTGAGTGTGTCTGCGCATGGATGTGCCATGAAACGGGCTGACATCCCATCCAGAGTGCATCCCAGCCTTGTGCCCTGTGCCCTATATAAACAAACTGTCATTCTCCAAAGCAGTTATTTGTGCAATGTTTTAATGAGGAAAACAGTGCAACTGCTCACTGTTAAACCATTAAGTCACAACGTGGCTGTACAGTTTGTTTATTTTAACTGTACTTCATGTTTGTAATATTTCTAAGTGGGGTAAATAAAATGGCATGGTTTTTTTGCTATGACTGTCTGAGAATGCACGTTGCTCATCAGCAGGCAGGCAAACAATATCAGTGGTCTGTCTCAGTAACCTCTCACTGCCCCCATTCCACTGGGGGGGCGGGGGTGGCAGATAAGTATAATTGTGTAATGTGCTTCTTTTTGCCCCATGAAATATGTCAAGGTGCTCCGGAATTATTACTGTATTACATTTTGAAACTGATTTTTTTCTTGATGCCTCTATTTAAATTGTATTTTGACTCATACTTTATTGGAATGACTAGCAACAACTCACAGAATCTGCACACATGCTTTTCTTGTGTTAGGCAGAGAAACAGACCCTAATCTCTTAAGGGTGACACCAGCCTGGCAAATAAACCGAATTCTGCATTATGCGTGAGTCAGCCAGAAACTTGGTATTTGTATGTCTGGGATATTCTAACCCTTTTCCTGGAGCTGTAAGCCAGCTTCCAGACAGGCATATGTGTCGTGCACTTCTCTTATATTGTGTTTCAGAATTCGAGCCAGTGTAAAGCTATATGGTCAGTCACTACCACTACTACAAATGCTGTGCAGGACACTGAAATTAGTTAAAGCCCATAAACCTCTCTACTTGCAATTAGCGTTATAATTCTCATTATAATAATTCGTCAGCTGCAAGCAAATAGTTGAGACTTCATGTTCCGCTCTCGGCCCGTTTTATCTGCTCTTTGCGCTAAAGGTGTGCATACGAATAAACAGCCCGACCGCGTCCGGCGCTCCGCATCGCTAAGTCTGCTTAGGGAAATACCTGAGGAATGTACTGTGTACTGGATAAGCGCGCCTTTTCCCTGACCCGCAAAGAAGATAAGTCCCGTTTTAATTAAAGCATCGGATCACTGGATACTGCAGATAATCCGAGTTACTGTGATATCCCCAGAAGAGGCATTATGGAGTTCACATTTCCTAAGATCTGCACTCCGTCCTGCCGCTTCCCGTTAATGTAGCAGGTGCTCAGAAGCTACGGCTGGATATCGTTTGCTGAGACGTGCTTTCCAAAGAGTCAAATTTCTGGTAAATTGCGTATTTATTAATTGGAAAGGCACTGTCCTGATTTTAAGGCGAAATGCATGACGTTTCTTGCTTTTTTTTTTCTTGCTAAGCTCGGTGGTAATCAGATGATGTGTTATATGACATACACGTTATCTCCAAATTTAGCATGTAACAGATGGAGAGGTCATTATGAAACTGCCGAGTGCTGTAATAGTTACGGTTCGTTGGGTGGGAAACAAGCTCATGCTCTTTTGGAGTGTCTTAAGGTAATTTCACACTAAAGGGTCACGAGAATAATAAACAGTGTTCGGGCGGCTGAACAGTTGCCAGGTATTCTGTACCATGTGGGACAGGGTACCATAACGAAAGTCCCAGACTCAGGCAGACTACAGCACCAAAACACAAAACTGTAACCCACCTTGCCTTAATATATCTCTTTACATTTTACAGTATAATATCCACTTAAAACAACACTTGATTTCGAATACTTAGGGAAAACTAAAATTAGGGAAAACTGTTTGAACAACAAATACTATATACTTGTATAATTAGGAAGTGAACTAAGAATCAAATGGATATACTCTGACGTATGCAGCTGCTACTTACAAATATTATAACTAATAGCAAGATAATAAATGATAATTATTTGTTATATCTATTATTAGCGTTCGAATGACGTTTGTAGACCGTTCACGAGTAAGACCCCAGATAATGTTGGTAAACATAACTCTGAACAGCAGGTGCCGCTTTATGACTGATACAGTCGGAAAGTACCGTAAAGTCAAGAAAAGAGGGGAATCAGGGTTTTCGCAATTTTTTTTCGCATTTGTAATGAATGTTAAACTACAACACGATGAACACACACAGTTACATTTTCATGTGAAAACTCAGTCCATCCATCTTCTAATCGTTCATCCTGGGAAAGGTCAGGGCTGGGGTGCCTTTCTGCCAGGATGGGGCACAAGGATCCCCTGGAGGGGATGTCACTCTCTCACACAATAATGATGCTAATTGGTGTCTCTACTGAGGGAGGAACCTGGAGCACATGCAAAAACATGCAAACATAAAAAATGGCGTTGGGATTGGAACCCTAAACAGTACCACCCACAGAACCATCGTGTATCTCGTCAATTAGAAACATTTCGTACATTATTTGAAAAACGCACATGTAGCGCGGTGCAAAGAAATAATTCGAAGGCCACTTTTTGTCATATTTGCGGTAGTAGGCGGACATCTCGCGATAACTGAGACGCAGCCGAGATATCAGGGCATAAGGAAAAAATGACCCCCGTACAGTATTGACAGTACCAGTGACAGTATATTTGTCTCCGTAGATCCCAGCATTGCGCAAAAGTAGCGATTGTCCAGGTAACGTTTGCCGTCCGCCGGGTATCGGGAGCGTATGGCGGTCAGCAGAAGCCTCGAGTTTTGCGTCGCGTTTCGCTGCCTTTGTAATATGGCACCTGAGGCTGGAAATCAGCTGTGCTTAGGAGGCATCAGATGCTTCCTAACAATTGGCTCAAGCGGTCACAACGCACGGCGGACCCCGGGCCTGCTGATTAATCGCTCATTTATTACACCCTGTCGAGGTGTCCTTTATTTAAGAATAAGGGTTGTTTTTAGGTGCGGCACTAAGGGGCGGTAGCGGTCCTCCATTAATGTGACGGCGCTTTAATGGTACACCTCCATAAGCTGGGGCATGGGACAATGCAGAACAAAAAATGGCAAATAAAACAGGGATGACGCAGTTTTAAAGGTATTAATTAGTTATATTTGTAGGGCTTCCAGTTTATAGAGTGTGTACGGTTTAACCTTTTATTAGTTACTATAAAATGTTTGGGGCTGTTCTGAACAATTGACAGCCTGGCATGATTCCAAACGACGTGCTGGACATATTTCAGATTTTAAAAAGTCAGATTTACTTAAATCCAAGCAACTTTTGTCTATTATTTAACATATAATATTTAACGCATAAGAAATGTACGCGACCGCTGTACAATAATTAGTGATTAAACAAATGATGACTTTGCTGTGATGTGCGTGGTTTTCTGGTTGTTGAAGTAAAGTTTAGTACTTTAAATGTAGTCAGAGAGCTGGAAGAAAAAGAAATGTAATTCATGGAAATGTATACTTTGTTAGAGCAAATAAAATAAGATTAAGATCTTTCTCCCAGATGAATGATTTAATGCTTAAAATAATTCCTGGCACATCCTTTTTATAGCTGGAAACTAAGATTTTTTGTATTATCTTTCACTTTTAGGACTTTAATTTCAGACTCAGACATTTCTCGTGCCCAGGTATGCTGCTGAGTGCCCATGCAGGGTAGTTTCCAGCAGCGAAATCCCTCCTCCGTCGCCATGACCACGCCCCCTGTGGCCGGGGCTTGCATGACGGCCACGCCCTTCCCTGGGCAGCAGGCGCAGGCGGCACGGGAGGTCAACACGGCATCGCTCTGCCGCATAGGACAGGAGACTGTGCAGGACATCGTCTTCAGGACCATGGAGATCTTCCAGCTGCTGAGGAACATGCAGGTAGGGTTGGTGCCCCTGCTTTGTACCCTGGATGGTCCTGGATCATACCCTTCATCCTTCCGTCCTTGACAGCGTTCATGATGTCACTGCTGGCTCCGAACAGCAGCCTGACCTATCTGAACACACTTTGCCGCTTTCGCAGCTGCCAAACGGCGTGACGTACCATCCCAATACACACCAGGACAGGCTGGCGAAGCTGCAGGAACACCTAAGGCAGCTGTCCGTCCTTTTCCGCAAGCTGCGCCTGGTGTACGACAAGTGCAACGAGAACTGCGCAGGACTGGACCCCGTGCCTGTTGAGGTCAGGAGGACAGGTTCGCATGGGACGGTTGGCATAAGCTTCTTATAATGGGCCTCAATGAAACATTTTTTGGGGGGAGGGGAGCCCTCCTCATTTCTGAACACATGTCCATGCACGCAAACAAATCTACAAGATCCCCCACCCCGAGCCCAAAAAATGAGCTGTGCTCAATTATGATGTCAATTTGGGTATATAAGCACATGTATTTCACTGCTTATTTGAAATTCTCTTCTGATATGTCATTCTTCTACATATGTGATTCAATAATAGGTATGCCACAGTGTCATCATCACTGCGATTTAAGCCGAAAATATCAGTTGGTGTATCATTTGATTTACCTTTAGTACATGATACAATGTAAAGCTCTTCAGTACTTTAAGCTCACAGATGGTGGAACTTCTGAATCTGCAGACTCCTTCATTAGCAGAGCTTAGCAAACAGGATAGCGCATACCTCCTCTCTGACATTACGCTTCATTAGCCAATCAAAGGAAGAGGCCAGATAGCCCTGGGTCTCAAAGGGCTGCTGGTGCAGACTCCATAATTATATTCAAACCCCCACCCTCCCTGGCTGCCAGATAGCCATTGCCCAGCTAACGCTTTCAAATTACCTCTGTTTGTCAGCCTCTGTGGGGTAACAAGGGACTTTCCCTGTTGATTACACATCAGTTACCATCACCCTGCCCCCACTCCACGCTCCTCTGGCAAACGGTCACTGGAGGGGGGGGGGGGGTGGAGCTAAAGATCACGTCTTGAAGCTCGGAGTACTTAATGTGCCCGGTAAATATGGAAGCCATTGAGAATGAGAAATGAGCAGACAGCCAATCCAGGCAGCATTATCTCATAGCTGCCTAATTAGCCTCAGTCTCACTAACAAACAGCTGGTAAAGTGCATGATGTCAGCATTTTCCAAAAAGGCAGTGACCGACGACTCCGTGCTCCGGGCACCTCTCACGTCGGAAGAGGCCAAGTCATTTAGCTTTTTGTTTTTTTTCTCCTCTGGCCGGATTCTCCCGTTTTCGTCAGAGAGGCACATTCATCCGTAGGCAGTCGAGGATAGGCCGTGAGTCACCGGCACCTTTCTGCTCCAGCACATTTTCCCCTACGGTTGCCAAGAGAAACGTTCACATCTCAGATTCGATATTTGCCTGGCTTCAGACTGAACACGCATTTCCTTTCTCTGATTTTTCTGCTAGTTTTGCCAATAACAAGAATAAATTTAATGCGACCCGAAGTGTATATTCATGTGTATATATATGTCTAGCTGCTGGCTTAGAGTAGTGCGTGCAGCGTGGCGTGTGGACAGACAGAGAAAGGTTTTTTTTTTGGGTGCCCCCTCCCGCCCCAACATTCATCCTACTAGAGTGGATAAATGGGAGATCTCTGCTTTGTTACGGTCTGTATAGCATAGCTATTATCTCCAGGATTCCACATATGCTACATCTTAGTTGTGCTGTTTATGAATCATGGTTGAACCCCCCCGCAAATAAATACCGAGCAGTTTGTTTTGAAACCTTTGTTCTTTATTCCTGCTGTATAGCGGTTTGCTTGAGCAACAGACATCAAAGAGTACCCCCCTCTCTGCTTCCCTTTGGATGGAATGAACGACTAATGCTAACAGTCGCGTTTCCCTTCCCGCCACACCGTCCTCCTAGACGCGGAAGACATTGCCAACGCCGCACTCTATCTGCACCAGCAGGTGTCAGTGTGACTTAAAGCAAATAAAGGACGATCCAGCAGAGTCTGATGGATTAAGCCAGGGATAAACTACACAGCACCGGATTGCTGGTTCGGTGTCAGTCTGGCAAGCAAAAGGCAGGAAGGATTTTCTGAATTGTCAGGCAGACTGTATGTATCTCTGTAATGCTTTTTTTGTGAATGGTATTCTGGACTTCGGGTAGTCTAAGCAGTGTTTTCTTGCAGCCTTCCTGGGGGGGTCAGTATGCATGACTGTTCGGTGAGTTTAAGATGACTGTGTAACAGGAAGGGGAGGCAGATGTGTCATGGCACGCACGGTCACTGCCAGGTGGCTTAGTGAAGCTGCCAGCCTATTGGCTGTCCTAGGCCCAGCCTTCAAATTCTTTGGCCTTGGCTTCCATCATCCACAGCCTGATGGACAGGAAGTTCTGTCCTCAGTTAGGAGAGGCAGGTTTTGAGATCAATAAAATTAAAATGCAGCTGAGATCTACCTTCAAGTGTGATGTAAAAAAACATACCCTTTTTTTGTATGTTTGTCTGTTACAGCAGCTCATCCCATATGTTGAGGAGGACTCCAAACACGACGAGCACTCTGCTCAGCAGAGCCGCTACGCCAGCGACGAGAGGAGGGAAGTGCTTGAAGTCAATAAGGTAAAAGGCGTGCTTGACCTTTGACTTTTTGTGACCTTTGACCCCAGGTTGTTGACATGTGTGCAGAACCTGCGCTGAAAGTATTTATTATAGAAGAATACAGCTCACGGGAACTCACTGTAAACAGTCTGCTGTTTATTTACATGGGTGGGAGGGGGTGGCTAGGATTTTTTCCACGTTGGCGGTACGAGGCAGGTTCAGGCCTCGGTGTTCCTTTGTTCCCTTTTTTCGCACTTTCCAAGTGGGCACAAGTGGATAGCGTGACTCTTAGCCTCGCTGCTAATTATTTACACAGGCTCTTTCCGAGAGCGGGATTCGCATAGTGGGGGGGGTAGGGTATGAGGGGATAGTTTTTTGGCCACAAACAAAGGGGTTCTGTCGTTCCATCCTCCGCATGACTCCCAGCGCCGGTACCCAGCTGCATGTTAAAATTCAAATGAGGGCAGGGAAGGGAAAAAAAATGATCGATTGTCTGGGAAGGAGGCACCGAATCGGAATTTCTCACACAGATGTTCAGGAGCTGGGCCACATCTGCTCCAGTTGTGGCGTTGGACACGGTCGTGGTTTGTTCTGGCCAGTATGGAAAGTACCGGCGCGCCAAGCTGTGGTATGAGATGCTGGGGTGACAGCCATGCCCTGTTTGGGCTGCACAGCTGTGGGGCCGTACTGTAACGCTACAGCACATAAGTGTAATCCACCCCCCCACCCCCCCGGCCACGCCATCCATCGGAACCTACTACCTCATATGGGTTGGAGTAAACGTGGAGTAAGGGGTAGTGCATCTGAATACGGAGTGTTTTTTTTGGGGTGAGGGCTAATAACAAACGTGAAAATGGATTGGGGGGGGGGGTGCTGGAAGCTCTTTGACAGCGAGTCGTTAGCTCGAAAAACAAGAGAAAGTTTAAAAAAAAAAATAGGATAGATACATGTTCTGATGTGCTGGCTGTCTCTCAGGCTGGGCTATTAAATGGTGTTAAGTGAGAGAAAAATTCACTCACTCTCTCTTCCCTGCTTTGTAAGAGGCGCTCCTGGTAGGCCTGGCATCTTCGGCGCCTCTGAGGGACTGCAAAGCTTTTAGGAGTTTCTTCAGAAAACTTAAATTATCGGGTTTCTAGTATATTCTTTTGGAGGGGAAAAAAACATCAGTATAGATCGTTCAGCGGAATCCCACATTCACGAAAACAAATCCGGCATGGATGACCCCGCCAGACAGATGGCGTGGCCCCCACCCGCCCTGCAGCGCTGAGCTTGTCGTGTGGAGCGAGCCTGACTTTGGAAATCACCCCACATCATCCCCCCCCCACATCGAGAGCACTGAGCCTTTAGCATTCTTAATCCGTGCAATATGACGTACAAACCAATCAGTTAATTGGCCCTCACTTCATATTGATTTTGTATTTATAGACTGTTTTTATGCAGAATTACAAACTGCTTCTTTCGATCATAATTTAATTAGGCTGAATTCAAAGAGGATTAATGCAGCCAATGCCAAAATACTGCTGGAGAATGCTAATCTATATTATACGCACAAGCAATACATAAAACATGGATAATTATTTAAAGAACACGACAGCGGGTTAAAAAAACGATACTGGAGGGTGTTCAGCCAAGCTAATTGGCGATGCTTATGTGGTTCAGACTGTTCCAGATTTGCTTGCCTGTTCAGGGATGCCATTCCCGCACAACTCTGCAGTCAATCAGCGCTTTGAGGGAGCAGGGAGGACTCAGAACCATGCGGAAGCTTGAGGATCCCTTTGTCAGGGCGCACGCGGCTCGGGATTAATGTGCCACGGCGTCGCATTTGCAGCACGGCAGTAATTGCAGTTGTAATGCCACTCTTCGATAAACTAGGTCTCCTTGAATTTGCTCCCCCCCCCAATAAACCATGAGAAGGGAAAGGAGGATTCGTTGTTAAGTCTGCCCGGTGCTGTTGGGGTTTGTGTCTGAATTCCGTTGTGCTGCAGTCATCCTGTCTGCTGCAAGCCGATTGTTTTAGGTCCCCCTCCCCCGAACATGGGCCCAGGGAGCACCAAGAAAGCCGAACATGCAGGTGGTGCTCTGATCTCATGGGGTTCTGGTGTCCGATTCGCAGAGCAGTCATGCCGTCGATTTAATACCTGGTCAAGGACGGGGAAGTTCCCGTCATAGATCATTAAGCCAGACTTTGGGAAGGGAAAGGTTGGGCTTCTTGGGTGTTATAAGTTCTGTCCAAAGGCATGGATGTTTGTCGTTTTCAATTAGCTGACTGGAGTCGGGTTCTGCGATAGCGACGGCATTGTAGCGGCCGTATCTGAAGCAGAGTCCGACAGCAATGCACCGGCGCTGTGCTGAGCGACAGGGCTCGGGTTGAGGGGGGGGCGCGAGTCTGAGGACACCTGTAAGACATCCGACATGCCGTCTTCATGACGAGCCCAGCGCGCTCGGGAGCCAAGGACACCCCGGGGGGCGGAGGGGAGGAGAGACCGAGACGGGCGGGCCACGGGGATGTGTGGGGAGCCCAAAGACTTCCAGAGATTTGGGGCGACCCTGCCTGTGGGGGCTGGATCTCTGTGGGAGGAGGAGTGAGGCTAAAAGAGGCCTGGTGCCAAGGAGGTGCTTTTCTTTGGCGTAGGAGACGCAGTACCAAGCGCTCCCCTGTGAGGAGAACCGGAACGCAGCCCCAGCCGCCGGACGCGCTCTGCTGCCGGCACAAATAGCCACCTAGTTCTGCATCTTCCTGCGAAAAATCAAAGCCGGACGCGATGTTCCGAGGTCCTCAGATGGGGAGGGGCTTCCCAGTCTGGCACGGATGGCCGCAGGGGAGTGTGATTCTCAGCACAACCCCGGACGTGACACCCCCCCCGGGCACGTGTTGATTAAATGCGGCTAATCAATTCCCCAGCTCTCAGCCTCTAGTGCCGAGTCTTTCATGCTTATGAAAACATTTCAAATCAAATCCTAAATGCTTCTTTGAAGATTTTTTTAAAAGCTTTTCAACTTAGGGATTTTAAATGCATTAATTTTAATAAAATAACATCTGTCCTAACAGGAGGTAGCTGGAGGAGAGTTGATCTTGAAAAGTATAAAGCTGGTTTTAGTGGACCGATGTAAACACTGGTAGGACTTGTAAGTATATATATTTTGTATATTGCAAGGTGGAAAGGGATACATTGATATAGGTGTGTTAATTCGCATGATAAAGCGCTAAATTGACCGAGACACATCTGGATGTAAGTTGCCAGGACACATATCGGATGTATCTGCAGTATCAGGTTTGTGTGACGAGTCGTAAGACATCCTCAGTGATGCAGAGATACTCGCTTCAGTACATCTCCATTCACGCTTCATTCTGCTCTCTTCAGGAGTTAATGCTGCCCAGTTTGAAGGCTAAACGTTAAGATAAATTATCCTGGCTCACTTTCAAGTTTTTAACGACTCTGATCAGGTTGCGGCCAGCTGGTGGCAGCACCGAGATCTGCGCACAGCCCCTGTAGGAGGCCCCGGCCGGCGGAAGCGTCTGCACTATCGAGTTCTGTCGGTCCTTAGATGCCGTAACAATAGGCGCTTGACGAGATGAAAATGACGCCACCTGCTGGTTTGGAAATCCCTGTGCCGTTCTGCATGTGTCCAATTAACAGCTGAGGAGTTACAGCTCACTGGGAGGTGGAATAACAGAGTTGTACTCCGAAGGGCACTGTACAGTGCCTCGCAGGATAAATATTTCACGTGCTAATTAGCACTAAATGTGTTTCTTGTAAGGCAATCAATTTACTGAATGGGTCATTCACTGAGGCTGTTTTGCATATTTATATATATGTATGTGTGTGTGTGTGTGTGTGTATCTAAACACACACACACACACACACACACACACACACACATGCATATAGATACAGATATCTAGACTGGCCCTGTATTTTCTCACAACCCTGACCAGGATACAGATTAGCAGATGGATGGATACATGTATCATTGAACATGCGGAGGATACAAAGCTATTAATAGGTTCCATTTTTCTCCAGCTACTCAGACGCAGAGATACGGCACCAGGTTCCCATCCTGGGCCTTGGCTTAGATTCCCTTTGACCTCCAGCAGCCTCGGAAATGTGTTGTCTGCTGAGGTTTGGAGACGCTGCAGTAAAATGTGAGAGACCACCAGCTGAGCCGCGTGACTCAGAGTTTTAGCAGGAAAGACACTAGATAATTGGGGTTTCCTATTCAGCAGTAATGGGTCCAGGCAGGGAAGGAGTCAACACAACACAGACTAGTGGCTTTAAAAAGACAAATAAAACTCAAACCAGACTGCTCTTTAGCTTTCAGGGTGGCATCAGGAGACTATTGTAGGCAAAACAAACCAGCACATTGCAATTTATACCTCCTGTAGGCAACCATGACAGTAACCAGTAACATAAACTTGCAACTCAAAGCCATACGCTCCATCCCCCATAAACTGATGTATACTTACAAGTCCTTTATGCGCTGTCATAATGGCAAAATATCGGTTTAATAATGAAGTTTACCATGTTTCTGTAGCTCGATGATCACACGCCGATCCATCGTGTTTTGGCGGAAACCGCAGACTCGTCTAGGGGAACGCGTCGAACGCGAGGCTCCATATCTCCTGAAGCAGGTCATACATTTCTGCTTTTATGTTTTGGAAGAGTGGACAGGACGGCGTTTACGTGAAATCCAAAAAGTGCAAACACGCATTTTAGGGAATTAGGCAGAGCGGACCTCATTTGCCCACGTTGTCACCTGAGCTTTTTCCAGAAGGGATGGACTTGGCACACATAATGCTCACAATCATGGCCAGACCACTGATCCATCTCACACGCGGTCTATACTCTCAGTCATCTACTGGGGGAGGCTGTGATCCCCCAAACAAATCACTGGCTCCCGTCCCCTCCACTAGGGCCGCTTTTAAGGTTCTGATGTCGGTGCAAGAATTTGTCATAGGGGCTCGGCTGACCATTTTGGACCGTCCGAATCTTTAGCTAAACAACTATCAACTCTACAGTCCAAATCACATTAGGCCTGAATTGCGATTCCCCCCCTCTTGATTTCTGTGCAAGAAAGTCATCCACAAACTGATCTAATTCCAGCTGTCCGACGACTTCGTTCTCAGTTGCCAAAAAAGCAAAGTCAGAGCTTGCCGTTCTTTTCTGGCATCCTGATTTGTGTTTATACGGTTCACTCATCGCAACGCAATATTGGTTAAATTTAAAAAAGCAAGTAAACGTAAGACGTTGTTGACAATAACTGCAAAATGGCCGCCGGATATCATCTGGGTCAATTCGGGCGATTTTCGAGCCGTATTTGACGTTCAATGAGCATCACGCTGGTTACGCCCATATACTCGCCCTGTGGGTAGCTGGCATTGTGATTTCTCCAGTGAAAAATTACCAATATAAATTGCTGTGCCCAAACAGGGGCCCGTCGCTGCAGGGGCCCGCGGTGCATTGCACCGATTGCACCTGTGTTAAAAGCGGCCCTGCCCTCCACATCCCCCCAAAAAATCACTGGCTCCCGTCCCCTCCACATCCCCAAACAAATCACTGGCTCCCGTCCCCTCCACATCCCCCCCAAAAATCACTGGCTCCCATCCCCTCCACATCTCCCAAAAAAATCACTGGCTCCTGTCCCCTCCACATCCCCAAAAAACTGCCGGAGTGTGAAATTTGCCGGCAGTCAGCATGTGGATGTTGATGCTGGTTTAGCAAGCTCCAGTTTACTGATTTATGCTACCAACAGCACTGTCACCATCAACAGAGCCTGTCCCGTTCATGTAAATGAAGAACAGGGGATGCGAGCTGTAGGGAGGCAGACTGGATTTACTGGGAATGATGGCAGTAGAGACACAGAACGAGGGATTTCACACATATCAGGAGAAAGGCACTCAGTGTCAAGCGAGTGGAGGTCTCTCTCTCTCTCTCTCTGTCAGTCACACACACACACAAAAACAGAGCGCCTCACAGCGGGGATGGTCTGCCAACATGGCTGACGTAAATGTGATAAAATATTTATAACATATGCATTTTTTTTTTAATTTGACAGCATGTTTGATTGCCTCTCTTAATTTCTGTGCTGATGAAGTTTTTGATGAGCATTAGCCGCTTGGAATGTGCGTTTCTGGGCGGGGGTGGGGGGCAACACGTCGCGGACACTCTGCTCCCCGCTTCATTTCCTCCCTCGGAGTCAGAACCTTGACCCTCCCATGTTGGAGCAATCAATCTTCCTCGCCGGCTTTCCGAGACTGCACGGGAGCGTTCTGGCTCACGGACACGTCCCAGGTAGACTAATGGATGGACAGAAACTGCAGGAATTATTCTGTGACACCACCCGTGTTCTCATAATCCCACGCAAAATACAGTGTCAGCGATAGTGACGCCCCAGGATTCATAAGGATTTTAACATTAAACGTTGTCTCCATAAAACATTTAACAAGCAGATTTGAATCCTTGACACAATTGGAATTCGAATTCCATATACTTCGCAACCATTCTAAAACCACTGACCTTTTAAACCCTATTTAACATCTCAGACAATGTTAGCATATTAACGCTTAGGTGTCACAGCTACAGAAGAAGGTGTGAACCCCATTTCAGGAAGGTAACAGACGTACGATGGCAGTGGACTTGTCGGTGGGGGGGGGGGGCCCCCCGCCGGGCGGGGGCGGGGGGGGCGGGCGGGAGGGCGGGGGACGGGGTG
>JAODKC010000049.1:10241228-10259101 GCA_026777985.1 Mormyrops attenuatus | reverse complement strand
TACCGTTTTGGGTTAACTGCTACAGATTACGGGGGTAACCCAATTTCGGTACGTTAACCGCGGAAGGTGGGCTGTGTATTTTTCTGGGCCCCCCCCCCCCCCCCCATCTGAATAATCCCTCACCTCACTCACAGACACTTACATTTGTAATTCTCAGGCGGCACCGCAACAATGAAAAGGACAATTCGAGTTGCCAGTGGTAGAGCGTTGCAGATTAGCAGTGCCGGGCCACACTATGACATTCTGCTTTCACCTTTGCTGCTACGTGAGAAGATAAATAACTACAAGTAGATGACAACGCAGAACGGAGGAGTTTACTTTGGATTCTGAGGCCATGCATCTGTGGTACATAAGTGCCGTAACTTTAAATTGACACTAGCAAGCCCTGCTACAGCTGTCTGATAAGGCCGGTTTCTTGGGCAGGTCAATCATCTTGAACCAGAACATTGTGATAGGCTAAGACAGACCGTCCAGCGAAAACAACAAATAAAATGCAGTTAGTCCTTGAATTATCAACTAAGGACCCACCCAATAAAAATAGAGGTCATTACACAATATATGCTATGCAGTATTGTTTCACACACACCAGCATGAGTTTTAAATAATGTAAGTATATGTCATTAGTATATATGTAACTTTTTTGGTTATAACCTGATTCAGAAGCAGCATGCTGTAGTTTATCCACGCTAATGAGAAGCCTGTATGTTTCTCGCCAGTCATAGATCAGAAATTTGCCTTGAAGTAAATTGGTTAGAAAATTATTAAAAGTATATCAAATAAACTTCTGTTACACCAAATACAGCATCTGTTTTACACCATTTCCAAAGGTATTATTCCCTGGTGTACTGCCGAATTAAACATGCATAATACATCAATAGCTATTTTAAAAATGTATTAGGTTTACGAAAACTACCGTAGTTATACAACAACGATGCGTTGTGAAAATACAGTGTTGGTCTTGACCAACACTGTATCTGGATGCAGGGGAAAATATCAGACCTGTGAAGTTGGGGTGGAGTTTTCTTTATCAAAGCTAAGATCAGGGATGGTAAACGAGCACTCAGCATTACTGACAGCACTAAAATAGAGACATTCGATCTTCCACCATTATTGAAGAGGGTTCTTGTGATCTACCTCTGAAATGGCTGTTAGGAGCCAATTCAGTGAAAGCAGTTAAAACAGACTGTCACTGTTCAAATATTAGTCCTTTTTTCCCTCTTGAAATGATTGTCTGTAAAGTACCACTGTTTAAATACTAACCATCCTCTTTTGTGTCACACCAGATATGCATTCCTTTTCAAACGTAAAGATCCTCGCATTGTAATTAATTGAAACATTGAAAGTAAGCGACCTCAGAACCCTGACCGGAATAAATGGTTAAGAGTTGGAGGGAAAGTAAGTGAACAAGTATTAAGCAGCTAATGCAGTCAAAAGAATAGGTGAGTTACAGAAGTGGGAGAGGTGTTTTTGTGCTAGATCAGAACATCAGAGTCCCGTTCTCTGGAAGGTTGGGGTCTGTTAGCATGCGTGCTGAAACCTCTCACTCATTCCAGACAGTAGGGATAGGAAACAATGTTTCCCCAGCACTGTATCACTGTAGCTTAGTTTGAGGTCTGACTGACTTAAGCCCTGATACCAAGAAATTCATTTTTTTTTCCTTCTGTCAACGGACAAAGAAGTGGAGTGCCATTTGTACATCGGTCTCATTGTCAGGCCAGATTGAACTCAAGCTTTCGTGTCGTTTCACATATGGCGCAGCGGTGTCAGGAACACACTTACAATGACAGGGAACTATTCAGATACTGGTGTCTGTCAGACAGGATTCAGATAAAAGCTCCTGAACGGAGTCTCTGCAGTGTTGGGGGTTGTACACTGCAAGACTGACATTCATCTGTGCTCACTGGCGTTCTGATGGTTAAAAATTGAAAAAATGTGTCATTATCTCATCAGGCTGGTGCTCAGTGTTACCCTGAAGCATCTCAGGGTCAGTGCAGCATCTGTTTTCCGTGAAGATCACACTGTTCTTATGGAAACATTCACTGGGGGAAAAAAAAGAAAGAAAAAACATAGCAAGTGCTTCTCAGAGCATCGGTTGAGTTTGCTGGTGTTGACTTGAGCTCACAGATGGACAAATATTCCATAATAATAGTGATACATAAAGATATTGGTTCCTCCCCAGCGAGACCAGCGCTGACACCCCCTCGCTTGGAAAGTAGATAAGATCACCGGTATGTAAACGATCCTCTTTATCAGCAGAAAATTCAGAGCCGTTTCAGTACCTATAAGTAATTTAATCATGATCAAGGTATATAATAGAGCAAATAAAGACAGAACAGAATCTCACCCGGCTGAATGATGAAGGACATCTTTAGAACCCTCTCAACTGCCAACACCATTAAAAATGTTTAGCACCTTGGTTAAGGACAATTTACTAGATAATCGATAAGAGTGCGACTTAAATTACCTCTGGGCTTTATCAGTCAGTCATCACTCACCCTAACCCCACCCCTAAAAACTAATGGCAGTCATTCTTTCCTAAGAACTTCTTCTTGATCTTATTAATTACCCATTATCCATGTAATTAATCTTTAGATACAGAGTGTCACTATATAGTCCTAATATATTAATTTAAATGAATGTCATTGCTGAGACAGAAATCACTATGCTTCCCTTCTATTCCTGCCATTCTGGTTACTCTGTGATAATAGTAATGTCAGAACCACTGGGCATTTTTCTTCGTGAAATAACACATTGAGGACACTCCTATCTCTCTAACCCAGGGGTACTCAATTGGTGGACTTCGGACCGAAACAATTTAATCCCCCACAGTTGACAAAATCTACTGAAGGAAACCTCCCCCTAGTTGGCAGAATCTACCGAGGGGGTACCTCCTAATCCATCCAACCATCTATCCATTTTCCATACCCACTTGTCCTACTCAGGGTCGCAGGGGTTCAGGAGCCAATCCTGGAAGCTCCTGTCGCAAGGCAGTGAAGAACCCAAGATAGGGTGCCGACCCTCCCACCCCGGAGAATTTTATCCTGGGCCTTGGACCTTGTCTTTGTGTCGATGATGGAATTTGGACTTTCAGGAAAAATAAATCTAGTATCGCTGATCTAGCCCAAAGCCATTATAAATGCTAATTGCAATTCTACACATTATAGCATTTTGCCAGTAGAAGAGAAAGAAGAGATTTATAACTCCCCAGAATGTAACTTTTTCATTCGGGACTGATGTTAAAGTGCTATAGTCAATCATTTAATTATATCTGTAATCCTTTTTAAACTGTTGTTACGATGCTGTAGTGATGCTATTTGCCGTGGACAGCAGCTGCTCTTATTTTTGTGTGTATAAACTGAGAGAAAAAGAGCTGTGTAACCAGCAGAAGGTGCACTGGAGATTGGGTGAAGATGAGGTCAGGAAAAGGGTAAGCTGGTCGATACACCTCACTGCGATTCCAAGGCATGGAGGGAGACGTACAAACACAGATGCCATAAAGTTTGAGTCGAGTTTGAATTGGCTTTGCGTGGTGTACGCATTTTACTGAATGTATGGCAATAATCCTACGTCAAATTTGTTCATCTCCAGCGTGTTTTGTTTATTGCAGAAGCTCAAACAGAAGAATCAACAGCTGAAGCAAATAATGGACCAACTCCGGAATCTCATCTGGGAGATAAATTCCATGCTTGCTGTGAGAAACTGAGCCACACACACACACACACACACACACAGGTTTGTAATTATATCATTGTGGGGACACTCAATTCATATCATTTGGGGAACACTCTAATCCCAACATGACACCCTTAACCCCTACCCAGCCCTAAACTTAACTAACTTAAAACAACAGGCTTTTATCACATTGTGGGGACCAATGTCCTCACAATGTAATATAAACATAATCCCCACACACACACACAGCCAAGGGCAGGGAGATGGCAGCTGCACTCCAGCTGAGTGTCTCTCTCTGACCCCAAAGCAGCACTTTACAGCAGAGTACCTTCACAGTTCACACAGCACAGTCACCTCCAAGGGACACTGTCGCTACATTGTTATTTTATACATGGCAAGAAATACGCAGAAGACTCACGTCAAAAGCCAGACCGAATCCCCAGGTCCCGTGATCCGGAACGGAGTGTCCTGGTGGAGTTCATTACACTCACGGCATGTAAGGTGTTAGCCCCGTCAAGATGTCTGCGAAAGCACGAGTCAGCAGCGGACGTCTCTGCTGCCCCAGTGGATCGAATTTCCCACAAAATGTATGTTTGTGAAGATAGTTTACTGCCTTACTTGTGTTTAAATGATCAAGAAACCTCCCTAAGGGCAGAGAAACAGAGTCGCCTTTCTGCTTAATGATACCAGATGCTTGACTCTCATTTGACTTAGTCTGGGAGCTGGCACACTGTTCTATAAGTAGGCAGTACTACACCGCGATATATTTTACATGGGTTTAAAATACACCCTGAGAGAGCAAGGCTTTCCAGAAAAGTCATTTTCCTGTAATTTCTAGAATTTCATTTTCTAGGATTACATTTTAATGGAACTTCTAAATTCAAATCTTGCTTTTTTTGTGGAAGAGTTTTTAATGAATATTTATGTTGTATAATGTAATGGATGACTAGATAAATAGGAAAGGTATATTTGAGAGTGCTTGTAGTTGTGTTCTTGTTTTAGCTTCTCCGTCAGAAGTGCCATAGCCCTAAAATTTTGAAGGGTCAATCTTCTGATTTGGATGAGGTCAGCATTTATATGCACAAATCATTCTGACACCATATAACTAAATGAAGGAAAGTGTTACGTCTTATTCGGTGTGTTTTTACAATGTATATTTGTTCTGTACAGCACTGTAAAGCAGGGCTGACTTCAGTAGCATTATTGTGTATTTTTAATTCCTGCTGCTTCTTGGTGTCGTCCCAGCCTGCTTTCATTTTCATGGTCTGCTCGTGCAGACGTGCAGATGAAATTAAATCTATTTGTGTGCTTTTTTGAGTGTACTCAAACCATAAAAGCCTTTCAGTTAAAAAACAAAACAAAACAAAGTTTCTTCTGGCTGCTTATCTGAAATCTGGAATGAAAATGATTAATAATTCACTTGATCATCGGGTCATGCGAGTTATATAATGAGGATGTTTTCACAAAGAGGTGTAAAAAGGAGAAAGCTGAAGAGATGAGAGGCGTTCAGTGTCTTGAAAGGAATGGGAAAAAAAATCAATAGGGAAATGTTGGAAATTCTGTGGATGATGGAGCTCTTGTTCTCCGAGAGCCACATATTGTACGGTTTTCTTTGGGTTATGACGCAGATCCTTGTGCTTTCAGAATGTAAAGGCCTCATTGAAACACAACAGGGAAAAGTCCTTCATTTGTGTGAAGAGAAAGGAGACACGTGCGTGTTAACCAGCAGAACATCAGCTGGATCCATACTTGGAGGAGGCCAGGAACTTTATTTTTAGCTGCAGTGTAGAGAGGGTACATAAGCATAAGGCTTTGATGTGTTTTAATTAGGCTTAAGTCTGCTTTCTAGCCGTCACCACAAGATGTATGTCAGCAGAATACCTTTCAAATGATCATGAAGATGTTGATTATAATGGAAATAGCCAGTAATGGTGCAGACTTTCGACAAGATTTTCTTGCCCATCAACCTGTTGAACATTACTTTTTTTGGCAAATTGTGATTTATAAATTATTGGCTTGAAACATGATAAATACAAATAAACATTTAAATGATGAAGTCATGGAGGTGATTGTCATCAAACGGTCTGGCGTTGGCTGATTGCAATATATAGTATGACTGTAATATACTTTGGGGGGGGAGGGGTCCATTAGCACATCATCTTTTAAGGTGGCAATGCCAAAGATCGGTAGCTTTACTCAATTCTTTGCACTGTGAGTATGCATTTAGTCATTAATTGTATTGCTGTTGCTTATTATGAAATTATGAAACATGAAGATTACCATATTTCTGAAAAATCAGCAGAAATGGTAACAGTGCTGAAAAACACATGAAATCTGGAATCAGCCTCTAAATCCCATGAGTAGGACAGAAAAAGACAGAAACCAAAGACCAAATAGCATTATGTTGGAGAGTGTCTGTCTGTCTGGGGAGAGGGAGAAACACGAGCATCTGAAATCAGAGATAAAGCGATAGTAATGACATATCCCACAAAACGGCCTTGGGGAAAGGTTACGAGTGTGATGTGATGGAGCAGTTCGAGGCATGTCTGGAACATCAACAAAGAAGATCTTTACCTGAGGAGACGGTCTGAATGTAACCCAGACGGCTGGCTCAGGTAAGTATGTGACAACATTCATGACTGGCAAAGGGGGAAAGACTGAACTCGCTGGCCATTTTTGGGAAATTTTGTAGAGGTATAACTGAAATCTGATCATGGATACGCGTGTGTCTGCTTGTCAATTATTGATGTTCTTATAATGCAATATAAATCTCGCAACAAGTATGGAGCCTTATGAAATACATCCTTTATATGCTTTTTGGTTATAAAATTCTTGTCTATATCTGTAATTCTCTGGTAACAACCTGTACTTTTGAATAAAATATGCATAACGGAATGCATATTTATAAACTCGTACAATTTGCAATACTAGATTTAAAACAAACAATTTGTACTATTTCTGTCTTCAAATAAAACATACGCGGGATATTGAAACCTTCATTCTGCAGTGTAAACATTGTGAAATACCAAGAATAAGCACCAATTCAAAGACGCAAAACTGAGCAAAGAGATCATGGACCCAAAGAAGCCTTGCAATATATCAGCAGAATGCACTCAATACTGTAAAACCATGATATTAAAAATAAAAGCAACAGGAGATAAAACCTAAGAAGATTCTATATGAGAATTATTCTTTGGTATTGGTTTGGAATTACTGTGAATAAACAGTGAACAATAACTGTTAACTAAACCACTGACAATCTTTTAAATCTCTACAATGCTGAAAAGGTGGATGCCATGAAAAACACACCGAAACATTTCTCCTCGTTTAAAAAGTAAGCTACCCCTGCAACTGATTTAATACATACAAAAACTTTCCGTTTAAAATGTTCGGAAAAATTAATAACGAATTATTATAAGGAATCCAAAAACAATCAGACTCTGCATTACCATTCAAATTACACTTTCCAGCCGAAATGCATTTAATCCGTCAATATGTATCAAAGTTTATACTTAACCTAACGTGACGATCTGGTTTTCTGGGTAAATTCTTATCCGCCGCGTTCCCGTTCCTTAAAACAAACAAACAAAGCAATAAATTAGCTTTATATCTTCCACAGATCATTAACAAAAAATGCAAAAAGGTAGTAAATTAGTTAACTGGTTTACACTGAAAATGGATTACACTAAACAAGGGTAAACAAAAGCAAAAGTTAGCCATGGATATGATGTTTTTACGTATTCTAACAAACGAACTAAATTTCTGATGTCGTTCACCCCTGGATACAAACCTTAAAAGCTATCAAATGTAGATCTGTTTCCATAAAACACGCAGTTACATTAAACAGGTTAACGCAGACAAATTTAGAATTGACTTTTTTCTTTTGTAACAGGTGACTGTGAACGTGCATAACTACCCTGGTTCGCCATTTAACTTTCTGGTTTGATACGCGGGACCCAAAAGTATTTATAGTTTTAGGAACGTTGATAATATTTTAATAACTTACCCTCATTGTAGTTTGAATGTCATTAAAGCTCATACGTAACCTGTAAGAAGGAAACGTGCGGAGAAGGAAAGCTATATATGTTATATGTTTGTGAGTGCTCTTGATGCTCATATGACATAATCACTTAATAATAGAAAGAAAAGGAAGGCAAACTGCCCCGTGCAGTGCCGCACTTAGATGTGTGTGAGCACTCTCGATGCTCGGCTCTCCTACAAAGGGGCTCGTTTGGAGGTTCTAGCAGGGGAGCGGATACGCGCAGACCGTCCTCTTCGACCGAGCGCAGAGCTTCGGGAGGAACGCTGGTGGATTGTCGAGGGAGGAAGGGGACACCCGCCTATACCAGATCAGCCGAATAACCCTTAGCGATCAATGGGGAGTTACAGATGTCGCAGCCAGTTCGCCCTCACATCCGAAAGTAGTGCTGCTTACAATTCTATTTATACACTGAGCTCCCGATGACTGTTTGATATATGGCTATTTGTTATTAGTATTTGTTATAAATGTGAAACATATTTCCTCATCACATACATAATATAAATAACTATTTCTAATATCTTTATATTGAAAATTAAATTTCAACAGTTTTGTGACATCGAAACAACCGAAATATTACCCAGAATGCAAGGTGAATTTGGTAGCGTGTGATTGGGCCTAAATCGTAATAAATTTGACGTCATCGACCGCTCACTCAGTATGGTCTCTTCTCTTAAAGACACACACACTCGTATAGGCTGCGAGTCGTATTATAGAACTCTGAATGGGAAAATTGTAACAGTCTCTCCAAGAAGTAAAAGGTAACTGTATTACTTCTGTTGTTGAAAACTTCCTATGAACGATTTTTTTAAAAATTATCGGTTAAAATACAGTGAGTATGGATTCAGCTACAGTTTTTGAGTACATGGATATGATATGTTTTACCCATCCTTTCTGGAGATTAGTTGTTGCTGTGGTGAGTTTTTGTAAGATGCCTAGGTAAAATCTGAAATATGTTGTTTTATGTAATAACCAAGTGTTCGAATTCTACTAGAGGTCAATACTGTCATCCCATCAAGGGTGTTCCTCTGCCTTGTCCCCAATGCTGTCTGATAAGCTTCAGTCCCCCCCCCTCCGTGACCCTATGCTGAGTACACATGTAGAAAATGGAAGCATAGTTGAATGGGTGTTTATCTTCTAGATTACTTTTATACTAAGCTATAATAACTTACGTATTCACTGTTCAGTGTTTGTGTATTGTTATATTTTACCAGATGAAATGACAGAATTCCAAAAAAAAGATCACACAAAAGTGATAAGATTGTATGTTTCCAGGCCATATTTTAAAAACCTTTGCATTCTTTACATCTCCCCACTTTATGTGGCATGCATTAAAAATTAAACTATATTCCTTCAACAGTAGAATCAAAACTGATCAGTCTACTTCTGCAATCAGAAAAGTGTCATCACATATTACAACCAAATGTTTCATGTTTTTAAGGAGGGGGGAATAATGTCTATTTCATATAACTAGGCATGCTAATCTAGTTAACCTAGTAATGGGAGAGGTGGGACTCTTACAGGGGAGAAGTTACATAATCTGTCGCAGCCAATCCATGTCAATATGTAGGTGTTTTTGTTTTTCACATTGAAAGCAGAATCCTTGAACACTCAGACAACAGTACAGGTTTATTATCAAATATGATTTATTAATTTTTTTTTATAAAATCATTCTTACAAAATTGTAATTCTATTTTTCTTTATTACCACTATAAAAGTAATTTATTAATTACAACTGATAATGAGGAACACGGGGAAGGACAGGGAGGAGAAGAAAATTAAAACCCAAAAACAAACAAAAAAAAATGTGTAAGTGTGATTAGCGGCCCCCTCCACCCAGGAAACAAAACATAGGAGGGGGACAATAACCTCATGCGGGTCTGAACGTCGGTTCCACGGAGAGCCGCCACATGACATTCTAACAAAGGGGGCGGGACTTCCACCAATCAAAGCAGAGAACTCCAGTGTTGGACAGTGTACATCATCAAGGCAGCATCGCGTGCTCGCGGGTCCATTTGCTGAAACGCCAGAGGGGTGGGCTGTGCAGTTTGGGGGCCAGTTTAGAAATCAAAATAGGAAGTGACTTTAGTCAAAGGCACATTCACACTGTCCAGAAACGGACATCCTGCCATGCCCCGTCCTCCCTAAAAAATCAGACTTTACAATAAGGAATTTCATGCATAACACACTGAGCATGTGAGGGGATTCTCAGTACGCGATTTTCCTTCATGATATATCGGAAGGAAGCGATAAATCTCTGGACTGGCACGCGACACACATCGAGTATTAGTTATTTTACAGGAGGGTAGTGTTCTTCTTGTTCCATATTTACAACTTTCTTCGGCCAACGGTGTTAACTATAGGATGCGTCCAATAATACTGCTATTTAATTACATTTTACACTTAAAAAACCCTTTTCACTGATCAGGAACATTAGAACTCCAGAGAAGACGAAATGCCGATGTACACAGTGATCTCTCGAATCTCTGCAGGCTCTTACGAATGCACAGCGCCGTTCTCATTCATTAGGAGGTTCTACAAAACGGTACTTTAGGTGCCTTTTAGGAGAGGTGAAGACGCCTAGACCACTAATTGGTTAATTGAGACATCACGTGACACAAATCTCATAATGAACAAAAATCGAGCGAGAAAAAAACACAGGTACAGAGCTATGTTTACAGGACAGAAGTCTTTGGTGGAACTATGTAAAGGGTCATCTACACTGGAAAAGAAGCGGTCAAAGTGTGGATTACGTTGAAAGCTATCTGTATGGCTTTGTGGCATATCTCCCTCGTTCCCCGGCTTTAATTGCACAGGTCACAGAATCATTTCCATCCTGCGATGGTGGAGCTGAGAGATAATTATGCTTGAATTATTAGGATAGTCTTTATTCTCTGAATGACACGACAGCATAGTGGAAAATAAGAACAAAACTGGCAGCGTGGGGGGAGGGGTGACATTACAAATGTACATCTTTTACAAAATAAGATACGTTCTTTTTATGCTTCACAGATTTACCCCAGCTAAGTAGCCCCCGGATTGCTGTCAGTAATCACATAGAATACATCTGTTAGCCTCCATTCCTTGTGAAAATAAATATACAATTCTATATACTGTAACCAGGCTTTGTGAAATGTCTGCAGGCTAAGTCACGCGCAGAACTGGGAGTTTCCATGCGAGATGTCTCAAATATTTAAATTAAAATGACAGACGTACAGACTGGATTTCAATTAAAAATGCGATTTTAAGGAGAGCTGTACTGCAGTGTTAACCAGCTGAGGGTCACATGAGTTTTGGGTTGCCGTGGCTTAATCCATTCCCACGGATTGTTTTGTCTGTGTATTCGCGGAGAGTACATCATTCATTTTTAAATAGTGAGGCAATACGTAAACCTAGGCTTTCGAAATCCTCATGAAAGCGATTATATATAAATTTACTTTGAATCTCCGGGGTCAGATTGGGGTGAATTTTGGGCAATGTTTCCCAGTCGAGGTAGTTTGAACTCCCTTGATATCCCGTGACACCCTTTGCTGTAGTGTTAAAATATGATTGGCGTCTTAACGAAGAGCAGTTTCTAATGTCACGGAGTTCAAATGTTTCAATTCTTTCACAAAAGTTTGGGAAATGTATCTGTAGTGGCATGAAAAAAAACAAGGATTAGACATTCGTTTCCTATATTGTTATATATTTGCACAAATCCTTGCAATGCACCATAGTCTCTAACATTTCTGACAGTTTAGTATACTCTGATAAAAAATAGGAACTAATTCCACTTTCTAAAGGTGACAGGCTAGCTGTGCTCTTAGTTTGGTTATATAATAATGACATAAGCTGGAGAACTAGGTCGGCACCTGTCACTGAGAGCTTGAGCACAGATCCAGGAAAGCTGGCGTCTGTTACGGTACACATCTGAAACAGATTTTCGCGGCTAAATAGGAAGTTTTTTTTTTTTTTTTTAGAAGGAATCATGATGGGGATTAAAGTCACAACGATGCTGCGTATTCTAACTTTGGTTCAGAGCTGGTTGACACTGAAATCCAGTCCCCTTCATTAAAAGGCCACTTGCAGAGCGCTCCTTCAAGTCCTCAGACATTCAAGTACCTGTCCGAGCTAAGACTAACATAGCCCTTGCTCTAAAAACATAATAAAATAATCATAAAAAAGCATTTATTCAGCGTGGATGGTAACAAAGTACCGCCCCCTGATCTCAGCACCATTCCCTTGAAATGTAATCAATAAAAACATGTGAATGCAAGACTACAGCGATGAACAATGAAGTATCTACACACAGCGCACAACGCTGGAGACGGAGGGGCTGAGGTACCTCCCACATGGGAGGGGTCCTCAGCGTCCACTTCAGGCTGAAAACGACTGGAGTACGGGGGTGTCGGGTGGGGTAGGTGGCCTTGTCTACTCTCAGGAATTCCGAAGCCTTTGAACCCAGCACAATGGCTTGCTGCAGTGAGGCTGCCCTCTTTGTAATTCACAGGCGCACCCTTCCTTCGAGTTGTGTTTGTACAGGAAAACACGATGGCAATGTGCATGGCAACAAAACAAGGCGGGGAGGTATACAAAGAGGCCTGAAGATATTGACGATGTAGAATAACATTTAGGATTTGGGAAAACTGCTACTGTACACTTCTGACAGGATGTTCCAATCAGGTGATGATCATGTTTTTTGATGATAAAAGGATACACTGAATGTCAAAAAAAAAAGCTGTTCAGGCGAATGTAGCTTGTAAAATCTGTCTGCGTGTCACATACTTTTATGTTAAAACATTTATGGGCAGTGCAACACTGACAAAACAATCCTCGAAATCAGAGGAGAAGATAATACTAAACCTTGGTGGGTTTGAAAGGAGAACATGAGAATTCTGTGACCTTGTGTTTAAATCGATCACCATGGACATCAAACATCATCAAAATAAAAACAGGGAGAAAACCTGCATAAATAAAAAAAAAAAAAAAAAAAAAAAAAAAAAAAATTTATAAAACGGACAAGGAATTATATTCAAATAGCTCCCAAGTTCGGGTCAATATATTTTGCTCGGTGACTGCCTCACAGTCATGCCAAAGAAAAAACAATTTACAAGGCAGGATGAGATACATGAGGTCCTTTAACAAACAGCTGTACTTTGTAGTGTTAGGCACCGTGAAGTTGTGGTTCTGACAATTCGATTGGGTGTTCACCTCCCTGAAAGGAAAGACTGAGGGCTTTCAACAGGAACCGCGATGGGGGAATACAAACAAAGTCAGGCAAATAAAAAAGGCTGAAAAAAAGGAATAAAAAAAGGTGTTTTTTCCTCTCTCTCCCGGGTAACAGGTTTTAAATAAAACCTGCTTGGTTGCAATAAAGGGGCAATCAGAGAATAGGGGTCAGTCCACTTGCGGCATTCGTTAAAAAAATATGCTCTCCCACAGTCTTGTCATCAGTAGTGCGTGCTTGTGTCGTGTGTGTGCATGTGCGCGCGCCCGTGTATGTGCGTGTACGTGCTTCCCCTGATGTGTCCTGGGTCCTGCGGCCATCGTTGTGGCAACGCGCGCCGATTGGAAGACCGAGCTGTAGCGCCCCCTGGTGCACATCCAGCATGTCCTTGTCCTTCCTTGTCTCTACGTGCCCATCCTCCACTACGCTTTGGGCGGAGGGGTGGGCAGCCATGGGGCGGCGTGGGGCAGGGACGCCGGGGCTCGTCAGAGTCTCTCGATGTCCCTGTATTTCTTGCGTAAGATGGAGACCTGGTCCTTAAAGAGAACTGGATCCAGCCTCATCTGGGAGTGGACCAGGGGCATGGTGCCAAACCAGCTGGCGAATTTGTTCATGCAGGTCTGGCGCTGGGCAAAGTGGTCTGGGTCAGCCCAACGTGAGGCTCGGGATGACTGAAAGCAAGGAGGAGAAAGAGGAACACACAATGGCTCACATACATTTCACTCTTTTCACTGCTGCATTGTAGCTAAGCAGCACTGTAGCTAAGTAGCACTGTAGCTAATCAACACAATAGCTAACTAGCACTGTAGCTAATCAGCACAATAGCTAACTAGCACTGTAGCTAAGCATCATTGTAGCAATGTAGTCTTCATTCTCTCCAATCAAGCAATATGAACATCGCTGTATTACTCTGCATAATATTATTATTTCATGTACCTGTCCCATCATGGTCTCTTTATACTGTTTCTTCTGTGTGACCTTAATGGGAGGAAGTTTGGTGACTGCAGACACCAGGAAGTTTATGAGGATGTCCTCACAGTTGGCCAGCTGGTCTACCATGTTCTTCAGGCTAGCTGGCAGGAAGTTAGTGTACAGGTAGTGGTAATATCTGTTGGAAGAGGAAGTTTTGGTTAAGCTTCAAGGCTTGCAGGCGGGTTGAGGTCCTGGCGCTTTGACGGCGTCCCTTCACCTGTGGTAGATAGCAGCTCCGGTTAGCACCATGGAGTAGTCATTGGTCCACTTGGAGGTGTAGCCCCAGCGTTCTTTGTTGCTGTCCCAAAAGTGACTCCGTGCGGGGTATCCCACAATCCTCTCTGGGAAGCTCTGCCAAACGGTGAAGGCAAAATCCACCTATGGGGAATGAGCAGGGTGCACAGTAGCTGTCAAACACACGGTCAGAGAACACAGACCCTCCTGTTCATACGGTACAATCCAGCAAACTCTGCGGTTTTTAAAGATGGTAATAAAAAGGTAAAATGCTACAGACACGACAGCCAAATTATTTGGGGATGAGAAGGTGTCACAGGGATGATAGCTGAAGCAGAAAGCGGATTGAAACTTTCATATTGTTGCCAATGATCGGGGGGGGGGTTAATTCCACATAGGGTCAATTCTACCCCCTCCCTGAAGTCCCTTTACGGGGGCACATGTAGAGCAGGCAGCACGGAGCTCAGCTTCCCATACCACAGGGCCCAACGGTGCGGCAACACCATTGGCGGGAGCTCCACCATCGCTCTATGGTGGGAAGCAGTGGCCACAAGGGGGCACCGGGATGACACCTCAGGAGACAGAGCTAAGCGGGCACCACCCTGGGCAGCCCTGTGCTCGGACACGGCGCACGGCGCGCCAGCTGTGCCGGCGACAGTAACGGAAACCGCGCCCGGCCCGCCCTCCTGCCTGCCACCACGCCAGCTCTGACATCACCGCGGCACACCAACTACTGAACTGCACAGAAGCACCAGCGGACTGCAGACACACAGCACCTCGGCCTCCATATCAGAAAACGTTTATCCAAAAGCATTCACAATTGTTATCCATTTACAGTCACATTTTACCTTCTTATAAATACCAAACCAGAGAGCTCCTGGGATTCGAACACTCAGCCGTCCGGTTATGATTCATGTTCTTGCCCACACCTGCCTCCACAGACCTCTCACCCCTCCATTAATCTCAGCAGGAGCTTTTTCCTACGAAGGTAAGACTGACCCACCTTCACACCAGGAGGAATAACAGATGGAGAGAGACATCCAAGGATGGACGTGACCTTTCCACCTAGACTCAGCAGGTTCTCAGCAGCCACAGGGCAACACTGTATAAGACTCCATGGTATTTGGAATAAAAATCTTTCAGATATTTTCAAGAGTTATCAGTGCAACTTGAAAAGATGACTAAAAATTAGCTCATTATGAAATGTGCTAATTATCGCTCTTTCAGGAAACCAGCTACTTGTCAAAGATTTGGAATTTATAACTATTAGCATGGTAATCACGCCGCTGACAGAAGAACAAGTGATTAGTAGGTAGCTCAAGAGAAATAAATAAATAACAGCAGGATCCAAAAGGGGGGGGCGTTCAGACACTTTTTTTCGTAAAGGGAAAACAAACTTCACAACCGGCCGATTTCTCCAGCAATAAACCGATTTTCAAACCCCTGCTCATGTTATTAATTTGCAGAAGTGAAAATCAAAATGCACTCTCTGAGGACAGCGTTTCCCCAGCCGGAAGCAAGGCCGACAACAAAGCGGCGGCAGTGTGTCTTTGAAGAGGGGTAGGGTGGCGGGGGCCACACCGGAGAGCACGGAGCGGGCACACGGGTAGGCCTGGCACCGGAAACCATGCCGGCCATAACAGAAGACTGCGGATCTTCAGAAGTTTCCCAAAAATGTAATCGAGCTTAATTAATAAAAGAAAGCAAAGTTGCACCCCATTTCATCATTCCCAGTCAGAGAATGCATGGCCATCTGCAGCCTACCCGCTCATGTCAGTGTGGGTCCATGGGAGGCACTCTGGCGAACATTAAGATCGGGCGGGACCAGAACCGATGAGTAACTGGTGCTGGACATGTTTTTCACACAAATGTATACAGATCGGAATTTAGCACCCTGAGGGGGTTTGTGAAAAAGTGCACCCCGCCCGCCCTGACAACTTGCCTCCCTTATCCCCCCACCAGCCCACACCCCATCCTATAATTAAGGACCAGTCAGCTCATCACAACAGATGAGAATGAAAAACAAAAGGGTATGAAATAAGTGATCGATATTTAATCATCCAAGCACCGGCAAAGCAGCGCTCGGCATGCCCGGCTCTGGGTGCGAGAGGCCATGGGCTTTGCGGCGGATACATCTCCAGAACATTCTTCCACTTGGAGCGCTGCAGAGTCACGGCAGGCACTTACCTCAGTGGTGGACAGCACCGTGTCTTCATCCAGGCTCAGTACAGCGTCGGTCACGATCGTCTCGTAGGGCTGGAAGCGGCTGCTCATCACCTGTAGGGGGCGGTAGGAAGGGACCATGAGGGTCACATAATGTGTCTTATTTAGAGATGCCCCCACCCGGGAGGACTGGCGATTTGACTGAACTTCCCATGGACTCCAGTTAACTGATGGGGGCATTTTGGACGACGCTATTACTGGGGTGAAGTGAACTCGTGTAGGTTACAGTCTCTCCGTATCACACAGACAGACGGGCAGACTGAGGGGAAGTGTGAGAGCACGAGAGCCGCCACACACTGTGTACACTCCGTGCAAAAATACGACGCTTCTCGGTTTGCGCAGCAAAGATAAAACTGCAGTGGGACACGAGATTAGACAGTCGTTCCTCTGGCTTGGGGAGGTACCCAGCTTCCCAGCTGCATTTTATTAAAATCTCATGAAATGTAAACTGCTACAGAACATTTAGCCTCTAATAGCAGCGATAACTCTGGAAGGATTCTGCGCTTCAGTGCTACAGCTGTGACCAAAGACGGCACATATGCAAACACGGAGCCCACGAACCCCCACGCACAGAGGCCCTGGCAACGGGTTTAAGCAAATATCCATTTCCGACATTAAAGCATAGAAAACAGCCGGATGCAATTCTATGGCCAAATGTCACAGGACCACATGGATGACGGCCACCATACCTGTGCAGCGGTTCTCTAACGGAGGTCAGGGGCTGAATCACACTGGCCAAGCGGTAGGGTTGAGCAGCGTGCAGGGGAATATCAACGAGCCGTGCCCACCCGCCCACATGCCGTCCCACATTCCCGCTCACTGCCAGCTTCCTCCTGGGACAGGTTCGGTCGTGAAGGTCAGCCAACCCGCGGCGCCTCTGCGCTCCTGAAACTTTTTCCCGTTACATAAAGCGCGCGGCGTGTGAAATGTCAGGACGCACTCGGGTAGCTGGAGTTTGCCTGCGTTATCCGTGTTCCTTCTGGAGGGAGATCGATACGGAGAGCTACACATAGACAAGGGGCCTGTACATGAGGCGGGGGTGGGGGGCACGCAGGCGGGGGTGGAAAAAGCCCCATGGGAGACTCACAGACCACACCCCCCCACGCCAAACCTGTCCAGGGATGGACAGCCAACAGCACATGGAGGGAGGGGTCAGGAGCGGCTCAGGAATGCGGGAGCGCTTACCCACAAGGTCTGTGACAGCAGGCAGAAAGTCTCGCTGCAGGCGGCCTGACACACACTCCCCATGACAGTCTGGGGGGGGGACAAGAGACACACTCCCCAGGGAACAGGAGGAACATGGAAAATTGAAAGAGGTGCGTTTTGTGCTCAGAAATGCTCCCATGTCCCGTGCCATGGAGCACTCTGCCCCCCCCTCCCCCCCCCCCCTTTGCTGAGTCACCGCAAGCCGCCGTATGCTCCCGCCTCCGCATGCTCCATGCGAGCCCTAACATGCGGGGGGGGGGGGGGGGGGGGGGGGGGGGGGGGGGGGGGGGGGGGGGGGGGGGGGGGGGGGGGGGGGGGGGG
>JAODKC010000049.1:10206214-10217803 GCA_026777985.1 Mormyrops attenuatus | reverse complement strand
CCCCCCCCCCCCCCCCCCCCCCCCCCCCCCCCCCCCCCCCCCCCCCCCCCCCCCCCCCCCCCCCCCCCCCGCCGACGGGGGCACTAGCGGAGCATACAAAGGGAAACAAAAGTGGCAGTGTTCACGGGATGGGGCGAGGCACAGACAAGGCCGGGTGACGGACAGCGACGCCCTCAAAACAGCACATGGAGCAGCGGCGAGATGCCCGCTCCGGGGGAGGTGGTTCGCCAGGGAGAACAAGCCGCGGGGGCCAAATCACCCCAGGAGGACACAGATGCTGGATGGGAGCGAGACGGAGCGCGTTCAAGCAACGGGGGCCTGCAAATAGCGATGGAGCATTCAGGGTGGTGGGAAAGTGGGGGGAGGGAAGGCGGACTCCCACTGAGCCTGGCATAAAGACACTGACAGGGTCGGGTTGGGGGGGCATCCCTGAGGAGTCTCTGCTCACAGTGTGAGCCAGGAAGACGATTACCTTGCACTGAGGTGCGACTGCCTGTTGGGGGGGGGGGGGTGCATGACAAAAGCTGCCACTCAAACTCCCCAGCCATCTGTGGGGGAAGAAAATACAAGATAGGTGTGTGTGTGTGTGTGTGTGTGTGTGTGTGTGTGTGTGCGCGCGAGCGTGGGGTCTCAAACTTTCTCATTGTCTGCGATGACTTCTGCTTTGATTTCTGTCACCATTAAAGTCCCACTCGGATCGTAGCCATAACCCTTCGTAAGCATTAACGCTAACCGCCGCACATCTACCAGTCGCCTTAGCCTCTGGCAAACCCGCACCCAAACGACAAACAGAACAAAGGCGGGTGAAGGCGACACCAGCGCGCGAACTCACACAGGGAAGTCAGAACTTCCACTGCGGCGGCACACGGCCAGGCTCCCGCCTGGGTCTGGCTCCGCAGGGCTCGGCAAGAGGCCGGTTCCTCGTAGCAACCTGAGAATTAAGCACCTCGTCGAATTGAAGTGCTGCTCGCGGCTTTTTTTTTTTGCCTGATAAGACGGCACCCGAGATCCCACCTGATTTATTCTAAGCTCCTCTCCGGGACACAGCCTCTGTGGCATTTCCAAATCCACCGTGAGGATGAGGTCGCCGTGAAAACGAACATCTGTGAATCCCGCTGACAAACACTCAGCAGAAATTACAGAACATATATTTTATACAAGTGCGTGTGTGTATATATTAAAATATATTCCTGATTCCAAGCCTAGAAGAGCTTACAGACTTTCTCTTAGGATGGCTGTGTTTGCGTATAGATGTACCATTTCCTATCAGCCGCAACCCTTAGAGATTGTTGCACATTGTTGCTGGAGAAAAATATGTTATTTTCTCATTCAGGTCATTGCCGATGCATAGTTAGGTTCTTGTGCACTGGTGGATGAACCATGCAGCATAAGAGACCTACATAAATAATATACTCGCTTTTAAACATCCCCCACAAGAAGCTCGCTAGCGTAGGGAAGGTTCATCAGTACCATAAACAGGCACAATACACAGTGACAGCGAAATATCACAGCGGATGGTATCGATCGGTAACGATTCGCTCGTAGGTGTAAAGGTGACCCTCTCCCACCTCCCATCTGCGCTCCCCATCACGGCAAGTGTGTTAAAGGTAATAATCTGATATTTAGGATCAAAATGGCAAAAGCCTGCCACAAAGATGGGAGAAACAGAAACATGGCTCCAGGAAAAACATTCCATCCATTTTTCAGTAACTGCTTATCCTGCATGAGGCCACATCGACATTATCGTAGGGAACACATCCCAGTCAGTCACAGGGCACACACTCAATCACACACTCGGGACAATTTAGAGATAAAAATTCACCCAAACAGTGTGCTTTTGGACCGCCGGAGGAAACCGGAGTACCCAGAAAACAGCCGTGCAAAAGCGACGCACACATACACAGAGCCGGTGGTAAGAATCACACCCACTGCACTGGGGAAGCAAGGCGACGTGGCGCAGAAATAAAGTGAAAAGCATCTGCGACCGCGGCAGCGTGCCATGCTGCACTAACTGGCTAAAGGCGTGGTAAATCCTGCCGCATCTGCCTGGCTATCAGCCACAATAACCTTAGTGCCCTTCCACACCACCGTTTCCATGGTTTCACCCAAATATGAGTAAAGGACTAAGCAAGAAGCTATGCGTTTGTTGATATTTTGGGTAAAAATGACCCAGCATCCACAAAACAGCGCTCAGCGCGACAGGGTCCACCTTCACGTTTACGGGGGTACAGTATAGCCGAAATTTTGGGGTACCTGCATAGTAGCAGGTGGGACGTGAACCTCGATGATGCTGAGATGGGAGACAGCAGGCGGGTGAGCTAGAGAGAGAGAGGGCGGGCAACTTAGCGGCGCAGACCTAACACTCGCGGAGGAGGCTACGATGGAGTGAGGCCAAGACACAAGTTGCTTCAAGCCAGAGCAACCATAGCAGGCAGCGAATGGCACCCTGGAGCTTATCTCACAGGATATCTTACCCCCCGCCCCCCCCAACCGTCTCTGAGCAGAAACAAAAACGGACTTTCAACCTCGACATAATCCATCACGCCGCTACAGTCAAAGGGCGGATGTTAAACGAATCAAGGCGGAGGGTGGTGGCGAGACAAAGAACGTTTCTTCAAGAATTTTATTACTTAAAAAAAAAGTTAAAATAATTACGGATCAGAAAGCAGCAGTAAAAAAAAGAAAAAAAGCTATATAGTAAGCTCTCTATGGGGAATGCATATATCCGCAATGGAGGGGAATGTTTCCTGGGGGTTGGCCCTGCATCCTTAAGGGTGGGGGGGGCTTCAGTCTCACAGGGCTGTGGAGACAGTTGGGGGTGTATTTAGAGATACTATATTAGCAGAGCAAATTTTTTACTCTGTGTGGAGGGGGGGGGGGCATGAAAGTATCATATGCTATTACTTACAGGTCATTTTCCCCTCATCAGAGCAACTGAGCAACAACACAGGATACAACAGCTAGGAGATGAGAATGGGCCTTAATGACGTAAGCGGCGGCCTCCCAAGGGCCAGGAGCCAGAGCGCGGGCCGAAACATTAACCCCGCTCTCAGACTACCGCCAGCCGGATGCTGTCCCGTATGGACGCGGGCCCTTCTGGATGCTTCCGGCGACAATCTGTGCCAAGCGGCGCGCCGTAAAAGCAGCTCTCTCACTCCGTGGATATGGGAATGAGAGCGGCTTTCAGCTGGGGATGCAGCGGCCCTTATCAGGCGCAGAGAGGAGATTACGGGAAGGAGAGGAGCGTATGCGTGTGGGAGTGCATGTGATGACGTCCTCGCGTGCCACGGTGCCCGGCCGCTGACTCATGCCAGGTCACGCAGAGCACTTGTGTTTGAGCAGGGCCTGTCTCACGCCACCCCTTGAAGAAAGCCTGGCTGAGAACATTTCGGACCTCCCCCGCATCAAAGGATCACAGCGCCTGGGGTGTGCAGAGACGGGCAGGTGCCGTCCACAAGGGTCCAACAAAAGACCCCAGGAATCCTCCTGAATGTCCCTTTCGTCCCCCGACTGCCCTGCCACTCTCCGTGTCCCTCACAGCATCAGCTAAAGGCCCGTGTTTTCCTTCTGGGCTTCCTCAGGGACAGCTTCTGACGAAAAAGAGGAGGGACTCAGGTCCAGCAATGCCCTTAAAGTGAATGCCGGGCCTGTCGACAGCAGCAGGCCGCCCAGCCAGCTGGGCTGAACACGCCGACCAGGTTCGTGGCCGCTCACATCGTGGATGCCGAGTCGGCTCACGCGCCCAGGAGGATCAGGGATGCCTGCAGTCCCATCATCCAGTACTCCCTTCCACTGGCTGGCATACACTGAGCAGCAGAGCGCGGGGGGGGGTTAGAGCCATTTTAGATAAACAGAACAATATTTATGAATACTCCCTGCCCACCCCCCAGCGGAACACACTTCTCCACTGCCGGCGTCATACGTGGACTAGACTTCATCAGACAATGCGGGTAATTACAAGAGCACCGTCGTGGGGGGCGGGCAGGCGGGCGGGAGAGATTTGCAGCATGGCCCACATACCGACCCCCCCATTTCCCTCATCGCGAGCTAGTTACATTGTAGCCATGTCCTCCACATGCTAACCAGAGGGTCATCAGCATGACTGTGTGCCTTTCCCCTACAAAGGCCACTTCATAACAGCGTGGACAGCAAATCTTCCTCAGGAAATAGGCAACGCGGGGGCCCGCCGAAATTCTGCTGCCCTGCGCCCCCACCTGGGCCCTGGCTCATTTCCTGGCCCTAAAAATCCATAAAAAGCAGGTAAAGTATAAAAATAGGCGTCCCCACTGAGCGCAAGCAGCGTGAAGGAGCAGCAGCTGGCAGGCAGCGCTTACCAGGCGCAGCGGGTCAGCCACGTGAGCGATGGGCTTCACCCCCCCCCTCCCCCCAAAACGACGGCCCAGTGGTCTGGGAAAGAGAAACAGCCTGGATGAGAATTTTTCCGCAAGCGAGTCAGTGACTCCCACCGACCACTTAATATGATTAAAGAGGTTCTCTCTCACTCATTCACACGCACACACAAATCATTCCTCCCCTTCATAAACTAATCAAGCCATTTAAAGGCAGAAAAACCAGCTTAAGTCTAATTTTCTTTAGATTCCTGGCCAGACTTACGGTATATGTAAAAAAGCCCACGTCCCGGTACGGGGGGGGTGGGTTTGCTGACCCCAGGAGCTGCCTCATGAAATCCGTTTTCCAGCAGAACCCACCACCCCCTGCCCCTCGCCGCCGCAGACACTACTAAATGCGAATAAGCTCCGGGAGTCTGGGTCACAAGGCCGGCTCCGGAACACAAAGCACCAACTGTTGAACATGTCGTTCATTCCCGTCCCTCCCCCAGCACCACCATTAAAAAAATAGCTATAAACTCAAACGCCAGCCGCCCTCGTTCCGGACTTTTCCGTAATGGGACCAGACAGAGCCTCCACACAGCCTGTGGTGATCCCAAAACACCATCCCAAGACTAGGGGGGTGGTTTGGGGGGGTTCAAGGGGGTTAAATTCAGTTCATTTGCCGGAAGGCAGTCAGTCCCGCATAAGAATGCTGCCCGCCACTGAGGGCATTAACACGCACCTTCTTCCAGACCCGCAGCCGAGATTTTACAGGGGTGCCATGACTCGGCACTTTGAAATCCCGCCCGCCCCCAAAAAGCCATAGGAGATGGTAATCGTTACTTAAAAAAATCCCCATCGGCCAGCCTGACATCATGTGCTTTCTTGGCGTGGCGGCATGGAGACCAGTCGTCCGTGCTGCCAGAAATAAATGCAGTCTGGTCTCCGAAAGCGGAAACCGAATATTTCCCATCCTGCCTTGCAGAATTTATTTAAATACATACTGTGTATATCAGCCACTATACAGACACCACATCTTTTATTCTTCCATTAAAAACTAACACAGACGTCATGCTGATCTATAAACCAAGGGCGAGCTCAGCCCCCCACTTCCACAGGCGAACCTCCCCGCCGTGTCGATCGCAAAAGCCCAGTGCACGCAGCATCAGGCCACCATTTAGGAACCGTTTAGCCGTTTTAATCTGGCGAGGTATCCCCGGCTCAGAGATGAAAGCGGCCTTCTTCCGGGGGCCTGAATAGACTAGCTGAAAGCCGTGCCGATCGCCGGTGACAGGCCCCCCCAACGCACGGCCCGCTTGTTTACACACGCACCCCGGCGGTGTCGGCATTCCGGGCACGCTCACAGGCCGCGACGGGAGGATTCTCACGCTCCCCCAACCTGCCCCCCCCCCCATCTCGACACTGTTACCATATGGCACGCATCACTCTAGAGACAGACAGACAGACACACACACACACACACACAGCTGCTGCCACACCCCATCCGCCACACCAACCAGCTCAGTACTGCCACCAACAGGCAAAGCCCCAAAACACAAACACACACAGGCACAGACACACACATGGGCCTCAATCTCCTTCACAGCTCCTGAAATACCTCGACCTGCCCTGACCTTCTTTCAGCTAGACAAATTCAGTAACAGAGGTTAAAAAAAAGCTTCTTACCTTTGTTGAAGGAACCCAGCACCATCCGCAGACACATGGAGGAAAAACAAAAAAGAAAAAATAGATTTTGATTAGGTGTGATTGCACACAATCAGCGTCAAACCACTAAAGCAAAACACCAGAATTAATACATATAAACATAAAGGCAAAAATACATATGTGCATAAGGACTGCAAATGTCAGCAAGTGCATGAGAGAATCTCACGCGGCTCTGGGAGCGAAGCCCCTACACTTCCACTGGGATTCCGTACTGGCCAGCACTGATCTAGCGACCACACGGTGAGTTTTGGGCGGCATCTGGGACCTTGGGAATTATAAAGGAGGCGGTGGAAGCTAACTGCCGGCTGTTTAGTTAACCGGTCCTCAGGAACCTCAGACGGTCCACGTCCTCCTTTCCAGGTACAGCAGTTAGGTCCTTGCTGCTATCTGAGCGGCGAGTGTCTATGATCCTCATTCTGCCCGGAAGCATCTTCCTGATGCCTTAAGCTAACAACAAGTCACATGGGAGAGTAGCTAAAACACGGTACTTATGCTTTGTTCTGCCGGACTGGCGCGTGGAGCACATAAAACACAGAGGGGGGGGCACTGACAGACCACATCCAGCAATTAAGCCGACATGACGTACACAAGGCCGGAATTCTGTAGACGCACGCGGTCTGACCCGGTTCAGACCGAGAGTCTATGTGAATGACGAGAGTAGGAACAGAAAAAAAAACAACTGGAAAGTGGAAGAACGTGGGGCCTTTCCATCGCAGACCGCCGCGAGCTCCCCCTGAGCGTCTCCAAACCCCCCCTCCCCTTCCCCAACCGTGCGCCCAGGCTTAGCCCGCCAGCGTCCCAGTGAGGGATTCCGCGGCCTGCGGTTTGGCACGCACTCAGCTGACCATCAAAGGCTGGGACAGGGAGGCGGGTGACAGGGCCCTCTGCGCCCCACATCCACAGCGGTAAATATTTCCATGGTGGAAAAACCTGCTGCATGCGGCATTTAAAAGCAACGCAATAAAGCACGTGCTGAGAGCGAGGGGAGCAGGCGAGGGAGGCCCATGAACGAGAGTCACGCCTCTGCAGCCTAACAGCTGATTCCCAAACTGCCGCTCAGGGCTTTTCAGCATCTTAAATACAAGGGTAATTTAAACATCTGTGACAAACAGACAAATTGGTAAATAAAAGCAATAAATCAACAAACAACCCCCCCCCCCCCCATTTCTGCAAAGGGATGTGGCATTACTACATGGAGATTAATCTCCTCTCCCTTCGAAATCAGGGCTGCAGCAAGGGGCGTGTGAATAATTCCCAGTGGCTAGAATGTTAGCGCTCCAAGGCTCCGCCCCCCCGGTCGCTTCCATGACATTTAAAGGGAACTGAACGGTTGACATTTATATATATTACATATATTTTAATGGTTTTCTGAACGTCTCACTGCACACAGCAAAACAAACAGGCAGCCTGGATATATAAATATATATACACATGCATGGGGGGGTGGTAAGTATATATAAATAATTTACATTTAGACATAATATTTTTGTTTAGATAGCAGGTGCATTTATTCAAAGCATTTTATCCACACATACATACGCCCCTGGAACAGGTGCCGCGTGTGGGCCTTGCCCTAAATATTAAATATTAAGTATTAATACACACACACACACACACACACACACACACACATAGCCCTCCCAGAGCGGCAGAGCCAGTCAGGAAGGTGCACATGCTCATTCACCCTGAACGCCATCTGCACTCCCGTCTGGGGGGCCCTCGGTGTCCTGGGGGGAGTCAGCAGGCAGCTGTGACGACCCGGATGCTCCAGCACTTTCCGTGACGCCCTGCCTCACCTACGACCGACCATTAATAGCACGTTGCTAATTAAGGGCTATAGAAGGAGGCGGGAGCCATCGTGGTCCTTCCCCAAGGCCAGGCACGTGTCGCCTTGGCTCGCCGCGGAGGGACCGGCAGATGTCTCTCGCCTCGCACCAGCGGGTTCACGGCGCATGCGGCAGACGCCATGGTGGACTGAGGGTCATGTGGCGAAACACCCCCCTCCCCACCTCGCTCGGTTTCCATGCCAACCACAATCCACACACAAAGCAGAATTGAAAGAGCGAGACGCGCGAGACAACCTAAGACAGCGACAGACGACCTCACAGATATCGCAAGCCCACTGTAGGGTAATCATGGAAAGGGCTCCGATCAAAAGCTTGAATTGGCGATTCCAGGAAGATGCTTGTCTAGGTTTGGAAAATAAAGCCTCCATCATGCAGTAAAAGATGACATTTAAAAGTATCGGCTGAGCAGCACCAGAGAAACTCGGCAATTAAAGGGACCTGGCTTTAGCTCACCCGAACAGAAACGGCTCTTATTGTCCACTGACAGGACAATAAGACAATTTAAAACAAGTTACAAATAAAAGCAGAACTTCGTTTAATTTACAGCTTTGAACATTAAAATCTAATCGTACAGAGTGATAAAACTAGTGAATTTGATATACATTTGGCACATTAAATTCTAGTTCTCCCTGATACTCTACATTGCAAAAGAGAAGATGGATAGAAAAATCTAGCATCTTTTCCTCTGAAGCCTGTTTTAAAAGTCACAATAACAGGATCTCACTGTTTGTGCTTCAGTTCCTCACAATGCAAGGTAAACACAGGCCAGCTGGGGCACCACAGCGGATCCAAGCACCGCTCACACACTTCACAGCAGCGGCAGCGTTAGCGGCGGGGTACACAACTCCCCCAGGAGATTTCAGATCGAGCAGAGCTTTCTCACAGGACTGTTTGGGCCTGTACTGTTTACGTAGGGGAGTTGGGGTGAGCCTCCAATCGTGGCTGCCTACACGGATGCACCTCCCCACGTTCCCGTAAACAATTAAATCGAAGGCTTTGACGACATGGAGATTCTGCCCAGGTGTTAACTCTGAGGGTCTTCAACTGACGCAACCCTCAGAGTCTCTCTCCTCGACATGTAGGATAGAATCAATGGTCCTGACCGTGCAGCAGCATCCTTTGGCTTTCATTCAAAACAAGTGACAGCCATGCCCCAATCAGGCCCTGCCCCCAATCAGGCCCCACCCCCCAATGTTCAGCCCATCCTCTATAGTGATGTGACATCGGATTCTCTTTGCTTCGTCAGACTCGGCAGCAAAGAGGCACCCTCGATGCTGCGGTGACACTGCAACCCTACACACTGTATCATGAATATCACCTGTGTAAACCCCCCCCCCCCCCCCAAGATGATGGTTGAGCCCAGCCTGACTCAGGTTGCAGGCGCTGCAGCTGGACAGTCATCTGCATAGACCCTTGCAGACAGTGCCGAGAGAGGCACAGAATCGAAGGCCATAACACGCTGCTGTCACAGACAGGTGAGGACCAGGTCATGGGGGCCACCAGCCGCAAAGCCCCTCCAGGCCCAAAACACAGCAGCGATGACTCACTGTAACCCGACCCCAGGAAGCAGCTCACCGCTCCACAGGTTGGTGAGAGATCTCCTCTGTGACCTCTTACTTAATTAAAAGTTAATTTCTGCTCATCTAGACAAAGGGCACATCCACAGCGTATGTGTGGCCCTCATTCCGTGTGCAATACCTCGCCTGGGGTGGGGGGGAGGGGGGCAGTACTAAAAACACCCAGAGTACCTCCAGAAAAAAAGAGAGAGTCATTGGCATGTGTTCTGACCTGTCAGTGGAGGGCGACCCACTCGGTCATACTGTGGGGGGAGGGGGGCATTTATTCGGGGCCCAAGGTGCACGGGGGGTGAAGCACACCAGGGAAGCGCACATTCCCAGCCTGTCTGTCTGCGTTCCAAACAAAGGGCCAAATCTCTCCTTGGTATAGACAAATACCCACAGCTGTAGTACTGCTTGTCCTTCCTCTCCATTCTCCAGCAGTAGGGATAACCCCCCCCCCATAGGAAGTCCACTGTGAAGTCCACTGGCCTAGTGATCTTCAGGTCATGGAATAGATGGGATTAACCCCTCCCCACACACAAACGCACACGCACAACCCAGTCCGAGAGCAGAACACCAACGACCATCCTGCCCCCGTAAATGAAGGCCCCAACGGAATTAAAAGGCCACTCCAGAGCTGCCGAAGGAGGCAGGAGAGGTATCTGGCGAAAAACAGTGCAGGGTTCACAAGCTACACGGACCAGCTGCTCAGCCGGGGGTCTCCCTGGTGGATCTGCAGTGCTGCGTCAGAGCACAGCCACCACGACTGGACAAACACCACCCCCTCCCCACCGGAAACGCGCAGAGGCAGCCAGAGGGCCCATGCTGGATCAGACACACACTTTATCCAGCACTGAACCCAACACCTTAACTGAGCTGCTCATGTGGTGTAACAGGAAGGGGCAGATCTGTGCAGGACTGTGCAGGACGAGGCCAGTATTTTAACATTTTTATGAACTGGAAATAATTCCAAGCAACTCTGTCTCACCAGAACAAAAAAAATCTACTTTCCTCATTTAGAAAGAGGAAATGAAATGAGGTGTAAGCACCAAAACATGAACTGCTGATCGGGGCTGGGTTGGGGGGGGGGGGGATTCCCTGGGCCTTAATGCAGGTCCTCCAGGACGCTATAAATCATTCAGGGGGGCACCGCAGAGTACCGCCATCAGAGCGCACCTATGCCCGCTAAGCCACAGACATACTCGGAATCACACCCAGCATCTCAGAGAGGGACCGGCTTCGTTCTAATCCCGGCCGGCGGTGAAGAACACAGAACCTATAAACCATAAAAGTTGTGGGTTCAAATGCCACTAAAGGTGGCCTGTAGTATCCAGGTACGGCATTTCAAACGGGATAAGGGGATAAAAACCGTTCGTAGCTTTAAAAGACAGTATTAGCTAAGCCACTGAGAACAGCCCGAAATAAAGTCAAGCTAAATAAAAAAAAAACAAAAATTAAAACGCCAAGGGAACCTCTGGGAAACTAATTTTAAACAAGGGGATTTACGTGCACCAGGCTGTTCTAGCACCCAAAATAAAGATGTTCTTGGAAGTGGTCCTTTAAAATAATGGGGGTGCCCCGCTCAAGGGGCTTATGTTAATGGTAAATACTCTGATAAACAAACAGCACTGACGGCTTGCATACGATATATCTTTATATCAATTTAATTTTATACTGCATAGGTTTCATATATGAGGTTAGAGAGCAAAGCAAACGAGAGCAGTAAATAAACCTCTAAAAACCTGCTCAGAACATTAATAGCATCTGGCTGCTCCACAATGTGACACTTTCATATATAATTTCCTGATAAATAAAAATAAGCATCCTAACGCCTTGTGTTCCTCCCTCAAACATAAGGCTGCCACTACCTCCAGGGGGCAAAGCCTTAAAAAGGTGTGGCTGTGTCACAGTCACCTTCTGCCTGTGCCCTCTGGGTGAGGGCAGTCCCGCCCACTGGCACAGCGGCAGCGGCGGGAGGATCTGAAAAGGCGCTGGCTTGGGCACTGCGTATAAATAACGGCGGCCGGCACTGATCTCCTTGGAGAGTGGCATGAGGATGAGCCGCATGTTTTCGCATATTTAGCCTGCGGGGGGCCCGGCATTGACCTTTGAGTAGAGGTGGGGGTG